>BGNK01000339.1:61922-87279 GCA_003297005.1 Symbiodinium sp. clade A Y106 | reverse complement strand
TCTGTCCGCCCTCGGTCCTCCTGGTCGGGTATTGAACTCCGGTGCAACATGGCTGCAAACAGTCGGCGAGAGCTCCGTCGTGGAGCACGCCTTCTTCCTTCCACTTCGGCAGGTTCTCGGAAGTGATTGCGTTGTATAACACTTGATGTTGTTTCAGGTGCCTTGCAGGTCTTTGCTGCATGTGATGCGATTGAACAGGACCTGCATTGGTTGAAGACGGATCACGCCTCGTATGAGGGGTGCGTGTGTGTGTACACCCTGATTCTAAGGTTTTTGGTCAGACAATAGCAGCAGGGGGGCAACGGCCCATCTTTCTACGTTGCCCAACGAAGCTATGAGAGATGTGGTGGACGAGAAGGCTGATCACTTTCTTGTACCTTCTTATACAGAGGATGGCAACCAGGCTAGGCCACAAACCTGGCATGCCGAGGGAGTTTGCATTGCAGTGTTGTCGACAGCTTTCAGGTCACTTGGGCAAATCCCCATCGACATCAAGATCTTCCCCAGAAAGTGTGAGTGGTGGTGTCAACCTATACTCCGTCCGTGTGTGTGTGTGTGTGTGTGTGTGGGTGCGTGCGTGCGCGCATGCTTTTTTTGGGCTTTCCATCAATTCTCTGTGCATCCCCGACTCGCTGGCCAGGGCGCTCTGGGTCAAGTCCCCATAACTGGGCCCCTGGAATGCATGTGCGCCAGATTCTGCAGCAATGCGTGGGTGGCGGCAGATTTCTAGTTGCCTTTGGTTTGTCAGTGCCTTTGCTCGCCTTCAGGCAATTCTTCAGCAAGCTGTCGAACAGCTCCAATTGATGCTCGCTGGCATTTGGTGCCAACATGAGAGTCTAAAGACAAGGCTTCGGGTGAGTCTGGTCAAATTAGGCCAGCATGCTGTGCACTTCGATTGGTTTTTTGTTTTTGTTGCTGCTTATGGCCTTCTCACCTTCGCTTGTGCAGATCCGAAGTACAGCAAAAGCCTGACGTATATAGTGAGGTCAAGACTTCATTTTCCTCGCAGCCTCTTGGCTTGGATGTGGGAGCTGACCCGGTCAGCTTGGGATGCGTGAGAAGGATGGACAGACAGGCTAGTTCTTGGCTCTTGGTGCCAAGGCACGGTTGTACATCTGCATCATGTCTGCGGGATGCTCAGGAAATAGTTCTTTTCAGTGAGCCTGCATCCTCGCAATTCCCTTTAAGAGCGGCTTCAGGTTGGAGGAATGATCCTGCTGAATACCTTCGGGCATCGGCTCTGCATGCAGACCCTGGACCGCCCACCCTGGGGAGACAAGGCCGAGAGCCGACTTGGCAACGACGCCCGTAGCATGGAGATGTCTTTTGCCTTGAGGCAAAAGAGATTGAGACTCCTGAGAAAGGAGTCGGAGTAGAGCGTCTCGCCTGAAGTCGCTGGGAGGGGATGAACTTTGTGCTGGTGCTTGCACCCAGGGATCCACTGGATTCGCCCGAGACGGTGGTGCAAAGCGTGGCGGAGGCTCGAGGGCTCCATGGCACGGTGAGTTTCGATTCTTCTCCTCTGCTGTCAAAGCATTGCATGTCGTGTTTCGGGCACGGGGTGGTGGCTACCTGGCAGTACGTGACTGTCGCAAGGGTTCGACTACTAAAAACGAGAGGATCCTTGGCCAGACCTTTCGCGATCGTGTGCAGTGAAGTGGGCCAGACACAGAGTATTCTCACTGTCGTTTGGTAGACCTCATAAAAATGTACGAGCTTCATTATCCGGAGTCCACGGGCAAGTCGTCGGGACGTCGCGGCAGCGTTCGGAAACTCTGGGAAGCTATCAGTGCTTCATCTTGCCTTTCGCCTGGAAGAGTTGCTACTGTTGGCAAAACAACTCCATAGAAGGAGGGAGCAACTGTTCGACAGAACGAATTTGCATACAACCAGCTTTATCGCCGAAGGAAGTTGCATCCTTGGGCAAGCTTGTCTTCAAGTGCTTGTGGATTGTGTAGCTGCGCAATATGTCGGAGCCAGGCTTACGCAATCCCGGAGAAAGCACTCGCAGAAGCAGTGCAGAAGTTCGTGGAAGCACAGACCCTTGGCCGGACACGATGCAGCGAATAACCATGGACCAACTAGGATATCATATAGTGGGCCATTATGTGATATGTATCAGAATACAGTATCTCGCAGTACTGTTTTTTTAGTGAGGTAGAGTATAGCAAGTTCAGTCGTAGTATATAGTGCTCTACATACGGTAGCTATATACTATATAGTAATATAGTACAAAGGAAAGTATATAAATATAGCATAGTATATAGTGTAATAGTAGACACGACCACGTCAACCTTCTTTTGCCAGCGTCAGGTGTGTACCCCCTCCTTGTTAGGAGAAGCTTTGGCGAGGAGTGCAAAGAAGGCCATCATGACAGCTTGCGTTCAGATTATAGTATGTAGTATAGTATAATTTTAGCATTTAGCATGAGTAGTATATATAGTTTTTTGAGCAGAACACAGGGGATAGTATGTAGTATGGTATATAGCAGAGTTCCGATACGTCCATTTGGTATTCTGGATCGCACCAGTATGTGGGAGAATCAGGGGACTGAACGTGTCGACAATCCTGGCATGGATTTGTTTGCCTTGGCTCGCAATCCCGTCGGCATGGATGAGAACCCAAACCCACGTATGCTGATGCGAGGTATCCATCGGTGCTGTGGACATGGTGTATGTTGAGCACTAATCTGATGTCCATAGATGTCGCTATAGACTGATGTGAGCACCTGCTTTCACATGTTGTACAGTCCAAAAGTATACATCCATAACCTTTTGAAGCATTGAAACATCCTTCGTCCCCGCCGTTTCGATATTCTAACATCTGCTCGGCATGTCTATCACCGACACCAGAGCTCGATGCGCTGAGGGCCCGGCGCCCTGTTGAGAAGTCGAAGACCGTGATGGGGTAGGTTGAGGATTGCACTACATGGGGTGCAGTCACACATCTCCACACCAAAATCGCATGTTCCTCGCCTTGCCCAAGTACCCGTGCGACATCAAGGAATCAAGGCCATCCATTACGTGATGTCCAGTGCACAGCTTGTCCTCTGCTTCTAGAGTGCCGTCAACAGATGGGACCCGATCACCGACTTTTTTGTCATGGATGTAGCGAGAGACTTCCGTTCATGGCCACTTGCACAGCATGGCCATGCAAAGGGTCATGTCAGGTTGGTCGCAGAGGAGTCGGCCCTGTCATGGAAGTCTTTATACACATGTCACATGTATGTACGCATGCACATGAAGACGCATGCGCATGCACAGACCCACACACATGCACATACCGATACACCTATGCCTACATACGAGCATGCATGCATCCAAACAACCAAGCACATGTGCGCAATGTGTCTCTCTGTCTCTCTCTACAAAGAGATGATGCTGTGTTCTGCTGATTTGCAGCTCGTTCTACAGCCCCCGCAAAGCCAAGGAATGCATCGAAGAGCGACGCTGTCACGAGGGCCAAATCCCATTCTGGTGCGTTGGGAAGGACGCAACAAGTCACAGGCCGGCTGCATTCATTAAAGCCAGTAAGTGAGGGGCCGCTTCTGCACCTGCAACATCCAGTAGCAGTGGCACTCCACACTTGCTTCTGCAGCCCAGGTTGAAAGTTGATGCATTTTGGTCACGGAGTCATGCATGGCCCAGGTTCCGAGACCTCCACCGATTTGGCCTTCGCGCAGTTTGACTGTCTCGGCTCTGTCCTCAACGCCAATCAAGACCAGGAGTCTATCAACTTACTCAAAGACAGCGCCGCCAGAAAACAGGTAAGCGCATCTGAAGAGAACAAATAGGCTTCTGATCCCCAGGTTTGTTTGTTTGCTATTTACAATGCACTTCTGCAGCCTGTGACTCCAGCACTTCCAGGAGCCTTCGTGGCGAGGTCGGCGGAGGTAGGCCGAAGCCTGAGAGGATGCGAAGGTCCCAGGCACGATGGCTTGCGCAGCCATGCGGCGTGTCGTGGCGTGCCTGTACGAGGAGTCTAAGGGCTCACCCCGAGGCAGGCGATGTCTCGTCCCATGACTCCGTCCCTGAATGCAAAGGTGCACGTTTCGCACCGCATTCAGCAATAACACAACCGTGCTACTCGGGACTCGAGGTGAAGCAGCGGCGGATAAAAGTGTGGCCACGTGACGGCGTGCGTGTGTGTGTGTGTGTGTTTGTGTAGTTGCAGTATTGTCTTCCGACTTTGCACTCAAGGCGTTCTGACCCTCATCCCCTATCGTGTCATTGTACCGCATACGATTTTGCCGAGCCGTGTTCAGCATTTGAGTCGGCAGGCTGCATGCCGACCATGCCGAGGTGTACCAATACAAGGTGGGGCGACTCAAGTGGCTCATTCATAGCATAGCAGTTCTGCATATCAACGCTATAAGACGTGCTTTGCAGTTCGGGAATTGATGGACAGTCACTTTTGAATGCAAGCCAGGATCTAGCTGGAGAGCTCCAGCAGAAGATGCAGGAGCGTCGAGCTCGGTACAAGCATGCTGCAGCAGTCGAGGTCTTGGCGCCTAGGCCTTATCTGCTGTCACCCGATACTCTGCAAGGTGTGCCGCAAAGCTGCAGAGGTTTCGTCGACATCAGGATGGCCGAATTGTACTGAACAATTTTTCATAAGATGAGGTTACGGTGTTTTATTTTGACCAACGACCAACTGCGAGCGGATGAGCACAGGTTGGCTTTGCGATAAGCATCGCCAGGAGCATCTGGCCTTTGAGCTTTCCCGCTGGCGGAAAACACGCAAGCAAGTGGAGGCCTTCTCAGCCATCATGGCACTACTTTGCTCGGAATTGAGTAGTCCCCTGCAAGCACATAGGCGGTAAAACGGCCTGCAGGTAAGTGATCATCATTCATGCAATTGCCTGCGCAACCTGAAGTTCTTCTGCTGGCCAGGCAGGCAGAGATGCTGCACATGCCAGCCGACTACAGGCAGGGCAAGCAAAGCACCAGTCTGAGACATCCGATAGACCCTGCAATGCCCGGCTGGAGGCAGAGCAGGACCTTGCTACAGTGGAGCGCGAGGCTTGCAGTCCCATTCCGGGGGACGACAAACGGCAGAACGGCGGAACGCTTGCTTTGGGAAGGTGGAGCAGCTGACGAAGCAGTTGGACCAAGCAGAGGACGGGGCATCGGCCAGCATGCGAGAACATTGGAACGAGGGGAGCGCTCCCGAAGCCCATCCAAAGCTGGTTTGGGAGGCCCAGCGCCTCCGAACTCTGGAGGATACGGCAGCTTGGAAGCAGCTGGATTGTATGCTTATCGCAGACGTTCCAGCTGTCGAATCTCGATACTATCCAATGCCTGAGTGCCTGTAGTTGTGCAGCGGGACCGTTCAGAGTCACAAAGCTGTCTGCGAACAACTTGCTAAACATCCTCAGCTGAGAAGACACGCCAAAACTACCACTAGCCTGCCACTTGCTGATGCTCCGTTCGCTTCTCCAGGTGCTTCCGCTGCGGGCGAGCTGTGCACGGCTTGCTGATCGCATCTCGGATTGACACTTATGGTTGAGTGCTTCGCAGGCATTACATCTGAAATTGAGGAGCTTGTGATGACTTGTGACTCTTGTCGAGCTGCAAACGCGGGTTGGGAATGCCACTTGCCAAACCAACCTGTGTGGTGACGTGACATCCCGTGATCCGTTGCCCGCAAAATAGGATGTTGCGAACGCGTTCCAAGAAATGAGCTGCTCGATTGTCAGCTTGCGACAATTTTAGTGCAGTGGTCGACTACTGGTGCTCGGAATTCCCAGGCGAACTGCAGCTGGTTGTTCAGGCCCACGCCAGTTAGCCTTGCACGGTTATGATTCGCAGTGACTTGTCGCACTGCTGTGACTGCCAGAGATCTTCCAAACTCCCAACTAGCATGCAGCATGCAGCTTTGCAGGACCACCTGGGCAGCAGGGGGGTGGCACCGCAACACTTTGGCTACAAGGTCCAGCGCCTTTTCGATTGAGCTAGTTCAGTTCAGAAGTTCAGAGGGTCTTGAAGCCTTGTTGGGGGGGACGAAGCAACGACTGTGACAGTGACTGTTTGTCTGTGATGTTTGCAGGTGAAAAACGTGCTCCATGCTCTTGTTGTTCAACAGGCCAATGCCTACTCGACGCCTCCGCGCTCGCAAGTGGCCTCGCAAGGGCGGCGGTCTGTCTCGCCAGGCCATTTCTAAACATTCGCTCTGTCATGCACAATACCGTGCAAGAGGCCTGGGTAGATTGGGCTTTGAGCCCGTCCGAAGTAGAAGCTGCTACATGGCCCACACGATTCTCGCAGCAGTTCTGTCATTGTTCGCTTTTTCCTTGTTCTAGGCCTTGCCGTGGCTGCAGGAGGTTTGCAGGCCAGGGCACCAGCAGTGCAGCCAGCAGTGTGCGACGTGGTGGTCACAGCAATCTTTGGCACCCTTGTTACGAGTTGGCAGGCGCAAAGAGCGCCGCTGAAGCCTGCACCGTTTGTTCTGAAGACCAGCCTCATCAAGCGTGGTGGCTGAATCGCCAAAGAGCTCTCAAAGGAAGCGAAGCAAAGTGTGGCCAGATTCGCTGCCATGCTGTTGGCATGCAGTTGAGCGTGTTAGTCTGTTAGTGTTCGCCTAGGAACGGGGAGGTTAATGCACTCAGCTCGAGGAATCCAGACTTCATCGCTAGGTCCACAAGGTAGCCGTGAGATTCACCAAACGATGGCGCATTGGTGTCTGAGATTCCTGCGAGTATACTGTATACTCCGATTGCTAGGGGAGAAAAGTGAGAAAAAGCCTGAAAAGTTGAGTTGTCTTGCACCTTGCATCCGCTTGCATCAGCACTTTTTGCCTTCTTGCAAAGTGCACGCTTCGGAGCCTCTTCCGTGCCGGGCCGTGCCAGGTCGAGAGAAATGAGCTGGAGGACCCTGACACAGCTGCGGCGTCTTCAGCATTCAGTTCAAGTGCAAGGGCTGGCGATGGTGCACTGGATATCCTTGTAGCGACAGGAGAAGTTTGAGAAGTTCGGCAGGGTGGTAGACATTTGGGTAGCAAGGCAGCCGCCGGGGTCCAGAGCCAAGACTTCCTTTGTCCGTACGTGCCGAGCATCGAATGTGTCAAACCCGAGGTTCGCTTTTGTGACCATGGACGATGAGAACGAAGCGAATGAAGCCGTTAAAGAACTCGACGGCTCCAAGGTCGGTGGAGAGCGCATTCGAGTCGAGGCTCGCAGACGACCAAAACCGTTTGCAAGCTTTTTTGAGCGTGTTGGTCTGCGAGGTGTCGAAGGGAGGCGAGCCTCGGCGTGGGCCACCTCCACGACGCGGCAGCAGGAGCAGGCACCTCCCCACCTCCACAAATCGGCCCCGCTGGTATGGCTCAACACAGTGCTCTGCAGGAGTCGCAGCAGGCGTCAGCGGCTCAGCCTGCCTCAGACTTGATCCTAAGTCTACCAGGCGCAGAGTCGCAGAGTCTCAAACTTGAGGAGGGGGAGGGGGAGGAGGCGGCCGCAGAAGAAGGAGGCCAGAACGCGACTTGTGCTCCTCTCCTTTGCTTTCGAATCCCCAAGACGTCAGGCGAACTCCTAGCTACTCCGACTACTCCTACTCGGATTCCCGATCGCACCGAGCTTGGCTTCGTCTGCAATCTAGATGGCTATGTCCAGGTGCTCTCTCTCTGAGTGCCCAAAAAGCCTAAGTGCCTCAGCCGCGGCCATGCCCGGCATGTACAGCTTTGCTTTGCACACTGTTTGCACCCGAGTGCCCGTGTGGGAACGGCCGCCCGGCCGCAGGGAGTTGCTTGACATGTAGACGGCAGAGGCGCTTGGATCAGTCCGCCCTTTAAAGCTTCAACGGAAGCCACAGAAGCCACACATCAGTCTTCGAGCAGTGCCTGGGGCCTGGGCCATGGTTTTATTTGACTCCGCGGCGGCCAGCCAAAGGCAGCATGCCGAGGCTCGAGACTGAGGAAGACGCCACTCGAGCATTGCATGACAGCTGTCACAACAGCATAGCGTTCCGCATGTGGTGTTCTTCTTGTCTTGAGTTTTGCCCGGCGGAGAGGTCGGGAGCTGGAGGGACTGGAGGGTCCCAGTCCCAGAAGCAACTGGACGCTATTGCAGCGGACTTCACGGAGGCCACGTACTCAGTGCAATGTAGTTGATGTGCTAACCTGTAAAGACTTGCCAGCTTTAGCGCTTCGAACTCAGCGCAGATTGTAGAGTCCAAGCAGAAGCCCAGCCGTGCCTTCAGTTGGTTCAGACGTGGCGCTCGCAGGGCTCTCAGCGCATCGTTCACATGAGGGATCGATCTTCCATTTCACAATGATGCTACACCAGGAGGAAAGCTTTGAATGAGATCGCTTATGGCACAGGACTGCAGATGTCTGGTTTGCAGGTGCAGCCAATGTTGCGGTGTAGATGCCACAGGTCACAGGTATACCGGGCAGTGGGCACTGTGAGCGATACTCAGTTACTCCACTGACTCCACTGGAACCTGAAGTCCAGCGCAATTCTCTTCAAAAAATTCGTCCGCTCTTGCAGGACCTCGCTACTCCGGAAATGCCCCGCAGAAGAGTTTAAGTGGGGCCCCAGCCAAAGTGCCCGGTCCACACCTCTGATACTGCATCTCTCGATGCGCGTGACTTCAGGGGTATATGCCCCAGCTCATGACGCTGAGGCATCGATTTTGCGGTCCCATCAGGAGTGACGGCCATTTTGCAGAGTCTTTTCGAGCCATTGTTCGCTCGGAGCTGAACAAAAAGCCTCGTGCAGAATTGGATTCTTCAAACGGTAACATCATGCACATGGTCCGGACCTGAGAGAGCCGGCTGAGAGCTGTCTGGAGCAAACAGGCTTTGGCAGTCTTCCGGCGGTCCAACTCAGTTCTACGTGAGAGAGCTCCAGGTGAAACCACGCAGCAGCGAAGTCGCATGCGCCCCAGTGCCGCAGTGTCCTGAAGTCAAGGTCTCGGATCCCATACGTAGAAGCGATCCTCCTTCCTGTGCTTGCCGGCACTGCAGAAACCGCCTGGCGCAGGCGTTGCTTATGGCTGAGCACGCTCGATGGGCTCAAAGAGAAGCCCTGAAGGCGTTCCAGATGCCTGTGCATCTGCACCGTCTGCAGTTGGCCGAGCTCTCTTTCGTGTCCTTCGAAGGCACTGTACTTGGCCGCCGCCGACTCGAATCAGGTCCAAATTTATCGACCCGCCCCTGAGATTCACGCGATTTCTGCTAGTCTTGCCTGCCGGAGGCCTTCGAGGCAGCTCGGCGTGCAAACGTGGCTGCCATGGAGGCGAGCCCTCGCTTCAGCTCCTCTCGTGTAGTTGCAGGGTGCTGCTGACAAGACACGTCCCAGATTGGACCGTGTGCTCTGTTTCGCGTGGTGTTTACATATTTGGATGAGCATGTGCTGCCAATGCTGCGGTTGTCAACGTCAGGGTCCATGCCCGCACAGGTGAGCATGTCCACGCCGACCACATTCACGCCCAGCGCAAACACTGTATACAGGGGTTCTACAGCACGCTCTGCTCAACGTGAGTCACCATGTCTTTAGGCAGCCAGGGAAAGCAGGGCGTGCACGCTCTTGCGGTGTCGACGAGTGTGAAGCTGTGCGTGTGAATGCCTCGATTTCTCAGCAAGCTGGGGTGGAGGTGTCCAGGTTTCGTGTTCTGTGCGCACGAAACCACAGAAGGCATTCAAGCATTTGAGTCCTATGACGAGATATCACGCATCTCCATGTCTGTTGTTGCAAGATTCTGCAAGATGGCTCGAAGCGGAAGCTCCAGCACAGCTGATTGGTGCCCTTGCTGCAGGCTTTGCGTCAGCCCAACTCAAGCTTTCCAGCCCGAGACTCAGCGACTGGTACTTTCGACTCTCGATTGACATGTCGAGACTGTGATCGCAACTGGAGACCTACGGCGAGCGGCCGCTTCCCGGGGAGCCCTGGCTGTCGGCAGCGCGCTTTCCCACTGCGGGGGCCTCGAATACGGGCTGCCGGCTGCTGCTGTGTTGTGTCATGTTGCGTCGTGTGCCGAGGATCCGCCGGATCCACAGCGCACCATGCCAGTGGGCAGCCCACCTACCGGTGTGCATCTCGAAAGGCCCGCGGCAAGCGGCCCACGCTACGAGTCGGTGATGTTTTGCCACGAAGTGTTGGCTGCGAGGCTAGCGGAGTGGTTTCGGCTGCACCCCAGGCCTCCGGCAGCACAGCCAGCTCGGTCACACAGCTTATACACTTTGCAGCTCGAGTTCGCGAGCAGTTATGGATGCGTCCGGAACGCTTGTTCTTTGCTTCTGAGGTGGAGGAGATCCACCTGCAGCCGGCGCCTGTGCATGGGGCAACACCGCCGCACGGAGCACCTGCCTTCGCGGCGCAGCCGAGTACAAACGCGCAGGCGAGTGCCTCACAGGGGTCGCTTGCTGAGTGAAGACCACTTTTTGTTGAGTGTTACAGGCCGACGTGACTGCACCAGAGGCGCAGGAGCTGCGATGAGGAGTGGCGTGCTTGGCTCGTTGGCTCTCGCCTTCAGGAGCGCGGATGGCCACCTCATAGAGCTCCAGCCCCTGTCCCCTTCCTTTCCGCGAAGGATCCTTACATCGGCTTGGGCCTCTCAAAGGGTGTCCGGTGGGACCGGACTGACACCGGGCCCGTTCTCGATGCACTCTCGTTGCCTAGGCGACCCCGGGCCGCCAGCGAACCGAGACGACGATCCCGATCCCAATCCGGACGGGGAGAGAGAGAGAGAGAGGGAGATCCGTAGCCATTTTGGCTCAAGCCGTGAGCGCTTCAAGGGGAAGGTGGCCTCTCTGCCCCCTCTCTTTTCTCGTCTCCACTTGCTTGGGGCCACCCCCTCTCAACCAGGGCTTATCCCTTCTGTTTCTCTCAGCCATCCCTATTCTGACGCGATCCCACGACATCGACCGGGGTGTCCTTGCGCTGCTCGAGCTCATCGCCCTCGCACGCGACCTGGTGGTGTCCGGTTCACGAGGGCTAGTACGGGCGGCTCGCGAACCTTACCCGGAAGCTCACCAGCTACCCCATCGGCAACCGCGCCTCGACTGCACCATGCCGGGAGAGACCGACGCAGGATTTCAAGGGATCTCCAATTTCAGCGCCACAGCAACGGGGGGACACCCCAATGACCCCACGTCCCCCAACAAGCGCCACTGTGGCGGAGGGGAAATCCTCAAATGCTCCAGGACACCCTGCGTCCGGAAAGAGATAAACAGGGCCTTGAAAGGAGTGACGGCCAGAGTCGACGCCATAGAAAAGGGCCTGGAGCAGGACGGAAGCTTGACGCTTCAGGCCGTCGAGACCCTCACCACGTTGCAGGCCGAGCAGGCGGAGAAAATCCAAACCATCATCACGGACACGGCCGCACTGGGCCAGAGGCTTGCAGCACTGGAGGGTAAGGTACGGGACATCCAGTCCGCAGGCAGCTCCACTTCGACCCACGATTCGGGGAGAGTCACCGCCCTGGATCATGGGAGGATGGCCTCCCGACACACTCGCAGCAGACGTCCTCGATAAGGCTAACGCCATGGCCCGGGACCTGAAGTTGGAGATCAGCCTCCAGGATGCTTTCGTGCCAGGGGTAAGGAGGGGGTTCGTCCTCATACTACTCAAACCACGGGCAGATGAAACGGAAGAAGAAATGAGGCAAAGAGCCCAAGCATGCATCCGGCGAGTGAGCCAGGCGGGGGTTGACCTCGGCGCCAAGCCCGACGGCAATCGTTCGAAACTGTGGCTGGCGGTAAGCCAACCGCCGGAGAAGCGACGCAGAGACCTGGCCACTGTCGCCCGAGCCCTGCGGATCCAAAGTGGAAGACACCTGGGGCCCGCTCCGCGCGGCCTTGCGTTGAGAAGACTCTTCGCTGCTGGCACGGGGGTCTTCCCCAGCGAGTTTCACCATATGGAGGGGCGTTTCAAAGGGGGCGGCCCCCTACCAGCTTTGGTATAGCAACCTGGAATGTCATTGGAGGCCTGGCCCTAGACTTAGTCTTGGATCTGCTCTCCCACCTTCGGGGTGCAAGCAACTGGAAAAACTTCAGCTGCTGTTCCTGCAGGACCCCACTTCGCGATGAACAAAGACTGGAATTTGATACACGGGAAGGAGAGAGATGAGGAATCAGGCAGGCACAACAGAGGGGGAAACGCCGATCACAGCCACGCTGCCCGACCATGGCACAGAACAGGGATGGGCGGAATGGGACGACTGGGAAGAGGAAGGGATTCCCTGTACAGAGACCCGGGGGCAACCCCTCAAGTGAGAGTAGGCCGCACAACAGTCCAGGCGGGATAGTAAGCGGGCCTTCGGCCTTCGCACAGACGCCGGCGCTTCCACGCAGCCTTTGACGGAAACTGAACCAGAGGGGACATAGGAGGTTGCCTCCTCAGTGAGCCCAAGTGGCCGGGAGTGAGCAGCAGGAGGGTGCCTCCTTGGTGAAAAGCAGGAGGCTGCCTCCTTGGCTTAGCTCGTGTACAGAGTAGGACCTCACTGACAGGACGAGGCCGGCGAAACCGTAGTAGGGAACCGACCGTTCACGTTCAGGCCGGTCCTTATGCATACTTGCTTTGGTACCTGCCCTATGTGCCTGCAAGCCTGAGTAAGTAGGTCGGTGCCCTGCAAATGCCCCGAGTGCCCTGGCTGCTAAAGTGTGCTTATTTGATTTTCCCTAGTGAATCTTGTTGTCTGCTAGTGGGACGTTGCTGCAGCCAGTAAAGCTGGCCATGGCACGCCGGGGGCCCGTCTCCTTTCTTAGGTGTTGTTGCTTGCCCTGACCGCCCCCGCTTTGCCTCTGTGAAGCCTTTTTCACCTGGCTTCCCCAAACAAGTTGGGGGGGCGCGAAGTGCCGGGGAAGAGGGTCACTCCTTCTTCCTCTACCCTCGCGAAAGAAAGAGAGAGCTGGGGCATTCTCTTTGTCTCCTTCGATGCGATGCTTTTCGAAGGACAGGCCCAGGCCTCCGTCTCCCGGTATGCGTCCTCCGAAGGGCGGCAGGGCTCCCGGTCGAGCTTGCACTGGGACCCGCGCAAGCGGACAGCACACCATCACGCTGTGGGTGCCTCGCACGCACCTAGGTACGCCCCCCAAGCTGACGCCTCCAGACAACGTGTCCATGGGCAGCGTCAACGAATGCGCTGTGGTCTGCCAGTACCCCAGACATACGCGGTAGATCGCGGTAGTACAGGTACTGCTTCGCAGCTGGAAAAGATGCTTGCAAGCAGATGCAAGCAAGTCGTTGGCACATGCGCATGAGCCGCCATGGGACCAAGGTGCGACAGCACTTCAAGGAGTGAGATTCTCAGGGATTCAGATATCCCCTCCAGAGCCTAGAGCCATATTGCAGAGCCACCAAGGTACCTCGACGCTGCAGGCAGCATCTCCGCTTTTGGCCCCGAAATGGCTTTAGCCTTGGGCTGGCGCTCCTATGTTTTGCTCTTTGCGAAGGACCTGGCAAAGCCGCCGATCTCAAGCGGATGAGGCAGAGCAACATATTCCCTTGGCTGACTCACGTGGATTTAGTTGGCATAGAGAACTGATCCACTGTTGGCAGTTCCTTTGCGGTCCACACCTGAGTGCTACAAGAAGCGACACATAGCAGGCAGATGGCCGGATATGTCTGTACAAAACCGGGCCTCACCTGCTTGCGATGCTGGCCCTCGTTAATGTGCTTATTGAGTAGCAGGCTGCGCTGGCCTGACTGCTCAGAAGCTAATGTTTCCCTGCGAGCTGCACAGATAGCATCAAAATGTCAAGGACAGTAAGTAATAGTAAGTAAGGTAGGAGATGCCGGGCAGCTGGCAGAGCATTCCGCCTCAGTGTCTGCAATGCAAGGTGAAAAGTGCCTCAGTTCAGTGATATCTTCTCGCAGTTGAAGCCCGAGTGCACCTTTATAATTTCTGGAGGGTTGAGGTTACTGAAGTGCTACATGTAGACGCGCAGTTTCATGCGTTTTCCGGAGTTACATCACCTGCATGGACATGGAAATCAAATTTTTGGCCGTTGCAATGCCCGTGCAGCACCCTGAGAACAAACCGCTAAGCGCCAAATCGGGATGCTTGAGGCCCCCACGTCGACGCAAGAGGCGCTAAGGCTCGGCCTTCTTATGGAGTGATATGGTGTAATCAGAGGTTGACTTACTCTTGAGCCAGGGCATACGGCCGTGCTCCTCGGGGCCAATGCGAGTGCAAAGTATTCCTGCGCACAAAGCCCCAGCCTCAGATCAGGTTCTTGAGGTCCTTGAACGGCTCGGAGAGGAAACACCCTAAATCAAATACAGTTTTAGCGGCTCAATGCGCGGCAAGGTCCGAACCACTTGAGCGGCGGAGCCTATGAGTGCCAATGGCGTCTGTAGTCAGCTACACACATGACATAAGTGAAGGTTGCCAGTGGATTCAGCATTGGGCGTGACAGTGCAGAGTCGATTCCTAGCAGCAGCGGAGCCACGGAGCAGTGAGAAGCAATATCTTCAATTTCTGCCGAGAGCGGTCATGATGCCACGCGGAGTTTTGGCAATATGACGGTTTCTGCTGGAGCGGTCCTCCAAGTTGCCTTTCCCAGAACCCCAAGCCCAGCAATACAAGGAGGACCTGGTCTCAATATCTCCGCTATGCATGAAGCATGCAAGCCAGCGGCTGGTAAGATAGAAAAAGGGCTACGCGATGCTGCTTCAACCACTTCTGCCTTGAATTCAGCGTGGCAAGATGTTGGTGACTGCTGGTCGTTCCTGCTGCCTCAAGCTTGCTTTGCATTGCTAGAAGCATCAATGAAGTTCCCAGACCGGCCCACGAATCTGCAGCTCATGGCGCGCACATGCAGAAACAGAAGCATTAGAGTCCGAAGGGGCGCGACCTTTTTACAGCCTTGGGCCGTAGCTCTGAAGACTCGCGAACCCCGGAGGGATTTGAGAATCTAAAAGGTTTCGACGTGAGAGTTCCAACCGTGGAGATCGCTCGAAATCGCGACATGGCGCTGGCTTCTCCGTGCCCCAGTGGAGCGCTAGCCACAGGAGACTGGCTCCCTGTGCAGATCTTCAAGTCTATGAGTCCAGCATATAGTCTAGGTGTGTAGCTGATAGCTGATGCAGGCGAATCTCGAAAATCAATCGTGATTCTGAAGCTTTGTGCTCACCAATCCGTTCGGAGGATCACGATGTCCTGCGCGGCCCGACTGCATCCTTACTGGTTCCCCAAGCCCCAGCTTCAGCCCTCCTAGCTCAGGCCGCGGGTGCCGGAGGTGCAGCAAGGAGCTGCTCTGTGTTTGGAGAAGGTGGCGCCGCCTGTGCTGCTTGGTGCACTGCCAGTGTTGGCCGCTGGCACAGTGCGGCTGCGCCGGCTGCGCGCGAGCCGGCGACCGTGGCGTGCACCCACTGCTCTGCGCGCGGCGACGGTGAATGTGGAGGAAGGGGAGAAGGTGGTTGGCATCGACCTGGGCACGACGAATTCGGCAGTGGCTGCCCTGGAGGCCGGTAAGGCCACCGTCATTCCAAGCGCAGATGGTGCCCGCACTATCCCAAGTGTGATAGCTTACACAAAAACTGGCGAGACTTTGGTCGGACAAAAGGCAAAGCGTCAAGCGGCAGTGAATCCGGCCAATACCTTCTATTCCGTGAAGCGCTTTATTGGGCGGCTGCGGAATGAGATACGGGATGAGGTCAGCGAGGTCTCCTACAAGGTCGTGAGTGAGGAAGAGGCCGAGGGCGTCCTTGGCGTGCGCTTAGAGTGCCCTCACCTGGAGAAGCAGCGGCCTCAGGCTACGGGACGAGAGCGTGCAAATGGCTGCCCGTTTCAGCTTGGTCGCAGGACGAGTTTTTCTGCTACCTCTTGTTGGAAAAAGGTGGCATGATTTTTCTATTCATCTCCACCATTTTGTTGAGTGGCAGTGACGCCGTGCTGTGTGTTGACTTTGTGCCTGACTGGCTTGTTGAGTCACATTTCTCTCTGACTGCGGGGAACTGTTCCACGGTCTTGGCATGTCTGGTGCATCCCCAACATGGAGCTTCTCAGTAGATATGAGACGTAGGCCTGTTCCAGCCGCTTGAAAGTCCTCGCTGTTCCGCTCCTGTCGGGCCGAACCGAGGCAGCTGGCGCCTGAAGAGATCTCTGCGCAAGTGCTGCGCACGTTGGCTGGAGATGCATCCAAGTACCTACACGCAGATGTGAAGAAAGCCGTCATAACGGTACCAGCCTACTTCAATGACTCTCAGAGACAAGCCACAAAGGATGCGGGGGCCATCGCTGGACTTGAGGTCCTCAGGATCGTCAACGAGCCAACAGCTGCCTCTTTGGCATATGGACTGGAAAAGCGCGACAACGAAACCATCCTGGTATTCGATCTTGGAGGCGGAACATTTGACGTGTCCGTTCTTGTGGTCGGAGGTGGTGTGTGCGAAGTTCTCGCAACGAGTGGCGACACTAAGCTTGGTGGCGACAACTTTGACAAGTGCATTGTTGACGCCTGGCATTTCCACCTGCTAGGTTCAAAACTTCAAGACTTCGCGAGAGGTGAAAGGTGGGCTTCAGAGAAGCGTTTGGTTCTCTCATCTGAATCTTAAACAAATTATTCCAAGGATTGGTTGGCCCATCGCTTTGCCTCCCGCACGCTGCCACTCAGCGCGCACTCATTGTCTCATTTGTCTCATTGTTCGTGATTGCCTGAGAAATTCGGCTGCGCAGCTGCCCCAGCCCTGCTTCGTTGATCTCAGGATTGATCTTCGGGAGGAGCCGCAGAGTCTGCAGCGGCTCACCGAGGCCCGCAGAATGCCGCAGAGAGTTTCGACTCGGTGATGCTAAAGGCTTCAAAGGTTCTGTGGGATGTGCGCCAGTGCGCACATGCTTGGCTTTCGCTTTCGGAGGCGGCCGAGAAAGCAAAGATCGAGCTCTCCGGAGTCTTCTCCACCACGCGGCTCGGCTCGGTGGCCTTTTGGCCTTTCTTTGTGTCATGCTTTGTGTCTGTTTTGTACTCTGTAAATCTCTGTTTCTGCTTCTCAGGATCTCCTTGCCCTTCATCGCTATGGACGAGGAGGGCTCCCCGTTGCACCTGGAGGAGGAGCTGACGCGCGGGGAGTTCGAGGGCCTCTGCGCGAAGCTCCTGGAGCGGCTAAGAGATCCCGTGGAGAAGGCACTGAAGGACGCGGATCTAAGCTACAAAGACTTGGATGAGGTGGTGCCCCTTGGCCCAAGGCCCTTGCCTGCCTTTGCAATCTCCTTCTGCCTTTCGACGTCTTTCGAGCTTCGGTTCCAAGGCTCGTGGGCGGCTCCACGCGCATCGGCGCCGTCCAAGAGTTGGTCCGATCGCTGGTGGGAGGCAAAGAGCTGAACCAAAGCGTGGGGCCCTTGGCCTTGGCTGAAAACAGCGCAGGGCTCCTCTGGGAGCAAATTTCCACCTCGTGCAGAGGTGAATCCGGACGAGGTTGTCGCTATGGGAGCTGCAGTGCAGGCGGGAGTGCTGGCCGGAGAGGTGAAGGACCGGTTGCCGCCATTTTCTCGGAAACCGACTCAAAGCCTGAGAAGAGGACCTCGTGCTGCTGGACGTGGTGCCGCTCTCTCTGTCGGTCGCCTTGGGCTCGATTTTTCACACTGAAATCAGTCATGCGATGCCTGACACACGAAGCTCAGGCGACCCACGATGGTCTGAGCTCTGTGTTTCTTCCAAGAAACACGCGCGTGCCGGCAAAGAAGACGAAGGCCGGTGTGCAATTGGCATGGCCACATGCGGCAGCCGTCAGAGGAACTGTCGTTCGTCAGGTCTTCTCCACTGCTGAGGACAACCAAGCGCGAGTGACAGTCCCACGTCGTGCATGAGTTCATTTCCTTCTTGTGAGACTCAACCTGGCTTGAGGCATCGGTAAGCCGGTAAGATGTGGAAACATCTGCGATTGGATAATGTTGGATAGCTAGGTGAAGCTCCCTTCTGGCTGTACAGCCGCTATCATTGCCGAGCATTGTGGATTCTTTCGCACCAGATAGAGAGCCTTCTCGCCGAGGTGGAAGTCGTCCAGGGTGAGTTCAGAAAAGCCGATGACAACAAGCAGCTGGGAGTCTTCCTACTGGATGGCGCCCGCATCAACCATTTGTAACTCAGAGTCTTTGCACAAGTGCTTGGCTTCAAGATTTTGCAGGTATTCCGCCCTCGCCTGCTGGCATACCGCAGATTGAGGCGCACGTCTGTAGAACACACTGTTAGAGGAGCATGTGGCAGACATGCTTCACTATGCTTCGTGGACGAGGGAGCTTCTTGCAGTTGGATTTCCATTTGGAAGAGTCTTGAAACAGCCCGGCGAAGTGGCGACGGCTCAAGTTTGACGCTTGCTTCCTGAGGTAACCTTCGATGTGGACAGCAACGGCATTCTCAGCGTAGGTGCCTACGATCGGGCTACCCGCAAGGACAGCCGACTCGGCGATGGGACACAAAGTGAGCCGCACCCATTCGTCTTCTTTGAGGAGACCAAAGTGACCATCTCTGGGGCTTCTACCCTGGCTCCCGCCACTCGGACAATCTTCAGAGCCATCCTATCGCTTGCCACGATCTCGAGGCGGCTTTCAAACTTGTCAGACTAGACCAGCTTGTCACAACCTCACGTTACTGTTTGCATTCGTGGCCGAGGAAGATGTTCAGGAAAAAGTTGCCGAGGCCTCCGGCATGCTGCTTGACCGTCGATTCGTATGATCTCGTATGTACGTAGTGCCCACCATGCAGCGCACCCAACCCTGTGAACGGCCTGGGTGGCGATGCGAGCTTTGCAGCGGGGGAGCACCACACCTGCCCAAACTTTCAATGGTTGAAGGCCCAGAAGAAAGCAGCCGAAGAAGCTTACTACGAGCAAGCCGGAGACCAAGGGCGGCATCAGTGGCGCTATCAGTGGCACTGATGTCCTCCTCACCGTTTAGTGTGGTCTTTCTGCCTCAGCAGCTTGCGGTGCCTTGCATCTGCAGGTGTGTTTGCACCCACAGGCTGTCAATCAATCAAGCGTGATGCCTCGCAGCAGGTGGTAATGGTCAAAAACGACGCGGAATCGGCCGCCTACGCTGTTGAACGGCTGCTGAGGCGGCCTCGGCGGCTAATCAATCGCCGGGTGGTCCGGTGGGTGTCCGGTGTGTGCAATTGCACAAACCAGGGACCAGCGAAGAAAGCTCAAGCCTGCAAAGGTGGAGGCCTGGCAGTCAACTGGGTATTGCTCGTGGACTGTTGGAGATCAATCCTTGCTTACGAATGCAGTGTGCTGTCGTCTTTCTCGCCATATTGGTCACCCTCTATGCATGGACAGGTGCTGGAGTCTAAGCTAATCCTGGCGAGGGATCTACTCGACAAGGAGCTTCTTCGCAACATGGGATTTGGTGCTCCGCGGAAGATGTTGCAGAGCTCCCAGACGAAGTCTCTTACTAGGAGCCTCCGGACACCAACCTCCTGAAACAGGTTACTGAGGCCGTGGCAAGGGTGCTCGTGAGCACAGAGCTTGCGTAGGGATTCGTTGTCTACGATCGTCCTAACCGTAGTGGCCTTCTGAGAGCTGTTCAGAGGGGCACAGGGATTCAGCCGTTGGGTGCTTCGCACCGAGAGCTGGATTTCTTGTTAAAGAAATTCCCGGTGCAGGATCTTCGGGACGAGGTCAGGAACATCCTCAAGCGGAAGGCCTGCAGACAAAAGACAAGAAACAACATTCCGCCGTGAATCGGGAAGCCTGCTATGGCCCGAAGCAGTGGACGGTAGCTGCGTCATGCTGTCAAGATCTACCAGAATCCACTAGATAAGAGATGCTTCCCTGAAAAGGTGGAGGAAGAGTACGACGTGGAGCAAGGCCCAGCACTGGGACTCGGGTAGAGCCGCCGGCGAGTGGATCTTTTGGTGTACTGCGACTGATGAGCGTTCAGAGCGTTTTGGGAGAGTCTAATCTTGCCTTTCCAGACATGATGCAACGAGCTGTCTTGAGCATCTCAACCTCTGTTGAATTCATCCGCCTTGTGCAGGTTTCGTGTCAGGAGATGATCCGAGCAAAGAGCGCAAGCGCGCGTCTCTTTAGTCGAGCCCATTTGGCGAACGTGCCGACCTGTGAATCCGAAGCAGAGGTGTCTGCTGTTTCACTGACTGCAAATTTTCCTATAGACCCCACTTCATGTGTGCTTGCGGAGTAGCAGTGCAAAAAAGATTCAACTGAGTCTGTGGCGCATTACTTTGCAGCGGTGTCTGGCATGTACGCAGAGACCCTGGGCTCAGCGATTTCGTTTCGGGTAACATAAAAAGCATGCTGGGACGAGTCTGCATAGGGGGTCAGTCTCATCCACCGCCACAATTCTGCCTGTCCGAACGTGGACGTGTTTATGTTCTTCAAAGCTGTGATGCCACATCGACGTTCATTTGTTGATGTCACGAAAATCTTGCAAGGCCTCGTCATTCAATCGAGCATTTTGCTATGTTGCGGCGTGACATGACTGGCGGGCCCCTTGCTTCGCCTGCTCATCCGGGCGCGCTTGCGGGTCGCCAATCGAGGCAAACACATCGCTGCGGTTGAATGACGGCGGCCCACCAGAGCCCTCGGCACGACAAACGAGCGGCAGTCACCGTTCTCCGTGCGGGACAGGTGTTCAACGGCAATAGCTTCTTCCAGTGACCATTAAGACATATCAAGACTAAAGACATGCCATCCGAAAGGCGGCCAAGTGCTTCAGCCAGGGTGTGGCGGGCCGAAGTAGCAGAGAATGCACGAGCACCCTGGAACTGGGACAGGGCCCATAGCCATGACAGGCGGTTGCGATAACGTTGCTTGCGAGTACGCGACGCATGATACTGCCACCCGTGTGGCCAGTCTCCGGGACCGGAGTTCTCTGCACGCATGGCCGAGATCCGTCCAGGATAGATTGCCATGATCGGTATGGCTTGCACGTAGGAGTGCAGCCGACGTGGCAGCATCACGCAAGCTGGGTTCATGGCCTCATCTTTGGGTCCAGACATGCTCGGCAGCGTTCGGCAAAATGCGGAGCATGACTGCCCAGTACTCTGCGGGAGACGTGCACCGAGGCCAAACATTCTGGCAACGAGGCCAAAGCCTGAGTGTGGCGAGTCGTGTTCAGAGGCCCCCTCAAGCCAGGAAAGTGCGCCAGATGGCTTAACTGTGGCAGCCCTCGCGCGCATCACAATCTAGCCAACTTGCGCACCGCCCCAGAAGAAAAGCAGCCCTTGGCAACGACCTCAGGCGCCTCCCGTCTTCGCGGAGCGCCGCACTGTCGGAGCACTTACCCGAACTCGCTCGGTGCGAGGGCCGTTGGGGCCTTGAGGCCACCGCCTTCGTTCGGCTCTTGGGTCGCTGTTGCGCCCGTGCCGCCCTCCCCACCTTACGTTCGGTTTGTGTCTTTACTTTCACCGCTGGGCTGCGCTGCTACCCTGTAGCTGCTGCCCGGTCCATTGCCGCCATGGTCCAGGGCACTCCTTTTTGCAGTGACTTGCTGGCAGATGTGGCTGGACAAGTGCCAGTGAGGAAGGGACACTTTTCCCGATGATGCCCCCATCCACGTCCATTCGTCCTCCACTCCCCGACCGGCGAGGTGATGGCGGAGTTTGCTTCGCCTCGCGGCGCCTACTCTGTGGGAGCCGCCAGGCACTGCCAGCAAGGGCTGCGACGTGCCCGTGTTAACCGGCGGGGCTACCACCCAGTGCTTCCAGGCAGTGTTTGTTTTGTGCCTGCTGTTGATGTAGATCGCCGGGCTGATGGTGCAGGCTGCGAGGTTAGCATGGCACACGCCGGCTGTGATAGGAAACTGCTGGCCTGCAGCGGTGAACGCGTTCCTGGCGTGCACCGTTTTTGTCAGCGAGTGATCTTGCAGAAGCCGTCGAACATATTGGACAGGCGGCCCAAATGTTCGGTTCGATGCACTAAACTGCCCCCATTCCTTGTACAATCCAACAGGCATATCATGTCAGAACAGTTGGGAGACCGAGACATAAGTGGATCACTGAAATTAGGTTTTCGTTTTTCTCACGCACTTTTTTCACCGTCCGACGTGCGATGCAATCCACGGTCACCGTGAAAATTACGGACGTCCTGGCGGACGGCGAAAAAGCCCCTGAACAATGGGAAGGCTTATAACTGCAAACAGTAGCTAGCCTCGACTCAAGGAGCCTTGGTTGCGTGCTCACGTCCGACGGCCTGGCCTGCCCCGCACCCAGAAAGAACTAGTAGCTGCCACGAGACGTTACCGAGCTTGATCGGAGATGTTTGTGCTAGGACGCAACGGATCACATTTGGTCCGACCGCCGCCAAAAGGTTCAGTTCGTCCGAACTGCTTCCGACCGTGGCAGTGCTTCACCTGACCACCGGATTTTCGGCACTCGTGCTAAAAAGAAACTCGCCGCCCGAGTGTATGCGAGGGTTCAGCTTTGACCTACCGTAGGGTAACGGACTAGTCCGCCCGAACACCTGCAGTGCTTGAGATTCCACAGTGAGCGCTCCAACCGCCCTCATGCCCAACGGACCAAACATGTCGCAGCTTTCAACTAAGAGTGCCCTCGGTTTGCGCAGAGATCTTCGCATCTTTGGCCGTAGCCATTTGGCATTGCATTTGAGTATGTAGCTTCAATTCCGATGCGGCTGTGCGGTCGCTTCTCCGTCCGCCACGTTTGGAGTGCCCGGCTGCCTGCGCCCCCGGTGCTCGTCGCAGCCTCGCAGCACGTGTCTTCAACTTTGCTTTGCAGCGCCCGGGTTCGTGGGCGCGTAGTGTTTCGCCAGGATTGCGGGATGCTGGTATACCGCTCCCCCGTTGATGGGGCCTGGTATGGATGCAAGGCAGGTAGCGCATTGGAGTCGCCATGCCGTGCGACCGGTGTTGCTGCACCGTGCTAACAGACAATCTCGTGCCTGACTATGCCGTGTTTCAGCCGCGTGTGCACGGTGGCAACAACATTCCTTTCTCGCGGCTCCCGTCGTCCTTGCTTCGGGCGTGGACGTCAGCGCGTTGTGGTCATCATCCTTGTCAAGATGGCAGAATTGCCCGGCACGCTCAGCGGCATAATTAGTCCCGGGTGCCGCTGCGGTGCTCTTTGTAGCACGTTGTTGCATGCCATTCGTGTGTGTGTCCGCTTTTTGATACTCAGCGCGACACCTGGTTGGAACGCTTAAATTTACACCGTGTGTCTCAGTTTGGTGATGCTGAGTTGCTGCGGTGGATATTTGATCCTCGTCTTGTGCCAAACATCCAGTCTGCTGTCAGTGCCCATGTCCATTATGTGGCAGCCATTGGTCAAACCGCCAATCCTTGTGTGAAGGCTTGCTTGCTGACGCGATAGCCTTGATTTTAATTTCTGAGGCGTTTTCGCTTATGCGTACAACTCATATGTCTAGAGGATTCCACCGGTCAATGCACTAGGCGCTGCTTTCATGACATACTGACCGTATACGGTTGAGCAAGGAGCGAACCTCCTCGCGCACCACAGTGGAGCAAACGGAAAGCTTGCGAGGCATTCAGCCAAACGTAGGGACGGACCCGATTCAAGATCAACATCCAACAGCTTAGCAAAACAGCACGTCAACGTGATGGGGCGATATCCCCGACCCTTAATATTGTGGAAAGGGGGGGTGTCATCGGGATCTGAGAGAGAAAGAGTGCAGCTGCATCTGGAGTCCACTTGAGTAGTTCATGTCTGTCTCGCATGTGGAAGTGCAGCAGTGTCTGATGCTTCCCTTGGCACAAGATGCTCCCTGGAACTTCCAGTTCGTAACGCTAGTCCTTTGAGCCTTTTGAGCATGATGTGTATCGCTTGGAAGTGCAGCTGTGTCTCATGCTTCGCTGAACACATGATGCTCCTTGATGCTCCCAGTCTTTCGGTGCAATAACTGAAGCCGCTGATACTCTGAGCCTCCCTAGCCTCCGCTTAAAACCGTGCCCTGGTGCCTGGTGCTGCTGATGGTAGCTGCTTGGCTGCCCCGTGGCTTGGCCCTTACGGCTCTAATTGTTTCCGTAGCCATTTTGGCTCAAGTGGCCAAGTGACAGTTTAGCTTCAAGGTTCCCATGGGCTCCCGGTAGCTTTCGTGCACGCCCCACGGTTGCTTTGGGCCCTTCGTGAAGATCTCCTTGCTCGCCATAGTCGCTCCCGGTCCGCGTGCCTAGGTGCGTCCGGTACCTGCCCTGGGACAGTCTGGCCCTGCCGTGAGTGCATCCAGTCCCCCTGGGTTCAGACCGTCCGGCTCCGCACTTTCCCCGTGCTCCACTCGCTCGGNTGGGACAGTCTGGCCCTGCCGTGAGTGCATCCAGTCCCCCTGGGTTCAGACCGTCCGGCTCCGCACTTTCCCCGTGCTCCACTCGCTCGGCTGACCGCGAGCACCCTCTCTCACGCCTCAGGCGTTGCCGACCTTCCTGGTTGCCTTGTCCCCCCGGTCCCGCCCTGGCGACCCTGCGGGTAGTTTTCGAGTGTTTCTAGGCTTTCTAGGCCTTGTGTTTCTCCTTACCTGCTGCCTCGCCTTCCGATGGCTCAGACGCCTCCTGATTACTCCCCCGGCGACGCTACGCCTGCCGCGCCTGCTTCGGAGTGGCCGGCTGCAGCACCCTCCACGCCCCTTGGCTTTTAAGCAATACGGCACCGTCGCCGCCTGCCCTTCCACGGATGCGTGCCCGGTTTGCCTTTGTGAATTCCCATCGCACGCCCATGGCCCGGAAAGCCCCTTCCACTGGCCTTCCTGCTGTCACGCGCTGCATCTAGGTTGTGTCGCCCACCTTGTTGCAAACGTCCGGGAGCTGCGCGGCCCTACATGCCGAGCGCCCTGGCCGCCCCAGGCCGCCGATGCTTTCACCACTGCTTGCCACACCCATGGTGTGCAGGCGCCGCAGCCAGCCCCAGATCATGATACAACTTCCCACCAATATCATGAGGCCCTCGCCCCCAGGCCCCCTGTGCACATTCTACCCTTTTGCTGCCCGCGGCTGATGCTCGTGGACTCTGTGCATGCCATGTCGGAGGCTGCCTGGCAGGAGCCCGCTCACGACAAACCGGAAAATGGGCGCCGGAGTGGGTTTGCCTGCGCTGCAACACAACGGTCGACGAGAGCCATGCTTTATTTCAAGCCGTGCCTTCACCACTTGTTTGCTCCACCCATGGCCCTCGACGGCTAGCGCTGGACTTGTGCGCAAACAGCCGTGGGTGGGTTTGCTGCCGCGGATCTCCCCCGCAAGTCCTTTCGTCAGCGGGTTCCTCTCCCGGAAGCGCCCCCACCGGCCACGCCACCTGATGCTGGTCCACCAGCCGCGCCCGCAGAGCCTGCCGGGACCACTCCGCTGGCAGCCGATGCGGCTTGGTACAACCAACCCCCCCCAAATGCACTTGCGGTTGGGCAAACGCACAGCTGGATTTTCGTTCCCTTGCTGCATGCCGCCGTCGGCCGCCTGCACCCCGATGCGCTGGCCGCCTGGGAAGCCCACCCCAACTACGC
>BGNK01000339.1:17867-58811 GCA_003297005.1 Symbiodinium sp. clade A Y106 | reverse complement strand
TAGATAATAATAATATACATATATAAAATATACAAAATAATATATTGAATATATTTATTTATCATTTTGAATATATATTAATAATATTTAATATTATATTATATTATATTATATTATAGCACCACGAGTCGCCGTTGCGGGTGTGAAACCTCATGCTGCCATGCGATATGCTTGCCTGCTTGACTTTTTCGCTGCACATGTCTATTTTTCAGTACATGGCCATGCTACCTCTGTTATGATGGCCACCTCCCTGGGAGGCTTCAGACAATTATGAGCCACGTGCAAGGCATGGCATCCATATGATGTGGAAATGATTGCCACGTCGCCATAATTTGGTCAGGGTTCGGCCCCCTGCTGTGCAGGCATCCCCGGAACGCTACGTGCATGACACAGCCCGCTACGTGCAATGTAGGTGTCCCCGACCCTTTGGTTGATTAATGTAGTATAAGTTTTTTCCGCCAGGGTTTTTTCATACGGCGCCACCCAGCTCGGCGAGGCGTTATGTTTTTTACCGCATTTTTTTTACAACAGGTCCGTGTGCTTGCTGCAGTCTACGGGTTAGGCGGGGCGGGCTGGGAGGCGGCTGTTGGCGGGTGCCTGCAACCAGCGTGCGTCAGCCAGAAGCTCGTGCAAAGTGGCAACGGAGAGGATGCCACTCCAACGGTACACCAGGCGGCTTGAGCAGCGCGGCGCACGGCGACAGGTTCGCTGGCTGCGCGGGCCTTCGTGAGAAGTCGGAGGAAGGTCGCGGCTATTCGCGGCTTCCTCACTCCAGCGCCCACCAGTTTCGATGCCGCAATCGACAAGGCGGTAGAGGCGAGCACGGAGCAACTCCGGATAGGTGTGCCGGCGCTTGCGCTGCGCCGCGCGGGCCAACGCAACGCCCGGTTGCGCATCTGCCGCGGGCTGCGGCAGGCCGTCGCGCGTGAGCGGGGAGACCAGAGTCGCATCAACGGCGAGCTGAGCTCCGTGCCGACCTCGATCCTCCTGGCGTCGCGGACCGGCAGATCAATGTTCATGTCACCGACGCGAACATTGCGCGCAGCACGCGCTCCGGCCTCGCGGCAGACACGGGTAGGACACGGGCAAGGGCATGCTCTCGAGCGACAGCGCCCGAGTCGGAAGGACTCCCGAGGTGTCACAGGCGGCTCGGTGGTCTTTAGAGGGCGCGGGGAAGGCGCAGCCGTCGAAGCAGCAGGACCCGCAATTGTGCGCTGGCGATAGTGACAGTGACAACGTCGGAGGTGGGGAGGACGGTAAACGCACGGCCGGAGTGTGGCCCGGCCTGGGAGAGCAGCAGGGCACGAGACGCAAGCGAAAGGTCAGTAAAGTGCGTCTCGAGCACGCGCTCGTCGCAGGCTCGACGGCCGTGTCAGGCGGAAAAGCGACGTTGAGCCACGCACATGTGCGGCGTCGTGTTGGTTGAGTGAGTACAAGGCCGGGGCCAACGCGTCGCCTTGCTCGCAACCTTCACCTGGGTGGATGCTCCGCCGGGTGCCGGAATCGTCCCACCAATCGAGTGAGACGATCGTGGTGTCGGCATCGAAGCGCGCAGCATGCCAGACAGAGCATATCAGAGCATCAGTGCCGGCGCGGGATGGCGCGGGTCTGAAGGGCGAACTGGGTTGCTGCGTCAAACGTGTACCCGCACGCCGCCGGCGGGCTTACGCAGTGCTGTAAAGCGCGAAACGGTTAGTCCTAGTGCTGCAGCAACAGCGGAGGTTCGCCGCGGCATCGTATTAGCCGCTGCGCGGCTGCGCGCCACGTATGCGACGTACATAGCAGTAGACTGGACTTTTTTGGCGGACGGAAAAAGGCACGTGAAAATCATAAAACAATGTACGTCAATGTATTGCGGGGGCGGGGAGGGGGCGAAGGGCGGTGTGTTTGCTCGAAAATCTAGTGAAGTTCTACTGTAGTTAATTCATGTTAATTCATGATGGGGCGTATTCTGGGCCCTGCGGTGCAGTGAGAGCCCGTGGCTTGTCCACAATGTTGCAGCCTTCGTATTATGTAAGCATTCATCAATGTCATCCTTGGAGCTGTTGTTGCTGTTGTTGTTGTTGTTGCTGTTGCTGCTGTTGTTGTTGCTGCTGGTCTAGGGGTTTCGCTGTTTGCCGTTATGTGTGTAATTGTGTGCACCGTACAGAGATGCCGAAGTGTCGCTTACGCTCCATGTTTGGGAAGAGTGCTTGCAGAACATTTGCGGCGAACATTGTCGATCTGATCTGATTTGATTGGGCTCGTGAGCTGTAGTTCGACACAACTTATTGTAACTCCCAGCATTCCCCGGCACGCATAGGTAAGCTCTTGCACCAGCGATGCCCAGAGCTGTGGCCCTTGGCTATTGTAGGCTCACATTTCTTGGCTTCTATGCATTTTTCTATGCTCACTGCATCAGCTTTCTTAGCGAGCACAGCTCTACGTGCATTTGCGTGTGAACGTATGTCGGAATGGGTTGCGGTGCATCTGCGAGCCAGGCAAAGGGCATGAAGCAGCAATTCGCAGCATCCGCAAACACGCACGTGCTGAACATGCGCAGGCTGTGTGGCCAAAGCGAGCTGGAAAGCGAGCATCGCGTCAGCATCCGGATGCAGATCCGGAGCTGCAGACTTTATTGGACAAGCATGGTTACTCAGCTCTGTAGAAGCCAGGGTCAGTTCTGAAAAGGAGGTATTGCGCTGAAGTGTCTACAAGAGGATGTGCTTCGTATGACGCATTGTTTCGGGAAAGGTTTGTCCACTCAAATGGAATCGTTGCAGCGATTGGGTGTGACCAAACCTGGTCATATCACAGATTTGCTGGTGACCGACTTGGAGGAGGCCGGGCTGCATAAGAAGTCGCTCACTTCGTTTGGATGGCCATGCGGTGACGAATTAAGCAGTAAATCCTGATATGAGCAGAGCGTATAGCAAGTTATGTAGCATCACAGGCAACGGTCGATGAAGATGGCATATAGCATGACAACAAAACTCTGGCGGAAAGCGTGACTCCCGTGCACCCGAGCAGAGGCCTGATTGAATGTTTGAGCACTGCATCCCGACGTGTGTCTTCACGAGCGCCTGTGTCGATGTCGTGCGGCCTGACTTCGGCGGCACTTGAAATTTCGCTTGGCCCTCACAATCTCTCACAACTTGCGGTATCTTTTCCGCGAGACAAAGGGCAACTTAGCTTGGCACTTGCATTGCCGACATGAGCAACCACGTTTGCGAGTGGTACCGAGTCACCCTGTTCGCAGGCAGGCTTGTCGCGGGTTCAGATCCGTCAGCTTCAACGAGATGTGGGCCGAGCGCCAGCAGCCTCCACCAGTTCCTGGTCCAAGAGGAGTCCGAGAGCATGAGGGGTCACGGTTTTCTGTCAGTACGAGACTCGACATGTGCACACTAAGGTTCCGAGTCGCCCGAGGTTTCACCATATGGAATTCAGCGTCCAAGATTCGATGATGTCGCCGCGCCTCCCAAGGAGTAGCTTGCCGCAGTTTATATAATTAATGAATGAGTCGTCGTGACCAGTGTGGCTTTGAGTCTATGGTGCATGCCGCACATCGAATATTGGTGCTTCTGCATGGTCTTCAATGTATGCGGTGGAGAAGACCAAGGTCAGTGGCAAGCCGTGACGAAGAACCAACTTGCTCAGCAGCTGTGGTTTTGGTGCCTCGTGCAGACCGCGCAGAAGTCCTAGCCGGTAAAGCTACGGTTTCAGAAAGCCTTCATGCTATTTTCTCCCAGATTTTGTGCCGCCAGTTCGCGATTGGCTGCGAGGCACAGTCTCCAGCAGAGTGTTTGCAGCCGCACTGGCAGCCGAAGCGATTCGGCAGCGAAGGAATTTCCCAATACAGGGGGGTTCTTCAGATGTGTGTCTGGGCTGTGTTTGGCCCGGCAGTTGGCAGTTCGCAAGTCCCTGTTCAGGTCCTCGATTTGTGGAGACGGCTCGGAAACGGAGCTTGAACAAATCCCAGGCTTGGGCACAAGCATTGTGGACCAGAGCAAGCCTTGGAACGCGGATGACGACGATCGGATGGGGAGAAATGCGGGCCAGGCAACTCCGAAGGAGAAAACGCCAACCCATCAGTCTTGTGGCAAGCCACCCTTGTACAAAAACACCTTCCCAAACCCGCAGTCACCCTCGGTCAGCCCGAAGCAGCATTTATCACCGGCGACGGCTGCCGCTGGCTCTAGACCAGACTCCCGTGAAACACAAGGGACACCCCCACTTCCCCACAGCATTGGTGATGACGAAGACGTCGTGCCTCACAGCAACGTTGGCGATGTCGAGGATGCCGATCTGGCAGAGCTGGAGAGTGGCTTGGAGTTTGACGTCACTCTGTTGCCGGAGGTGGCATCAGCGTCGCTGAAGGAGAACCTTGTCCAACATGCCTTTGCGCCAGCGTCACCGGCAAAGGCACCGCCCAGGCAACTTCGGGGATGCTCCGATGCTCGCGAGTGCCTGTCGAGTCGTTTCGAGTCACGCGCAAGCACGCGCCGAGTTGCAGTCAGGCCGCAGGCGTTTGGAGCCGGACCGCAGCCGCAGGTGCCACCGGCAGTTGTGACACCATGTGTAGGCTCCTTCTGCTGGGGCCCGCATAGGCCTGCCACAACTGGAGGGATTCGTTAATCCGGCGCAGAGCAAGAGGGCAGAACAGGCCCTCGTGGCAGGGCTGGTTTTCTGGCTAAGCACAAAGCTTTCCGGCGCTTTGCCAGGTCGGCAGCAATGCTGTAGCTCCCAGTGCCCAGTTGCCAGTGGCACTACGACAGCGCCTCGCAGCAAGGGAGGTGCGATCCGGTGGTTCTGAAACCAAAAGTCAAAAGGTTTTCGCTTGTGGAAAGAATGCGGCCCGTGATTTCGTGCAGAAGACTGTCCAGACCACGAAAGCCGAAAGCCTTCCCATCACGTGCCAACTCGCCCACCTGACAGGAGGGGTTGCGTGAGAAGCGCCAGAATCGCCAGTCCGAGAGATCCGACGAGTCGTGGATGGAAAGGTGGGGCTGGCTCTCGGTATTGTATTGTAGTGCCTGTAGGAGATACAGCATATAGACGTATAGACGCATAGCCCTACTATAGCCGAATGTTTCTGAGTGTGTTTGGCAGGCCTGGCCCGAGGACGCGCAGCCCTCCCGGCCCCGGCCGCCGCAGTGCCTCCGAAGGCCCTTCAGTGCAGCGCGCACAGGCTAGAGGAAGGCCAGCCTCCGTTGGCGCAGCGGGGAGGCGCCCGTCTTTGATCCTTGTTCAAGTCCTGCTGAGCCCTTCTGTAAGCCACGAACTGGCCCTCGATCTGCACCCTGGAGGCAGATGTTTGACAAGAATGAGTTGCGCGCTTTTCATCGAGACCTCTTCATGGAGGCAATCGACAAGTACCAGGCGAAGAGTCCCACACCTGTCCAAGAGCCAGTGGACGGAACGCTGCTTGCCGCTGGTCAGAGTCAAAGCTCCGCAAGAGCGAAACCAGTTCAGGTTTATGCGCGGAAGCGACCTTTGTTTAGCGAGGAGGTCGCCAAGCGCAATGATTTCGACGTTCTGCACATCATCCCCTGCCCTGGGACACCATCACAGCTGGTTCTTCATAATTGCTTGTTCCAAGCGGATCTGCGTACGCCTATGGTGCACCACTTGCGCTTTGCCTTTGACCAGGTCTTCTCGCAATGGGCAGAGGATGAGGAGGTATACAAAGTTTGCGCCGCGAATCTCGTATCAGCAGCTCGCAGGGGACAGGCCAGCACTGTGCTGATGTTTGGCCAGACTGGGAGCGGCAAGACGCACACCATGAGAGCCATCGAGACGCAAGCAGCAGGGGATTTATTCCGTGGGGAATCGAAGCTGTCGATCAGCTTTGTGGAACTTCGGGGCTCGCGCTGCTTCGATCTACAGGTTCCAAACTTGCCCGAGCTGAAACTTCGCGAGGTGCGCGAGGCAGCTGGAAATTTCTTTGTAGCCGAAGGTGCGGCTGACATCTTTCCGGAAGACGTCGAAGCAGCCTGTGCCGCACTTCAGGCCGCCCGGCAGCGCAGGGCCACCTTCGTCACTGAAGCGAACGACGAGAGCTCTCGAAGCCATGCCGTCTGCACTATAAAAATACTGGATACAGGCGGAAGCTTGACTCTAGTAGACTGTGCCGGAACGGAGCGGCGGAAGGACTCTGCAAATCATTGCCGTGAGCGACAACACGAGGGAGCCGAAATCAATGCGTCCCTGTATGCGCTCAAGGAGTGCATTCGGTTTATGTCTGCGAGGCAGCGCATTCCACCGCATGCCTTCCGAGCTTCAGCGCTTACAAAGCTACTGGCACGATGTTTGTCTCGGTTGAATACGTCTTTCCTTTCCGTCATCTGTACGCTGGCTCCGGCTGCGTCAGACACCGAACACACGCTGTCCACGTTGCGAACAGGTGCAGCTCTGAGAGTGAAAGCAGCCTGTGCGGCGGAGCGGGAAGTCCTCCCAAGTGTTTCAGTGAAGAATCGAGATCCACATCCTCGGCAGTGGTCTCCACATGAAGTTCGAAATTGGCTCTGCCAGGTCGAGAACGGTATTTTTGCTGCTGCTTGCTTGCATGGAGTCGTCGGTGGAGTGAAGTGCCAGTCCTGGTTCTCTGAAATGTCAAAGTCAGGGCAATGACATCTGCAATATCTTTGGGCTGCTAATGGTTGCTACTTAGCTGCTACTGGTCATAGAAGAATTCCATTGCGGCCGCACGGGGGGGAGAATTAAAGTCGTCCGCGCCACCGGCACCGCTCGCGCCACTCGCACCACTCGCGCTACTGCTAGGCAACAGTGTCGAGTGGAACGGGTAAGGCACAGTAGGGCGAGTGGAACGATTGGAACAGACTGATTCATTGGCGCCCCCAGATCTGCAACCGCGCCACTCGCGCCACTCGCGCCACCCGGTCCACTCGCTCCACTCGCGCCACTCGCCACTCGCTCTGGGGGTGAACGGAATGAGTGGAACAGCTAACGTACAGGGGCGAGTGGAGCGAGTGGCGCGAGTGGAACACGCTTCTAGTGGAACGACTGGCACGAGTGGAAGAGCAGCTGGCCCTTAAATTAACCACCAGACCCTCAACTTCCCAAAACCGTGAACATCCCTAAACCCTTTGCCTTTTGTCTTGCTCCAGACACCCGGCCTTGTTTGGAGTTTAGGGCTGTCGGTGTGTAGGGCTCGCGGTTTGGGGTTTAGGGCTTAATTCAGCTTTTCGGGTTCAGGGCTTCGGGTTTAGGGCTTTGGTTTTGGGGCTTAGTGCTTAGGGCTTTGGTTTTGGGGCTTAGTGCTTAATTAGGGCTTGGGGTCAGCGGCTTCGGGTTTAGATTATATTAGATGATATTATATTATAGATTAAAAATATGTATATTATATTATGTTGTATGTTTGCTCTCTCTCGCTCTCTCTCTCTCTCTCGCTCTCGCTCTCGCTCTCGCTCTCGCTCTCGCTCTCTCTCTCTCTCTGTATATATATATATATATATATTTGTATGATTGATTTGGGGTTGGATTGGTCGGCCCCGTAACCCACTCAGGCTCCGACTGTGGAACCGTAAAACCTATAGTGAGCGACGAAACCTTAAACTTAAATCCGCATACTCTCTCTCTGTAGATATATATATATATATGTATGTATGATTGATTTGGGGTTGGATTGGTCGGCCCCGTAACCCACTCAGGCTCCGACTGTGGAACCGTAAAACCTATAGTGAGCGACGAAACCTTAAACTTAAATCCNTCGCGCCACTCGCCACTCCCTCTATAGACGAAAGGAATGACAGGTAACGTACAGGGCGAGTGGAGCGAGTGGCACGAGTGGAACGAGTGGAGCCAGTGGAGCGAGTGGAATGGTCGGAGCGAGTGGAGCGAGTGGAGCAGACGGATTAGCGCCCTCCCCCCACGCCGACACTCTCGAAGAATTCACTGGCCCGGCATGTGAATCAGAGGCTGATGCTGCTTGGGGACTTGGGGATTCTTCCTTTGGTTCAGTTTGACAGCAGTGTGATTCCTAGCGGTAGGAGACTGACCAGCTTGATGCCCGTCCTTAGCATTTTTTTCAGCCGGCTGCGAGGACGTGTGCGCAGCGCTCCCAGCGGAGTTCACCGGCCAGATGCTTGCGACAAGCCTGCAACAGTGTTCTACATCCGGAAAATGCTTTGAGAAGAACATCTAACTCTGATCAAGATTGCATGGGCTTCGTTATTCTGCAAGAATGTTCTTGCCATGCTTCGTGAAGTTTGCGAGTTTGGCATCGTTTTCGGGATTGCTGGGACTGTGTGGCATGAAGATCTTCACTGTCAGCGAGTCTACGCCGAGTTCTTGCGTTGTCCTGCCGTCAGCTGCGCTCAGAATAGCTCTCAGGTGCGTTTGACGGAAGCCCACTGTGCGCGGCTTTGTGGATCTCCAGTCCGAGGCCGGAACTTCATCCTGCGACGTGACGTATGTGTGTGTGTTTCATGTACTGTAGACCGTAGACCGGATTCGGGTGGGACTGCTGGGAGGCCAGCTGCTCTTCGAGCTGCTGCATGAGTCCATTCGAAATTCAAACCAGCCGCTTTAGCAACAAGAAGTGTCTGTGTCCGTGTCCTCCTGGTTCGTGTGGTGCAGCCCAGCTGCAAAGACTAAGCGACTGGTGAGACATACAGTTTCCCGACCCTGCCTCTGTGATGCTGTAGTCTATTTGAAGGCAAGATACACCTTAGGAAGGCCGTTTATCGGATTCCACTGGATGTAGCTTTCATGTGACCCATGCAACGGTTATAGAATTATTTCTCAATTTACTTGCGTCCTCGGAAGGATGAAGATACTCGTAGGACTAGAGAGAAGAGATAAGTCGAGACTCAGCTCTGTTTATTTTCTGGGCCTATCGATTTTTGAATAATCGTTTGCATTTTCGGCTCTGCAGCGAACCGAACTCCATGCCTATCTGCCTATGTGATGCGTGCCAGACTCGGAGACACACTTTCCAGCAGCCAACTCCCTTCCGAAGGAACAGTAGTTGGCAAGCAGCAGCCCTGAAGCAGTGTCACCGTCTCCGAAATGCCGTGGTTGTCATCACGACCAACCTGCTCTGCGCAAAGCCAGTTGCCCAGAATTGCCCAGTGCACGCCGGTCCTCAGATCGATGCAATCGACAGATGATAGATGCTAGGTTCATCCTGATCTTTGCCAGGTTTGTGCTGGATCTTTATCGTGCTGCTTGGATCTGGGCCACGTGCCGCAGGCTCCCCATACCACTGTACTCACCAGCCGAAACAACAATGATTCGATGCTCGGCTTGCCGGTATTGCAAGCGCGAAAAAGGCGAGTTAGCCTGCGGAGATGCAGCCCCAGAGGACAGACTCCAAGTGCTTAGTTGTTCGGGAGTGGAATCAATTCAAACGAGTGCTGTTGAGATGGAGATCTTGGATTAGGGGAGAGAGTCACGCCAGAATTTCCAGGGGATGCAAATGCCAGAAGCTCAGTAAACTGTAGTGATGCCCGAAAAACAGACCTTGTCCGGGTCATCGCTGCGGAGTCCTGGACCCTGATGGAGCGGTTCCTGGTTGCACTATTGTTTCTCTGCATTCAAGAGTCGTGGCCACCAGGACCCAGATGCTTCGACGCTGGTGCAGCTAGAGCATCTCGTCTGCCTTTACCTCGCTTCTTGAGCTGCCAACTCTGCAGAGTAATCGAGTTGTGTGGGGCGATAGAAGGCATGCGTCCTCGCGAACGGTCATGTTGGGTCTTGGCCTGCAGGCAACAATCGGTTGCGTGTAGTCACTGTAGTCAATGGGCACGTGTCCCCGAAGACTTTGTCACATCCAGTGTTCGCTGTGAAGGCTGGTGCCCGGGTCCGAAGCCCAACCCTGACACTGGCAGACTTTCAGAAGGAATCAGCGACCTGCTACGAACGAGGCCCAGAGCCCGAGCATAGTTGGGCGGTCGTTGACTCCCATCTGCATGCCCGACCTTTTGGTGGGCCGCCGGTTCCATTTGCGGATCTGCTGGGGAGATTGAGAAGGGCTGGCATCCTCTTCACTACGCTCTATGGCATTGGCCAACGCCTCCCTATAGATTCTGCATGTACCTACTACCTGGACTGTCCAGGAGTCAACATAACACCTAGCTTGAAGAATGATTTCTTCAACGCACAAAGCGTCCTCGACAATGCCAAGATCCTCAGTGATAGCCCCGTTGGCCCTGTGATTACTCTCTCTATGTCGTTCTTCGACCTCCACAATGTAGATGAGATTCTCTACAAGATGGAGCTCCTCCAGGGGGAGTTTCCGTCAATGTTCAAGTGGGTCGGCGAGATCAACTTGGTAAAGCAGGCTCTGTGGCCGAATGAGCAAGGCCTCCCGGTGCCCCTCGAGTCGATCAAGACATGGGGCCCGTTCATGGCAGAGCTTCGCAAGCAGGACATCCCTCTGTCATTGCACGCAGACTTGGGAGATGACACAGATGGCCAGAAGTTCTTGCCCTTGATGGACGAAGTACTGAGACTGTACCCGAAAAACAAGATTATTTGGATGCACCTTGCCGGGCTTTCCCGGCAGCTGGATCCTAAGCTCTCTGCCTCACTCCTCCAGCGGCCCACATCCATTGAGGATCATGTGGAGCTCATCGAAAGCAGGCTGAAGAAGTTTCCGAAGCTTATGATCGACCTTTCCTGGGATGTTCTTTACGACGAGATTTACAATTCTGCAGCTGAGGAGAAGCCTTACATCAAACTAATCAATGACTTCCCGACGCGCTTTTTAAGCGGATCGGATCATGTGGCCGCTGCTGTCAAGACAGAGGAGGTGTACAGTGCCGGGCCGAGATGTGCTTGTGTCATGTGGTGCCCATTTAGCTACCGATGTGCCTAAGGGGTTTCAAGTCACTGCTGATATGCTTCCCCAGCTTCCGTTTTGTGCCAAGGGCAGGAACTCAACAAAACCAGCGAAATCTACCGGCACTTGAGCGACGATGCCTTTCGTCGCATTGCTCTTGGGCAGAATTTCTTTGATGTGTCAGGCCTGGCGAATGCAATGTCGATGTCAGGATTTTGGAAGACCTTTCGCGAGTATCATGGGCTGTGAGCTGCAAGCCGTGCCCAAAAACTTCGGGAGGTTTGGAGTACACTGCCCCGAAGATCTGCGAGAGCAAGGCAAAGGCCGGTGAAAATCATTGCCATTGCCATTTTGGACCGAGAAACGGAACCAGCTGCACGTGCCGAGCAGAGTGACTTCATGAGCGCTGGCAATGTGCTATTGGCAGGCAGCGCTTCCTGCGCAGCAAGCAGCACAGAAAAAGGCCGGGCAGCCTTTGGCAGGATTTCAGCCGCCCGGACCTTGTGTCGAGTTTACTCGGTCAACCCATGCAACTAGAGGGAGGCTATGTTAAGTAGCTTGACATATACAAATCCCAAGTGCAGCTGATGAGCAGGTCGATTTCTCGGTTCTGGGATCTCTCTGCCATTCGGCCTTCTTGCAAAGAGGCGGCGTTGCCTTCAAAGCACCCCGGCGACAAGCAGCAGGCGCGTGATCTTCACATGGCTGGTGTTGACAAGGGGCACTCAGAGAAGAGTGGCCAGTTAGGGAGGTGCCACCTTTGACCCACGGTTGCAACTCCATGCATACTGTTGCAGCACACCACAAAGGCATCCACGAAATCTCATTACACAACACGGCTTCTCGTACACTGCTTTTCTTGCTGCTTTCTGGGAGGTGAAAGGCAAGATAGCCGAGCAATCCGACCACGTCAAGCAGGTTCGGCTCCAGCTGAAAAGTCGTACCTCTCAGGACAGCTCATGCCCTGGAGCTTGACTGTGTAGGAAGGGCATAGTCTGCAGTTAATTGAACTTGGACCTGGCAGGCTCAGCGAGCTGAAACAGCGAGGTTGTTGCAGACATCTCCGTCTGTGTCCCTCAAAGATTTCACAGAACACTCCACGACCTGCTACGACCGAGTCGCGACCGACGAATGGCCAGTTGTTGACGCACATCTACATGCACGGCCTTTCGGGGGTCCGCCTGTTCCTTTCGACCAGTTGATTGAGAGGCTAAGGCGTGCCGGCATCCTCTTTGCCAACCTTTATGGCATCGGTCAGCGCCTTCCGATATCGTCCAACTGCACCTACTACCTCGACTGTCCGGGCACCCCGATCCGGCCGAGTTTGAAGAACGACTTCTTCAATGCTCAAAGTATCCTGGACAACTACGACACGCTCTCGTCCAACCCGTTTGGGCCTGTGCTCACACCGTCCATATCTTTCTTCGACTTGCATGCGGATGCCGCGGACAACCTGAAGAAGCTGAAACTGCTTCAGCAGGAGTTTCCCGGCATGTTTCGCTGGGCTGGGGAGATCAATGTCGTGAAGCAGGCGCTTTGGAAGAACGACCAAGGCCTGCCTGTCGATGTGAGTTCTATCAAGTCTTGGCAGCCTCTGATGGACGAGTTGCAGAGACAAGACATCCCGATGGCACTGCACAGTGATTTGGGGAACCAGTCCAGTGGGCTTATGTTCCTGAACTTGATGGACGAGATTCTCAAGTTGTACCCAAAGAACAAAATCGTGTGGGTCCACATGGCGGGGCTGTCAAAGCAGCTTGACCCAAAGCTTGCACTGATCCAATTGCCACTCTTGGCCCCGCTGACCATTCAGCACCATGTGCAGCTCATTGAAGACCGGTTGGAAAAACACCCGAACCTCTTCATCGACTTATCTTGGGATGTTCTCTACGACGAAATCTACGACAACGCCTCGGAGGAGCCACAAGTCGCGACCAGCTCTGTTTTGCATTCGTGCGCCTCAGAGCTAACCCATGCCAGGAACGGCGGTACGTGGATTTGCTGAATGCCTACCCCACTAGGCATCTCGGGAACCGAAAGAGTACTCGCTTTGCAGTTTGACTCCGCGCGAAAGGGTGTGATGCAGGTTTCTGAGCGGCACCGACCACGTGGCAGCAGCTTCTAAGCCGGAAGCTGCATATCGACGCAGCCTCGGTCCCTTTGGCACTTGGTTCAAGCGATGCCACTAAGACCCTCCAAGGAGACGAGCTGGCCAAGACGAGTGTGATTTACCGGGAGCTCACTGATGAAGCCTTCAGGAGTGCTTGGGGATTTGATCCGGAGTACCTTAAAGAGCACTTAAGGGCTGGAAGGGTGTTGGTTTCCTTGATGGCCGGGGGTGAAACACTGATGTTACACATCCAGGTGCCTGTCTGTTTCACGTATCACTTGCATGTATCCATGCCTGTTGCTCAAGGTTCTGGCAGAGTACGATCTACAGCTGTGCGCCGGTAGTAAAAAGTAAAAAGAGACTCCTGTGTGCCTGTGTTCCTGTACGCCAAGCGAGGGGATACACGCCCAGGTTACATCTCAGGGGGGGGGTGGGGAAGCTCGGTGTGTCATTTGGGTTGTTGCTATACAGGCTTTACTGTCAGAGAGGCTTTGCAGTTAAACAGTCTTTGTTGTTAGATTGGCTTTATTGTTAGACAGGCTTGGCTGTTAAACAAGGGTTCCAGGAGGGCTTTGGGTGATAGGCAGTCCTGACGGGGCTGGGCGCAGGGTTGGTTGGTGACGCCATTGTTTTCTTCGTCTGAGTGTGTTATTTCTCGAGTTTTGAGCTGTTTTTACTTGTCGGAGGGGGGTACGCCCTTTTTGTGTGTTTTTTTGGGTTAGCAACTGTTGTCTTGCGGAACGCTGTTATTTCTGGAGTTTGGGCTTGGTTTAGGGTGGACCTCGGAAAGATAGCGTTTGTTTTATGACACTGTTTTTTGGCGTTTCGCAATCTTGGATTGTTCGCGTTTTTTGTTGGACGCTGCTATTTCTCGAGTTTTGGGCTGGTTTTGAGTGGTCTTGGTATTATTGTGTGTGTGTGTGTAAAGCCTGTCTAACAGCAAAGCCTCTCAAACAACAAAGACTGTCTAACAGTAAAACCAATCTAACAACAAAGACTGTTTAACTTCAAAGCCTCTCTAACAGTAAAGCCTGTATAGCAACAACCCAAATGACACACCGCGCTTCCCCACCCCCCCTCCCCCCACTACTACTATTACTACTACTACTACTACTACTACTACTACTACTACTACTACTACTACTAGGACGACTCCTACTCCTACTAGTACTACTAGTACTACTACTACTACTACTACTACTACTACGACTACTGCTACTACTACTACGACTACTGCTGCTACTACTGCTACTGCTACTGCTACTACCACTACTACTACCACTACTACTTCTGCTGCCGCTACGACTACGACTAGGACCGACTATTCGTAGTGCTGCTTTCACGGTCTGGTGAGGAGCCTTAGAAAAATCTGCATCGGCGCAACCTCGTCAGACTATCTGCATCGGATCAATGTCGTCAGACCTATTTGCATCGGATCAACTTCGTCAGATTTGCCCGTCGCAGTGCTTTGCCTCGGCTTAGCTTCGTCCACTTCGCTTCCTTCTTCGGCTTCGCTTCGTCCACTTCGCTTCCTACTTCGTCAGATTTGCCCACTGCGACGTTACTACTACTACTACTACTGCTACTATTGCTACTACTTCCACTACTACTACTACTACTACTACTACTACTACTACTACTACTACTACCACTACTACTGCTACTACTACTACTGCTACTACTACCACTACTACGCAGACTTCGGAACGAATTGCATGGTGGAAAATGACGCACCCACTGAGGATACTACACTTGCATACAAAGGGAATTTTGTTCAAGAGTTTCCAGGTGTGCCGCTGAAAAAGCTACGACAACACTGATTGCTGCCCTGCTAGACCTCCAGCGTCCATGCTTGCGACATGCGCCTTCGCCCCGCAGGCAAAGGCGGAACCGAAAATCCGCCGCGCACGCGCCGACATGTCGGCGAACCTGACGTCCTTCCCTCTAACTCCTGCGGGGTCGGCGGCTTGAGCCGGAGGCTCTTAAATCGGGCAGCGCAGCGGGCCCCTTCTGTGGCCGCGGCCGTGGGCCGCCAGAGCTTGGCGAAGCCGTAAAGGCNGACCTCATGATGCGCACCGCAGGCGCGCGCATCATGAGCATCAGCGGGGTTCGGCGCACCCAGACTAGCCCAGGGATGCGGGCTTTTGGGGGGCCAAGATGGGAGGGACTACTGCCCGGTGCACGAACTCGCGCTGCCCGCACCTGGCGCAGCCCTTAAATTTCTGAAGCCAATCGAGGTAAACCGCAGTGGAAGCGAACTTTGCGGGAGGGTCTTTTATTGCCTAGTGCACTGCTCCAACAGCCTTCCCGGTTAAAATGAACGGTGATGCTCATTGGATCGTGAGCCGACGAACTTAGCAAAGAAGTTGAGAAGCTCCGAAAGTTTCGAGACCCATAACTCTTGTGCTGTCCACTGCCTCGCTCCGTTCCGTCTGTCATGCATTCGTCACCAGTCACCAGGGCAGAAATTAAGCTGGGGCCATCACTGATGCCTTCTTGCAGAATCTGCCCACTGGGTGACTCAGCATACTTCATAACCTGTTCCAGGCAACCAAGCAAGCAATCAAGCAAGCAAAGATGCTGGACGCCTGATCTGCATCTACCGGCGTGTAGTTCTGCCCGAAGGGCGCATGGATCTTGAAGATCGGGAAGAATGCATCGATCCCGAAGGTTCGTGACCTCAATCAACCACAGATTCACAGGTCGCACAATCCGAACCTTGCTTACCACTGCACATCATCGCGACATCGCTAAGCACCCCTCTCATCCGTGACCATCAGCGTCACCCGCTGTCCGAACTCACCAGCCTGGCCCACATGCTTCCAGAACAAACAGTCTCCCTGCGAGGCAACACTTCTCGAGCACATGCCTGCATCATCTTTCTCAGAATCTGCGCGAAACACATGGTCGTGCTGATCTCTCTGCCTTTAGATCCTGATGTGGCTCAATTCTTCACACAGGCAGAGAGACCTAGAACCTTTCAAAATCAGGCCGACTGCCCACAGCATGCCAGTCGGGACAGCTAGATAGAACGTCTGCTACAGTAATGTGCTGATTTTTTGCGGTGCGCAGCTGCTCTGCTAGTACCGATGACTGGGGCGATTTCTGTTGCAAGTTGCGGGTCCTGTGTCAAACATGTCGTAGACATCGTGCTTGGGCAGCTCGACCAGTGCAGAAACCTTCCGAAAAGGTTTGCAACTCGAACTCGACGCCCACCTGCGCAACACGCAGCCCAAGCCACCTTCGCCGGTGCTCGCAGGGGAAGGTAGCCTCCCAGAGCCTGCCGACGCTCCTTCAGGTAATTGACCTGCCGGAGGCCCTAGATATCCCCAGATGGCTTGAACCGTCTCTCGAAACCGGCCGTTGAAGACACGGATCTTCACATCCCAGCCGATAGCATTAAACTAAAGATGCTGCCTCTGGGGAGTCCTCCTTGAGCGTAACAAAGTTTTCTGCCTGTAGGGTGCCAGAAATGGGCTGTTGGGGAGCGACCTTTTTCTTGGGATCCAGGCATCTGCTTTACCCAGCTGCTCATCTGACAGTGGAATGCCCATGGCATCACCTAGAGGAGCTCTCAGGGATTCAACTCAGAAGCCCGGATTTAGCAGCTGGGCACACCACGATACGCCTTCCTTAAAGCACAGAATCTCTTCTCTCCCAGACCCTCACAGCCCTGGTCCCTCAAAACTGAGATCCGAACATGTCGGAGTCTGACATCATCTTCTTCTGATGAACCGTGTTTCTTCCCAGGAAGGTCTGCAGACTGTAGCCCTGCGCAGGGCAAAGTATCGCAAAGTGCGGGTGCAACGATCACACCGGCCTTGAGGGTCTTCACGAGAATCACCTCAGAGCAACGGTGGCCACTGCGGAAGAAGTCTTTCTTGTGCTCTGCTTTGGCAGCCAAGGCGCTGTGGGTCGGCCTCCCATCTCCGAGTTCTGTTCTGCCTTCGAGCGGAAAGTCTTTCATGCGATGCACTGATGCCATGTGGGGCACCTGGGCAAAGGCTGCATAGATCTTGGAGTGGTCGTGGCCACCAGGGACCTGGAAGGCCTGGGCCAAGGTCGCGTCAGAGCGCAGAGAGAGAGAGACCCTCCTTCAGTCTTCCTACGTCAGAGGCCAAGGGAGGCTCTCGGCTCTGGCTCCGGGATGCTCTGGGGCTCCCCCCGGCGGACCTCCAGCAGCTCTGCATCGCTCCAGTGAGCGACACGGTCCAGCAGCCCGTGCTTCTCGAAGATATCCTGTCACAACAGAGGGTGCAGTTCGAGCAGAAATCTAAGCCAGGGAGGGAGCCGGGGTTGACTTCTGTGGCCTTGCGGATCAGCGCACCGTCGGCCTGGAGCTAAAAAGAGGAGTGTGCGCACGCTGAGGCGTGCGGAACACTGCAGTGCAACGCGCAACACCCGCAAAAAGCCCTCCAGCGCGGCGCCTTTGCATGGAGGCGCTGGCAGTCGCCATCGACTGTGGCTTCTAGTGCCTGACACAGGGGTTGAGCCTGAAACTGCTGGGACTCAGAGTGGTTCTGCGAGCCTCAATGAGCTTGCCATCGTGGTCTTGCTCAATGAGTTCGTTGAACTTTCCGCCCCAAATAAGCTTGATGACATCGAAGCCAGCTCCGCGGAAAGTTCCCTCGTACTCCTGCATGACCTTGGAATTGCCACGAACCGGACCGTCCAAGCGCTGGTAGTTGCAGTTCACGATGAAAATCATGTTGTTCAAGCGCTCTCTGCCTGCCACTGAGATGGCCGTGATGGACTCCGGCTCGTCCATCTCTCCATCACCCACGAAGGCCCAGACACGGCTCTTGGAGGTGTCTGCCAGACCTCTCAAATGAAGATACCGAAAGAAGCGTGCCTGATAAACAGCACCCAAAGGTCCCAGCCCCATGGACACTGTCGGATTCTCCCAGAAATGTGGCATCAAACGAGGGTGCGGATAGCTGGAAACGCCATTGCCGGCGACCTCCCGTCGGAAGTTCATAACCTGGTCAATCGAGAGCCGACCCTCGACAAAGGCTCTCGAGTAGGCTCCGGGTGCAGCGTGTCCTTGCATCCACACGCTGTCCCCTCTTCCATTGCCGTAGTCCTTCCCTCGGAAGAAATGATTCATTCCGACCTCCAAAACATCACAAATGGACGCAAAAGTGCCGATGTGACCTCCAACCCCGCCGCCTCGCCTGTTTGCGTCGCTGACCATGACTGCTGCGTTCCAACGGATGATGTTGGAAAGGCGGTCCTCCATGGCCCTGTCACCCGGATACGCCGGTTCGGCAGACGTGGGGATGGAGTTCACCATGGGAGTGACTACGGGCTGCGAGATGTGCACACCAAGGCGTGATGCCTCTTCCATAAGCTCATGCATAAGGAAGCGGGCCCTCGTTGTTCCCAGGTTCTGAACAACTGCATCAAGCGACTCCAGCCACTCGTGAGTTTCCGCCTCATCAAACTTAGGCCTTGCCGCCCGAAGTCTCTCCTGGTTTGAAGGAAAATGCCCTGTGTGCTGATGCATGAAGGCCAGAGAAGCCGAGAATGCAGGCATCTCTCCTTGCAGCCCTTTGGCAAATTCTCCGTATGTGATGATGCCAGACTTGTCGGTGTCGAAGTGCGCGAAGAGAGACTCGCTCTCTGGATCGCTTAGCTTCAAACCCACAGAAGCCATCGTCTCCCGAAACTCCTCTGGGTCCAAGCCCTTCGAGACGTTCTGGTCAGCCTTTGCAAACCAAGAAGCTGACAGAGACGACAAGGTCGTAATGCCTTCCTTGGCAAATATGTTGCCAAGCTCGGACAAGAGATCAGGGGGTGAGCGATTGCCGCCGATGCCCACACCTGAGGGTGTGCCTCCATGTCGCCAGTGGAGGGCCATGCCACGGGTCACTTGACGCAGCACCATCGGCCTCCGAAAGACATGGCCCCTGCAGAGGCGAGCGGCCAAAGTCATGCCACCACCACTGCCAAGGACTGGCCAAGGCAATCTATGGCACAATCTAGAGTCTTAACTCAGAAATGGCACACGGAAAGGCGGCACGGAGGACTCAGCCGACGCACAGTTTACGCAAAGTCTCCTATCACACATCTGCCTGACGTGGCAACAGGCCTGAGTTACGCCCTGCTGAGGTGCCGGCGCTGCTGCCCGTCGAAGTCCTCCAAGAACAGCTTCCGTTGTCGGGCTTTGGATGTCTTCTGCACCGAGTGGGCAGTGCCCGCTCTTCCTGCTTAAGCTCAACTGCTTCACTTCTTGGCTTCAGCGAGCGGCTATTCAACAGCTACAACCCATGTACTATTCAATGCTCTGTGAGCCTCCCGGTGTCGAGGCCAGTTGCCAGTTTCCCCCGAACATGTCGTGCTTAGTCATCTAATCGAAAGCATCGGCAGCTGCAATGCCAGCTGCATAGCCACTCGACCAGCATCCTTGGAAGTTAAAGCCGCCGGTGATACCGTCGATGTCCACGATCTCCCCTGCAAAGTGAAGTCCTGGACAGGATCTCAACTCCATTCGGTCCCAATCGAGCTCTCGCACGTCCACGCCACCTGCAGTAACAAATTCTTCCTTGTTCGTTCGACGGCCACGCACCTCCACCTCGAGCGCCGTGAGGTGATTCCAGAGTGCAACTGCAAGACATCTGCCGGCATCTGGAAACCCGAAGACAGCCCACGGCCACTGTGCCAGCGGCAAGCCGTCTACCCTGTACTGGCGCACGAAGGGTCTGAACTTGCTGTTACCTTCCTCGACTTCGAGCTTTTGCAGCAGCCGTCCCCAAAGCCGAGCAGGCAGTAGCCCCGGCCACGGTGACACATCTCCCACTGGCTTCCGTCGCACTGGAGGACGGCTACCACGACCCGACGGGACAGCAAGTATCGCTTCGACGGCATCATCGAGAGTCAGTGATGGAACCCAGTTCACTCTCAACCTGGCCCGATAACCAGCCTCTTTAAAAGCGAAGGCAGCCCAAGCCGAAAGGCGCAAAATGGCGGGCCCAGATAAGCCCTCATGGGTAATTAGCACTGGCCCACGAATGCGTGGAAGATGCTGAGAGCCAACGAGTTCGAGAGCGGCATCTGGCACGCTCAGTCCTTGCAAGCCTGCTAGGTCACAAGAACCTGTCAAAACAGAGAACAGTGATGGAGCCAGCGGGCGAAGTTTGGCACCAGCGTCACGCAACAACTTTTGCACAGAGCGCTTTTGAGCTGAACCCATGCACAAGATCGCGCGCCTGCAAAGAATGGCTTGCTCCCCAGACTCAGTTTGTACTTCGAGAGAGAATCGTGTGGGCTCTGCGGACGTCCTCTGCAATGTGCAAACTCTGCCTCCCAGTAGCATTCTGATGCCAAGGGAGGCTGCGGTGTTGACCAAGCAGTCAACAATACTCTCAGACTTATCCGAGACGGGAAACACTCTCCCGTCCTCTTCCGTTTTGAGCTGAACGCCTTTAGATTCAAACCACTTGGCGGCATGCACCGCACCATGTCGCACGGCAAGCTGAGCCATGATCCCCGAGCCCCGAGGGTAGCTGCTTTCAATTGACGCCACCGGACTATGTGTAACATTGCATCGTCCTCCCCCTGAAATGCTGACTTTGTGGAGAAACTTCGAAGAACTCTCAACAATCAAGATCTCCCGTCCACGTTGCGGTGCCGTTGCAGCTGCTTCAGCGCATGCAATTGCTGCATAAAACCCAGCAGCTCCACCACCAACGACACAAAGCCCAACAGAGTGGGGAGAACGGGGCAGCGTGCGGACAATCGACATGAAGTTAATTGGCACCAAGTCACTAAGCTAACTAGACGGGCATGAGGAGCAAAACCACTGCTTCATAATTTACCGAGGGGAGCGATGACTCGAGAAAGGATCCGGGAACAACGCGGACAGCCATCAAGTCTTTGCCAGACAAAGGCTGCGGCACGGAAAACGGAGCCGTTGCAAGCTGCAGCACACAAAACACGAAACAACGACCACAGAAAAAAGGTCGGAAACGGTAGCCAGCGTAAACCCGCGAGGCCCGAAGGCTGCAATTGGGCTGCAAACTTTACGAAAACCGGACCTCGGAATCGGAATGCCCTCGACACTCGGGATGCATACTTTGCTCCAACATTTCATGACTCAGCGTGTAGTGGGTTCATGCACCCAGGAAACTGGAAGGCCTGTATGTCACAGCAAACTGCTGGCTGCATATTCCAGCTTCCGAAGAAGCTTCTTCAAACGAATCGAAAGCCAAGCTTTTTCCAGCTGCGCAAATCACATTGCAGAATGCCCCCAGCCACGATGACACTGAGCTACTGAGATCAAGTGCAGAAAAGTCAAGGAGGCATCCAGAGTCTCGAAACTGTTCTGGATGCAGCCCTATTGTCTTTTCTCCTTGTCCACTGTGACTACACACTCATCACCTGTCGAAGGTCAGGAGAACCTTGCCGACAGCTCTGCGGCTTTTCTGCCTGTCCATTGCTTGCTCAATGGCATCACTGGACTCCAAGGCATCATACTTGGAGTCAACGGGCACTTCCGTCAGCTTGCCGGAATCGAAGAAGCTATTTAGCTTTAGCATAAGAGTTTTGGTCGGCAGCAGAAAATACCAATCGTAGCCTTCTCTCTGCAATCGCAGTCCAAACGGTCGAGTGAATCCGTCCCAGAATGCGCGAAACTGGTCTGATGACTTGGGACATGGCCCTATCGCCAAGTAGGTTCCGTCTTCTTTCCGCAGTGGCCCCAGCATGGGCTCGTAGTTAGGATCCTCTGGAGCACTACTTGTCACTGTGTCGTAGATGACATCAAAATACCGACCCTTGGAAAAGAGCCCAGCCATCTTGAAAGGCTGCTTGTAGTCGAAGACAGCATCAACGTTAGTATGCAGCTGCTTGACGAAGTCGATATTCTGGCTTCCACAGATGCCGGTGACCTTTGCACCCATCGCACCTGCTAGCATCACTCCGAACTGGCCGCATCCACCCGATGCTCCCACCACGAGCACCTTCTGCTTGGGGCCAAGCCCACTGCGCTCGTAGCCCATCAGGGTTGTAAGGCCCGCGACACCGAGGCCAGCCGCTTCCTCGAAGCTCAGCTTGCCAGGGATTGGCACCGTTAGAAAGCAGGGCAGCACAGCAAACTCCCCTGCTACGCCGATCGAGATGCCCCACACCTTATCCCCTGCCTTCACGTTGCATGCACTCGACGTGCCGGCTGAAAGCACAACGCCCGACACATCGTATCCTATGGGCCAGTCTTTGCGCAAGTGTCTGATGAAAGGCCACGTGGCAGTAATCATGGGGTGCTTGAAGTTGGACGGATTGAGCGCTACTGATTTAACTTGAATCAAGACTGAGAAGGAGGAGTGATGAGGAACTGGTATGTCAGCCATTTTCCAACCAATATCTTCACCGACTGTGTAGACAGCTGCACGCATGGTAGTGCGGCCAACGATTTCAGCTGTGTCATACATCAGCTGATTCAGCTGCAGGCTAGACCCCCTCAATGCCTCAAAACCTCCCAGCAAAACTGCCGCAGCAAGCGCTTGGCAGGAGACGCATGTCAATTTCCTGGTGCAACAGCACGCAAGCAAGTTGATGCCTCTATGGCATATATTGTTGATTCCAGCGACATCGCGCACCGAGACGCTTGTGCTTGAGAGCTTACGCATCTGAGAAAGTCATGACAAACCAGTCAAACTGATGCAGCCTGCAACAACCGGGTTGGCACTTTTTAGAGCCTCTTCAGGATGGGAGCATTTCTACGTTTGTGCTTCGCAGGCTCAGAGGTGCGGCAGGCAGCTGACCGAGGAGCCACCACATCAATCAGAAACTCAGATCTTGGAAATCTGGTTTGGCTTGACCAGCACAGAAGACTCCTCTGCATGCGGCAGTGACAGAACATGGCTCGCCAGCCCCCATCCGTGCCTCATCCACCAGCGCGACCTCGAATTTGCCAGTGGCGGCATCAAGTTTTCTGAGCACACCAATCTTCCCATCCAGCTTGTCATCTGCCGTACCCCGCAGCTTGACCTTTACGATTACCGCAACAACTGTGGCTGCTCAATATTGCTGTAGAACAACGTTGTTGCAGGCGCCTTGTCGCCAGGTCTTAGCAGGACAGGTTCGTCTGCACCGGTGGCTGCCTTCTGCTCCTCCTTTCCCAAACCAAACGGGGTTTCCTTTTCTGCCTGACAGCAAGGGTGCACTCATCGAAGTGTGAGAGTTAGCTGAAATGCTGCGGCCAGACGAACTCAATGGGCTGATCTGCCTGCTTCTCGATTTCTGAGAAATCCCAGCCGTCCTCAGACTGACGCAGACTCTCATCCTTCATCGAAAGAAGCAGAAGGACGCTACAAGGCACCGGGACCTCCTTGACAAGGTACATATTCCCGAAGACGGCCGACAACAGGATATTTCACAGTGAAGTGCTTGTACCAGCCGGCAAGAGCCTTTCGCTGGTCTTCAGCGAACTGAGCCAAGGTGAAGTCGAGTTTGTTTGCCTGAAAATCGGAGGCGTTCGGATCTTTCGGCGGTCGATGCTTTCGGTGACTTGGTGACTTGAGCAGTCGTACGGACGGGGCGCATCCTCTGGCTTCAAGGAAAGCGTGGCCAAGGCAAAGGTCGCATCCTTGCCCGCCCAGAGTCGCCCGTAGCCCTCGCCAACCTCGCGAGATGAAAGATGAAAATCGAAGGAGGGGAGCGAGAATGCAGCGGAAGATCCAAATCTGGGCATCACCGAGCTGCGGTGATGTTCTCACTGCTGGACACATTCACCTTGGAGCACCGGCTTAGAAAGCGCCACAGAGGGGGCTCCAACTCCAAGCAATCGCATTCCAAGGCTCGACTTTGCCACAAACGCCCATGAAAATCGGTCCCGTCACGCCGTTAAACCGCCCCAGCAGCTGCAAGTCGAAGAGGCCATCCTTGAGACACGGAGAGAACGTTCAACCCCCTTCTCTCTCTTTTCTCTCTTCCTTTGAAATTCGGACGACCGCAGCTTGCCAAGGCTCCGCTGGGATCTTGGCGCTTGTACGCTTTCGTCTTAAAAAGTAGAAAAGCAGGATGACTGCCAGTCCGAGAATAGACGTGCTCGCGAGGAGAGCGGGGCTGCGGACGGCGCCTGATTCAAGCTGCTCCGTCCACTCAAGAAAGGCACAACAAGCAACGTAAAATTTAATGAGGACGGCACCCATGGACACGCTCTCTGCATCCACTTGATCCATCCGCTGCGTTTCTTTCTACTTGTCTTGCCTATGATGCCCATGTTCATGCTCTTGCTTGGACTCTGCTTCAGCCTTGTCAACCTACCTCGCCCTACTCTTCGGTTTGTGTGTGGAGGTGCGCGGTTTTCTCCTGTTGAGCACCAGATGGGCTTGGAATCAACACCAAACTACTCGACTTACATGGGCATAATTGCTTCGCCACAACCGATCCCGACATCAGACAAACACAAACCTCAGGGAGAGAGTCAGTTGAGGAACATTGACAGATAAAGATGCACGGCTTCAGCTACCTCTAGCATGTACCTCGTGCACATACTGCTTTACCTCGAGCAACACTCCCAGGGTATGGCATCCGCAAGTTGCGGCCATTAGCATCCCGAAATCCCTAGGCTCCCTGCGGGCAAAGCCAGGCACGACAAACTAGATTGGCTGCACATTCTGCATGACTCGAACACTAAGTCACTAAGTTCCATCATGTGCACGACGCGGCACCCGCAATTAAGTGCTTTTCCGGCTGTCGTCCGATCTGACTCCTCAAGGCTTCGCGTTCCTGTTCCCAGCCTCCGCGAATGCTCGTGAGTAAAGCTCGACGCACGCTGATCGCACGCTGGCCGCTGGCTGGACGCTGGGCTTCTTTTACTCAGAGCCGGGCTCTGTCGTTCCTCGTCAAATGCTTGGAAGCGCGCACACGCCTGTGGACGCAAAGCAACTGTCAGAGCAAAGAACGAATGAAGCATCAAGCCACAAGCCTGTTTTAGGCGCCGTTCCATGTCAACAAGTCGATGCTCCGTATCCTTCGGATAAGGAGCTTTCCTTGGTCCACTGCCCGGCTCCCCACTCCAACCTTCTTCAGCCCTGTTCCATATACCTATATCGCAACTTCAAAGCCAAGGGACAAAGCCTGAACATCCAGGGAGTCTCTCCTTCAGCCGGAAAAGGAACACACAAACAAACACGCGCACGCGCACACACACACACACAGACAGCGGCATCCACGCACGCACGCACACGCACAGCACACACACACACACACACACACACGCACAGACGATCACACGAGAGATGCTGTGATTCCATGCCACGTTTGTTCAAACATATGGGTTTTCGGTCTGCTGAATGTCCGGAGATTGCGTGGGTCTTCGAACATGTCGATAGGAAGTAAGCAGCTGTTTGAAGTCGAGCAGCAGTAGCTGTACATTGATCTGGGCTTCGCTGAGGTCATGCTGCAGCTGCCGCACCGTTTTTTTGAGCTGGGCATTCCTTGCGGCAACAATGATGATCCAACCGTCACCAAGCACTGTGGCAGATGATGTCATGGTCTTGCCCAGTCGCTCCAGTTCCAGCTCCTTGACGTAGGAGATCCTTTGCTCCTGGTCCTGTCATTTCTGCTTTGCCTTCGATGACTCTGCAACTGATGCTGCTCCTCGTTGCCATCCCGGCGCTGCCCACCCTGCAACTTGGATGCAGTCTGTCTAAGCCTTTGAAGTGTCGGTGCACTGAGCCTCGAGAAGCAAGTCACTTGCCCAACGCTTCACCCTCGCCACGGTTGCCTTTCATAGCGCGAGACACCGTCGTTTTTCGATCCAAGATGTCTCGCCGCCTCGCTGCTTGAGTGAGAAGGAGAGCCGAGCAGGACGAAACCCAGCTGGGAGCCGGCACCAGCCTGCAACCAAGAAAAGGGGTACTTTCCGCACTTTTCCACTCTCCGGGCGCCTGTAAGAAAGTCACCAGACTTGCAGCAGCACCGGCCATGCGAGCCACGGCTGCTGGGGTCTTGCCTTGCCTTGGCACTGCTGCTGTAAACGGCCCAACCCTGGGCTGAGACTTCTCTGAGACTGCCCCACCGATCTCGTGCGTTGATGTCAGCTCCACCGCTGCACAACAAAAGCACTGCTTTGGCCTTGCCAGACGTTCCAAATTGAACCGATCTAGAGTCTGCAGCATGAAGGGATACTGCCGGGCACTAAACGAAGTCGACGTACGATCGCTGTGGCCACGCAGTTTCACGGACTGACTGTCAGACCTCGCGCACGTCACACTCTTCCAGTGCTGCTGTCGCCGCAGCACTGTGAAGCGGGGTTACCTTGCAAAGCAACGGCAATGCATACGGACTCAACGCTCAGCTTTTGCCTGCTACCCGCAGACACTGCAAAACAGGATGCGCAAAGTCCACAAGGATACGACAACGGCCAGAATGATTACAGAGCGCCGGACCCCGAAGTTGTTCGCAGCTGATGGGTCAGCCAGAGCCTGACACAGCGGCGGCAAAATGCCATGCAGCCGAAGACCCACTGCCTGCATTCCGACCCGGCTCTGGATGACGGTAGAGTTGTGTTATGTTGCGTTGGCATGTGTTGAAAGCTGGTGGCGGGGGGCCAGTCCGAAGTAGATGAGGTAGCCGAGATCGCGGAAGGACTGTGTGGAGAGCAACCGTTTAAGCCCCAAGCCCAAAGCCCAGAGTTTCTGACTCGACCACGGCATGCTCTCAACACATCCTCAAGCTGTGTGCCGCACGATCCGGCCCATTCAACCGTGTAATTGAGACTCGCAGTGATGTGCGGATGGTCTCTCTGCATGCGCAGGCTTCGGGAACTGTGGGGCCTTCAGAAGAAGCTCGATGGTCGGCAGCTGCTGATAGCCGCACGCGAGATGGAGAGGGGTGTCCGCCTCATCCTCAGACTCGAAACCTTCTCCTTTGCCTTACGTACTATCCTCGGCCGAGAGACCGTCAGAGCAGCAGGGCTTGCAGCCGCATCCAACCTTGTTCCGACAGATCGACAAGGCACAGCGACAAGGTGCAGCAATTCGGCAATCCAAGTGACAGGAGCTGCACAATCGCAGGGCTGGAAGAGGAAGCGATGTGCAACCTCGCTGTCAAGCGGCATGACGGGTGCTGTGCTGGATCCACCGAGCTGAGACCGAAACGCGCGATAATTATACACGCCTGGCGGGCTACCGTCTGCGCTCATGAGCTCAGCCGCTCCAAAAAGATGCGCTGTCCCGTGACAGGCCTGCAAGATTTGGATCAGCGTCCAACTGCAAAAGGAAGTCGACCACGTCCGCATGACCACATAGGGCCTGCAGCTGCAGCTTACACACCCTTCCATCCGGCCTTTGCCTCCCGTTACTGTGGTCGTGGCTGCAATGTGAAGCGGGGTCAGCTCGCGCTGACGTGAATGCAGTTTGACCACCGTCGCCTCTGGGGAAACACTTCCCAGTTCAGACCACCTGCCCCTACGCAGTCAGAGCTTCAGAGGCTCAGGCTTTGGACCGTTTGGTCGAAGCTGCGACTTTTTCTATCGATCCCTGCGTGACGAGTTGAGCATTAAGCCTGTGAGAAAAACCCATTGCTCTGCCCGGGCCTCCCAACAGGAGATGTGGACAGGGCTACTGGAGCCGTATCTGTGTGTCAGCAGCTGCAGGAGCTGATGGGCATGCTTCCTGAGAAGGTGCTATTGGCCCAAGAAATAGTGGCACAGTGGCAAATAGTCTGCAGCTTGGGTTCATGGTGTTTTGAACCGTGCGAAGCGTCATAGTGTTTGCCAGCCTCACAGGAGCGCAGCGGATTGTCGTTGTTTTCAAGAAGGCAGCACAGCCTGGTCTCCCATTCTTCAGGCAAAGATAGATCCGCCTTGGCTTCCTGCGCATCACACTCTGCCATACTCTGCGCTGGATGCGTAAGCACTGCTCCCATGCAGTCCTTGTCAGGTTCTGGCGAAGGACGTGGTCCACTGCCTCGCATGCGTGACACACTTCAATCGGACGAGAAATAACTGTTTGTTTGAACTGAGCACTGGACACACACGGCTGCTGCCACTGGTCTCAGCAACATCAAAGACAGAGCTTTATCCAAGACAAGTCGCAAAAAGGCCCTTCTGAAGGCTCCCGGCTGTGCTAACTCTGCTGCTGTGTGCCTCCGCGACAACCAGGATTCGGAACGGAGAGAACGAGAAAGAGACGTTAGGAAGGAGCACATGCACGGAGGCTTGCTGGGACTTCGGCGGACCAGAACGACGAACCCGACCTGCGGCTCAGTCCAAGACTTTGGAGGGAGGAACACAATGTCGGGTGCTTGGGACTCACCCCAGCTTCCAAGGATAGCTCATGTGAAACCGAAAACCTTTCTCGCGTTCAGCCACGGCTTCAACATTACTCCAGCCACCAGCGTCGCAAGATTCCAAGCAGGACTGCTCTGTCCGCAACGTACTACCCATCGTGTTGCTCCTCCGGCCTCGCTGCCGGAGTGAGAACTGGGTCCGCATCAGGCCTCCTACGGAGCAACAGGCCGTTTCTCGGCCTAAACCCGCCCGGACCCTAATAAGACGTGGCCCGTGGCCGGGCTTTGCTCCTGGAGTCTTCGAGTTGAGGACCCAGCACCTTCATGCCACGAGCCAAGCCGAGGATGCTGCTGACTGAAGTCCCTGCCTGGCTGGCTGCCCTGGAATCTCTGGATTCCCCCCAAGCAAGGCGCCAGCGAGTCTCCATTTTCTCCAGCTTCGCGCATTTAGGCAAGTACGTTGCTTTCCAATTTGGCTACAGGGGACAAAGAGAATCGTTGAATGGCTCAGGCGAAAGCCGCCAAACTACGCTACTCGACTAGGACTTGACGAAGCCGGAGACTCATGTGTCCCGGAGCATTGGTGGTAATCGCGCCAGCGTTCACATCCTAGATTGCCTGTGGGGGTGGGGTCAAAGAAGTACTCAAAGATGATGCTGAGCGGCTAAGGCAAAGAAAGCATCCAATCTATTGCTGGTGTGCACGTAGATGCCGCTGCACCAAAAGAAGAATGCTGTTAACGGATGACTTTGTCACGCTTTCTACCAACCGTCCGACCGATCTAGACGTCATAACACTTTCTGGCATGTTCTCACCTTTCTTCGGGCTGGGTATCCACTGAGAATTTGTCTCGACAGTGGGCTGGGACATTGGGACACTTGCACACTCACAACGGTTGATTGTCGATGATATCGATGCATACTTTAATGGTTGCAGAGGCTAGGCATGTCAGACACTCATCTTGGCGATCACATTTTGCGACCTTACGGTCATTCGACTCCTTGAGCTCCCCCCATGATATCAGCGTCCAGATGGACCGAACATACTCACGGAGGGGCTGGTGCAGCAAGGGCTAGGGCCAAACAGAAGCTTCCGGCTGTCTTTCCGCCACGAGTGAACAAAGATTGTACACGGAGTAAAGGACGCAGAATAAACCTATCTTGACCAACTCCTGCGGTCATGGAAGCTTGCCACAGAACCTCCCTCAGTACCCCAGCAAATGCTGAATGTCCCAACTGACTGACAGTGGTGAACGTAGCATGTAGGTTTTTCTTCGCTGTGTCTGCAGGCCGTGCCGCGGACAGGAGATGTTGCTTGCCAAACCCCAGACCCTAAAGGGAGATGTGGATAAATTAGGAAGCCCAAAACCCTAAAAAAAAAGTTGATTGAGAATCCCTGGAGGCTAGGAGAGAGACGTTGTTTGCCACTTCCAAAATGCAAAAAGAGATGTTTGTTGCTGCACCCATAACCCTAAGAACAGATGTTGATTGAAAAACAATGCCCCCAAAGAAATGTTGGTTGCAATTCCAAAAGCTTAGCACGAGACGTTGCCTACCGAACCCTAAAACGGGAAGTTGGTTATCGAATCCAAAACTTCCCAAATAAAAGCTGGTTGCCAAAACCAACAAGATGTTGCTTGCCAAGCCTGCCAAACCCCAAATCTTGAAACATGACGTTGGTTGAGAAGCCCAACACTCTAAAGCAAACATGTTGGTTGCGAAACCCGAAACCCTAAAACCAGACGTTGGTGCCTGCTGCCAAGCCCAAAACACCGAAAAGAGATGTGGTTGCCGCACCGAAACCCCTGAACGGAGATAGTGATTGCGAAACCTAAAGCCCATAAAAAGAGCTGTTGCTTGCTAAACCCTAAACCCAGCCAAACAGATGTTGGTTGCAACTTCCAAACCCCTAACAGGAGATGTTGGCTGTCGAACCCAAAGCCCTGCAAGAAACAACTGGTTCAGCAGAACACTCCCAAAACCCTGCAGGGAGATGCTGGCTGCGGACCCAACACCTTCGAACGACATGCTGATTGATAACCCCCAAACTTAACCCTAACGTTGCTTGGTTGTCAAACCCCGAACCTCAAAGAGCTGCTGGTTTAGAAGCCCAAAACCTTTGGACGATGTGTTGATTAAAAAAAAGTTTTGACTCTAAAAAGCGACATGTTGTCTGCCATTCCAAGGCGCTAAAAAGAGATGTTGGCCTCCGGGGAGAAGCTGGCTGAGAAATTTACTGCCCTAGGAAGAGATGTTGGTTGCAATCTCCAAAACTCTGAACAGGAGATGCTGCTTACCGAACCCTAAACCCTAAAACGAGAAGTTGGTTGCCGAACCCAAATCCGTAAACCCTCGACCCCAAGAGGTGATGTTGGCAAAACCCAGAACCCCAAAAGAATATGTTATTTGCCGAACCTGCCAAACCCCAAACCTTGAAAAAGTTTGTTGGCTGAGAAGCCCAACACCCTCGTAGACGTTGGTGCTGGCTGCCAACCCAAAACCCGAGAAGCACAAAGCCCTAAAAAGAGATGTTGCTCGCTAAACCCTAAACCCTAAAAAATAGGTGCTGGTTGCAACTTCCAAACCCCTAACAGGAGATGTTGGTTGCCGGACCCGAACTGAGAAGTTGGGGCAGAAACCCCTAAAGGGAGATGTTGACTGCCGAACCCAAAATATGCTGATTGATAAACCCTAAACCCTAAAAGATATGCTGACAAAGAAACCTAAAGCCCTAAAGGAAAAGATTGTTGAGAAACTCATAACAATAATACAAGACCTTATTGCTTCCGGAACCCTAAACCCTAAAAAGATGTTGGGTGCCGAACCCAAAGCCCTGCAGGGGAAAAAATGACGAGAAATCCAAAACGGTAAACCAGATGCTGCCTGCAAAACCAAGCACCCGAAAAGGATACTTTGCTTAGTTGTCAAACCCCGAACCTCAAAGAGCTGTTGGTTAAGAAGCCCAACACCCTGGGAGGATATCGTGATTGAACGACTTTTGACCCTGAAAACCGAGATCTTGTCTGCCATGTCCAAGACCCTAAAAAGAGATGTTGGCCTCCGGGGAGAAGCTGGCTGAGAAACTTACTGGCCTAAGAAGAGATGTTGGTTGCAATCTCCAAAACTCTGAACAGGAGATGTTGCTTACCGAACCCTAAACCCTAAAACGAGAAGTTGGTCGCCGAACCCAAATCCATAAACCCTCGACCCCAAAAGGTGATGTTGTTTGCAAAACCCAGAACCCCAAAAGAAGGTGTTATTTGCCGAACCTGCCAAACCCCAAACCTTGAACAAGGTTGTTGGCTGAGAAGCCCAACACCCTCGTGCAAGATGTTGGTTGCGAAACCCGAAACCCTAAAAGGAGACGTTGGTGCCGATTGCCAACTTGCCGCACCGAAACCCTTAAAAGAATCCATTGGTTTAGAAACCTCAAACCCTAAAAAGTGCGTGCGAAACCCTAAAACCTAAGAAACAAAGGTTGGCTGCAACTCCCAAACCCCTGATAGTGATTGGAGATGTTGGTTACCGAACCCAAAGCCCTGAAAGATGAAACTGGTTCAGACACCCACAGCCCTAAAAAGGCGATGTGGGCTGAGAAACCTCCCAAGACCCTCAAGGGAGATGTTGGCTGCGGACCCAAAATACCCTAAACAGTGATGTTGGTTGCACAACCCCACACCCTCCAAGGATATGTTGATTGAAATGCCCTATCCCCAAAAGAAATGCTGATTGAGAAACCTAAAGCTCTAAAGGGAGGTTGGTTGAGAAACCCAAAACCCTGGAAGAAGATGTTGATTTCGGAAACAAGCCCAGAAACCAAAAAGGGATGTTCCCAGAACCAAACAGGAGATGTTGGCTGCCACGCTCAAAACCTTCACAGGAGATGTTGGTTGAGAATCTTAATTGCTCTGAAAAGGAGATGCTGCTTTTAACATCCTAAGCTCTAAAGGAAGATGCTGCACTAGGAACCCCAAAACGGTAAAAGGAGATGTTGTTCTCGAACCCAATACCCTGCCGACATTGGTTGATAAACACGAAGCTTACAAGGAGATGGTGCAAACTGCCTATGGGGTGCCGAGACAGTGCTGCTTGGTGCGCATCATGAGCATGAGCCGATCACCGGGGCGCTCTTTGGGAAATGCATCAACGCGCGATGACGGCTTGCTCCGGGCTGCTGCCTGCGCTGCCCGCCTGTGGGCGCAGCCCCGAGAATAATACTATTGTGCTGGCAAATTGTGTGAGGGTGGAACTGACTCCGTGAAAATTCAAAACGTATGCGTCCGAGATCTTCGTAGCGCGTTGCGTTTGCCCAGCCACTGCGCTTGTATGTGGAGCCAGACCCTACTGAGTCTGCTGGAAACCCTAAACGTTAAACCGCGGTAAAGACATTACCTGGCCCATAAATTGTGAGCAGGACGCGGATCACACATGGTCAGTGGGAACAGCGAACGAAGATGAGAAAAGCTCTTCATTGGGGATCGTGTGCTTCAAAGCGAACTGCCCGTCCAGAAACTAAGCATCACGGCCATTTGGGGTTACAGCTGCATGGCGCTAAGTAAAGCGGCATCATTGCTGTCGGCATGTTCCTTTGACCATCTGAAGTGGCCTCTGGTCGACGTTCATTGCATGGTGTTACCATCTAAATCTAAGTCAGTTCTTTAGCGGTATGTTGGGTTCTGCGCACACTTCGACGGATAGTTACTTCAAATGGATTTCGCGGTCCTGAATCGTGCACGTTTCGAGAGCTTGAGGCTGATGTAGGAGTCAGGATGGATTATGTAGCGAAACTACCCTCAGAGGACCCGGTGCCCAATGCTCAGAGGAACACCTACATGCTGACCCCGGCCGAAGTTGAGTTGCATGCCAAGAGCAGCGAAAACAAAAACATTCACCGCACAGAGACGGTCGTAGGCATTGTTCTTTCTTCTGCATCAGTCTGCAAGCACAGTAATCGGTATCCTGATGCCATCACGAGCACTTAACTTCAGTTTTTCTCAACGCTCTTTTCTGAGATGTTGCTGTCTCGATGGATGCTGCCGAGCATGTCGCAGAATCACCTGCAACAAAAGGCTCGGCATCTCAATGCCCCGTGCCAAGTGTGTGCGACTGTAACAACATGCAAGTCGTGATACCACCTTGTCAATGCCACCGGTGAGTTCGCCCAGCATCACAAAACAGGCAGAAGCCTCACAGTTCGTGAGCGGTGCGCATATGGCAAAGCAGACGAAGTCTCTGAGTAGTCCGCCAGCACCAGCAGCAGCAGCGACCACAACCATCCCATAACTTGCAGGAGAGCGAAACCCCAGACCTGCTGGGAGTGGAATGCGCTTGTGGCAGGCAAACAGCAGTGAAGCTATCCGGTCGGTTTTGCATCTCTCTCCCAGTCAAGCAACATGCCACTTTGCGGAAGCACTGGCTTGTTCTATAGTTCGGTCTCCCAGTTGACCACGACATCTGAGGATAGCAGAATAGAAGCCTGCTACAGTGTGCTCACAGAGAGCTGTGTAGTCAAGAAACTGCCGTGCCCAGGGCCACGGCACTAAATGCCGTCCATTCTAGACAGCCTCACCGAGCCACATATGTTGCGGCACCGACATTAACTGAATGGGCCTGACTCTTTTAGAGAAACCACTGCGAGTTTGTGCTGAGGATGCCTACATCGATGCGTCGGAAACTTTGGCCGAAACATGCTGACTGAATTCGTTTCTGTCCACGCAGGACGTCCAGGCCTCAGCTGCAGCAACACCTAAGGTGATCCTGTCAGTAGGAGACCTCTTCGTGGGTGCAGACGGAATGCGACGAAAGCGTGGTTCCACAGGACCTGGACCAACAGGCCTGTGAGGTTTTGTCCCGGCTTTGTGCGTCCATGGTTTCACGAGTTGCCGCAAATTTTGGTGGACCAGGCGGGGTTCACGTGCCCAGCGCAACAGCCGGGCTTGCCCAGGCCGTTTTGCGGATCCATCGTCTTGTCTCTGAAGCCTTTGCAGCGTTCGATGGCACCAAGCCGCATTGAGGTCTCTGGCAGAGGGCATGTCTTTGGCTCGCTCACCTATGGCCAGGGCATTCCTCAAGCGAAAGTCCAGCAGGTGTGCAAAGGCGGATGCTTCGTGGCCTAGAGGACGAGAGGACTCTGCCGCTTGGAGCTGTTTCAGGCAGGACCGGATCATGGCGATGTGCTCCTGCGTCACCAACCCGTGTTTCTCCAGTTGGGGCATAGTTCCCGGAGGGTCGGAAGCAGCCTTGAGATAGGTCCTCGCGGCTGACACGTTGAGCAAAGTGTCCTCAAACCTCTTCAGGGACACAACAAAGCCTTCACGCACAACGGACGAATGAGGCCCGTGTGCGTGCTCGTACAAATTGTCGATCATCGCGAAAATGTCCCCGGGATCGAACCGTTCGCTTCCTTCACTTTCGTCTTCCTGCTGTTCTGCACTTCCAGAGATTTGCCTCGAGCGCTCCTCTATCGTCCTCTGCACACGTTTCATATCATTGGCAAGAGATCCAAACAGGAACTCTGGCCGAAAGCCACAGGTCTGCTCGACACTCTCCAACTCTTCAAAGAGTAAGCTTGTCTTCGCTAACATGGTATGAGCTGTAGCTGCCGGAGGGATCATAGCCAGCTCGAAATCAAAATTTAATGCTCATGGCGAGGACAAGGCTAGCTAGCAGCACTGCAAACTTGAATGCCAGACGATGCAGAAAACAAGGCTGAGGAACGTGTGGCTATGAAGCGACACCAGCTGCGACGGAAAATCAGAAGTCAAGCCTCCAACACAATCAAGGCCAGCAGGCTCAGGAACATCCTTTCGTCGACAATGTGGATTAGCTTTGTGAAGAGGGGCATCTCTCTCTTGGCAGCCTTGTTTTGACACCACGAACATCTTCGAGCGCAGCAGAGCCCTCTGCCATAAACACCTGAGACCACGGAGCTCTCCTTTCCCCTCCCCCAGCTCACGGCTCTAATCTGAAAGTCTTCTTCCTTCCTCGCGGGATTAGCTTGGTGGAACGATTTCAAGCGGGGCGCATCCCGTGATAAGTTCTGGAGCTTGGATATTGCAGGTCTGAGCTTTGCTTATTCGCCATTCTGAGAAGCCGGTGCCACCTCGTGAACTTCACCTTGCTCGCTTCCTCTCCAACCTTTCCCTGCCCGTCCCACTGTGTGACCTTTCAGATCAACTGATAGGAATCATGTAGAATCCGCAAGGCCCGGTTGCAGTGTAAACAGGAGTCAACTCACCACGTTTTCGTCTTGGCATCTCAGGCTGTGGCACGTCGATCTGGCTTCTTATGACTACCATCGCCAGCGCCGGCAGGCGCATGAAAGCGATTCAACAGATCCTGACATCGAGCGCTTGAGAACTCTCATACTGAAGACGGGGGCACTGTGCCCCTCTGCCGCTCCTCCTTCTCTGCGAACAAGCGGCAGCCTGGCCAATCCGCCGATTTCCCGCCGCGCTCCCAACTTTTGATGGCAGGACGGACTCTGAGCGACATGCAGAGTTCAGAGGCGCTGGAAGCACTAGGCCTGAGGTCAGAAAGCAAAGCCCCGACAGCCAAACTCAGGGCCTGTGACCGCTAAGCCCGGGTCGCTTCAATTCGCCGTAGTCGGATGTGAACTTCATGTGGTATGTGGCCACGAACGAAGACGGCTCCCTGACATGAGCAGCTCTCAATACAACCTACCTTTCGAATTGCAATTTGTAACACAGGCCGTTGCCCAATCAATCTTGCCGGTGCTTCTTCGTCTGGCAAGTTGGCGGAGACTGGAGCAACATATGCCTCAAATAGGTGCGGCAGACTGCACATACAGTCAGCAGAACTTTCACATGACTGTCGGACTTGCCACAGTATGACTTCTCAAAACCGCGTCTCGCGGCTTACGGTCAACCCCTGCTGCACTCCACGAATACCGGATGGCGAGCTCAGCTTGGGACCATTGTCACATCAACCAGAACCGGCGGTTGCACTTCAAGGTCCTGGGCTAGGACTGCTTGCGCCTGTTGGAAAAGCCGAAGGTTCAGCAGCCCAGCACTGCCTTCGCGACATCATCGAGGGCTTGCCATGCTGCGACAAATCCGGCTGTGCGCGGATGGAGCACCTACGAGCGGAGCTACGGAGCGAGGGCAGAGAAAACGAAGGCCGGAGGCGGAGGCTGGCCTGCGTGTAGGTCTGCAGGCCCTCTTTTCGAGCGAAGCTTTGGCTCGTCTCCCTGCCACTTTAAAGCCGACATGACCCCCTTCTACCCGGTGACAAAGGCCCCTGCACAGCAAAAACATGTCAGTCTGGCAGATTCGACTTGCTCAGGTCGGTGCCCTGGCACAGCAAAAAACACTTGGAGGACGGTCCAAGACTTTGGTGGCATGCAAACCGCGTCCTCAGGGAACAGCAGCAACGCCAAGTTCCCACGACCGCCTGCCACATGTCATGTTCGGATTGACGGGTGCACGTGTCGTCTCGACAACCCATGCAAGCTCCAAGCTCCGCAGACTGGAGCTCACCAGTACGTCATTTTGCGGTCATCAGCCGTTCGATATTCGCAGTTAAGCCCCACTCCATGATGGCGTCAACGACAGCTCTGCCGACCACCAACCAACGATCCACCGAGCAGAGGTACCGGGTCTTCTTGTTTCTGAAATATCGCTTCAAAGCATTCACCAGCAGGTGGAATCTCTACGCCGGCAGAAACGCGCTGCTAAAACAAACAAGCCTGTCATCCCTGCACTCTCGGCAGCGCACCACTGTGACCACAAACATCTCGCAGTATTCGAAGGTCAGCTTCCCTGTCACGTCGACACCTGGCTGACGCGGCCGACAACAGCGTGACATGTACAGCACGACAAAACGAAGGAAGCATGTCGGCAGTTCATGAACGGGTATGCAAAACACTGCCTGAGTGTCACATCGTCCAAGGTTCGAGCCCTCTTTCCGTTGCTCAATGGCGGAGGTTTCATCAGATTTCAATCAATTCACAGAACTTGTTCAGCTGCATCTATAATGTAACGTCGGAAGCCAATGTTGCAGGCACTTTCCGATATCTTTCGATGCATGGTTGGCCGATTGGGGCAGCTCACCTCAGTCGCAGCGATTTCGACTTCATTCTCAGTCGTGCATACAGGTCAACCCACCATCATCGATAGCATCAGCGATGGGACACTCGCATAGTCCATTGGACCACCCAAGCTCCAGTCTTTCTCAGCCTCCAAGCTGACATGGGACGTCTCTGAAGAAACAAGACGCCAGCACACGTCTTTGGAGTCATGGGAGCAGGAAGGTGACATGATCTCGAAGGGTTGAAAAGCCTCTCCATAAACACATCTGCGGTGCATAAAAACAGGGAAGTGTAGCGAATGCACAAACCTGAAAGGGCTGGACGAACACCCGAGCATCTGGGCAGTGGAGTTCAGACCACACGACCGTTGCTCAATGAAGCTGCGCCAATGAAAAAGGAAAAGAAGCTCGATGACAAAGGCCGCCCGAGCACGGTCAAGCTCCGCAGAAGAAACGTGAAGCGTGAACGCAACGGGAATCACCGAACAAGAGATGCCTGTCGACCGACTTTCATCGCACGCATCGGTGCTAGAGGACCCTATCATCTGCGAGTGGACTCTCGTCGCTGTCAAACTCCAGACTGCAATGCAATCCCACAAGCCAGCAGGATGGCATCTCGAAAAGGACATGCTTGTCTCAGGTGACATGTTCTTGTCACTGAGCTTCACACACGGCCCATCCGAAACCTGTCACAATATCAGAGCACGGTGTGCCACTTCCCTCTCAGCATCAGCCTGCCTGGTGCAGCTCGTAGGTTGTCCTCCACAGAGATGCGACTGTTGCCAAACATACGGAGCCAAACTGGACAGTGCAAATGGAAACAATTCCACCTTGAGAACGATCTTCAGCCCGGACAAACGTCCCAGTGCTGCGGCCAAAGTCCACAGGAACATCCAGTCCAGCCTAGCAGGTGAAAACATGCACGATTTGTTTGCCCCTGCGGACGTGTGATTGAATGAAGCAGCTTGTCACTGACCGTGTAGGATGGTTGGAGATCAGGAGCAGGTCACCCTGACGGCACTGCGAAGCTCATGTACAAGGCCATTAGCAGCAAAGTGAACCTGCATGCCCCAGTCTTCCAGCTTGTCGTCACCTCAGCCAGTCAATCAATCCACTGGAGATGTCACTCCCAGCACCGGCAGATAATAATCCCAAATGCTTGGAGCAGGACACGCATGGATGAAGATATGCGTTCGGAGGATGCACCGAAGGCAGAAGACTGCCAGGCCGAACCACGCGGCCTGCACTCATTCTGTCAATGTACACGGCTTGCAGTTTTAAATACCCACATATATAGGTATGCATGTCTATGTACATACATACATACGTACGTACATACATACATACATACAGACAACATACAAACCAACAAACACACAAACATACATACATACATATACAGATACGTATACATGGATAGCTAGCTGTCTATCATATTCACTACATGATTTTCTGGTATACGGTATACTTGTTCGCGATATTTGTATCCGATTTCTGACGAAAAGTTGTACATTTCTGAAGTATGTTCTGTGTGATGCCTATATCTGGCACATGGACCAGTACAGTAGTACATCTGTTCATGTTCATCTTCGCGTTTGTAGTTGTATGAAACTACCAACCACAGGCCTGGCAGCCAGCTGCAACATTGCAGAAAAGGTCACGAGCCAGGGAACTTGGAATCAACAACAAAGGCAAAGCCTCGGTGCAGCTCCAAGACAAAAACCAGTTTGCTGCTGTTTGAGCAATGAGAAGGTGGCAGGAAGTAATATCGTGCAGCATGTCAGGATTGACCTTGCGCTGAGCCAGTATTTTCTGGTGACGCTGTTGCTCGGACCAACTGAGGAACAGACGTCTGAACCCACAGCAGAAGTACCTCCGGTAGTGCAGCTGCTCATGCGGCTGATGTCTTAACGTTGAACACTGCTCTGGAAGCAACGAGCCGGGGTACACACCAAGCTGCCAGACGATGATGCAAAGGTGCCACCGTCATGTCATCACGGCTGGCCACGACACGTGCCAATATCTTCCAGAAAAGTCTGCAGACTAGCAGCTAGCAAGCAAAAACGACAGCGGCGGCTCCAGTCGTGCGTTCTTTCGGCCGATGTTAGGCCGGCTCAAGCTTCTGTGGAAACTCGGCATCTCAGGCACGGAAGGACGGAAGGTCCTTGCCGAAAATCCTTTTCAAGCGGTTGGATCTGCCTGTAGTGCTGGGGTACAAATCACATCGGAGCAGACGCAATCGACAAATTGACGAAGTATCAGGCAGATGTGAGATGTACCCAGGAAGTAATGCAACTCAGAGAGGCAGACTATCAATGTAGTTCTATCAGAACTTCTAGAAACGATGCCCTCCTCAGGCGGTGCGAATTGCGGCCATATCGACTGCTGCCTCGATTGTGCGAAGTGCATTGGGCCAAGTGATGCATCGCTGGGGAGGAGTGGAACATGGCCAGGCTTTAAATATGAACCTTCAAAGGACAGCCGTGCAGAGACACGGCGTAAGCATGTGGCAAATTCATTCGACGAGATGAAAACTTGAAATCCGATACTCGCGCTAGCTTGCATGGCACTCTCGGGCTCTTGATGATTCGAGGTGCCTCTTGAAATTGACGACATTGTGCACATCAAAGGTATGTGCTGCCAATTAGGGCAACTGTACAAACTGAGCTGATAGCTGGCTTGAAACCCTGTGCTTCGAATTGCAGATGTTCAACTCGGTCTCGGAGCTGTCGACTGACGACCAAGCCAACCTGGGCTAAGGAAGCAACATGCGCAAGGTCGACTCGTCGGGACGCGTTCGCATCGAATCATTCGGCAACAACTTTGAGCTTCGAGGAACTTCCACACCTCATCTGCCCGTCTGCGTTCTGCTGCTGCGCAGCAGCTTACCTCTGCATGGAGTGGTTCATACAATTGAAAAGACTTCGGTGCTGCAACTTCACTTGCTTCTGCGGCAACCTTTACCCCACACTTGAATGCTGCCGAGCTGCTGCAGGCTACAAGTTCCTTCAAACAACTTGTCCTTGACCAGGCTCCACTCAACAAATTAGCCGCAAAGCGCAAGACTCTCGCGCTGGTAATACGCACGCCTTGTCCGTGGTCGCAACCTCGCCGCTGGATGAACCGACTTGAACCCAAGGTGTTCCATCCTGGAGGCTGGAGGGCAACTGCGCCTTGGCCAAAGGCCCGAGCCCGGTTCCTCGTCACTCCAGGAAGACTGCGTCTCTTCAGGCTTCGCTCCAAATCCTGAGCGGCACTGGTCACTGGACTCTGAGCACCACAAAGGTTAGGTCACGTCTACAATGGAATTCAAAGGACCAGGCTTTCATTGCAGAGCGCTTTCACCTCCAAATCCAAAGCAACGCTTTGCACCGGATTCAGAATCCCGCGAGCAACCGAGCCTCCGTGAGCATGTCAGACAAAGTTCCTTCAGAAGGAGCTTCCGTGTGCCCAAGCCCACCTGCGAAACCCAAGCTCAAATAACCGCAGCAAAGCTCCACTTACAGCATTGCCCCGCCTGTGGTAACACTCTTGATCCAGAGCGTTCCATCCTCGTCGTATGCAAAGTCGGCACCCTGAAGAACTATATCAGGTTGAGAGGCCAAAGCAGATTGCCCATACCTTGCAGCAAAGAGAAGGTTTACTTCAACCAACTTCTTCTCCAGCCTCTCCACGCGGCAGTCTCGCGGAACTCCTGTTCCTTCCGTCACGGACCAAGGCGTTCCATCCGCATCATACTCGATGTCAACATCGCGGCCATATCTTTC
>BGNK01000338.1:231776-268738 GCA_003297005.1 Symbiodinium sp. clade A Y106 | reverse complement strand
CCCCCCCCCCCCCCCCCCCCCCCCCCCCCCCCCCCCCCCGCCACCACCACCACCACCACCACCACCACGACCACGACGACGACGACGATTACCACTGCCGCTGCCCCTGCCCCTGCCACTGCCACTGCTACTGCTACTGCCACTGCCACTGCTACTTGAATTGCTGCTGCTGCTACTACTACTACTCCTCCTGCTGCTACTTCTATACTGCGAGGACTGCTGGTACCGGAAATAGCACGGCTATGGTGGGGACAACTGCTACGTGCTACAACTAGTATTATTCCCCGATTATGAATACTGCTATAGCTTCTGCCTCTTCTGTACCATCATTACCAGTACCACTTGCCACTTCCACGACCACTTCCACAAACCACGAACCACGACTTCTACCTCACCACGACCAGCCATTTGGGCTGGAGGTGCAAAGGAACTGCCACTGCCTTCAGGCAGGAGGATACCACACTCCGATTCCCACTGTCACTGCGAACCATCTCGGCGAAAAGGCGAGGACCACTGCCACAGACAGGCTGCGCAGAAAGGGCGCAACGCAGCTTGGTGGGGTCCTAGCTGTAGCCGGTACCCAGCCTCACAAGCCGGATGACCCCAAGCGAATCTGCGAAATTGTAGATTTTTCCCTGCCTCCACACATACTTTTGTTGTCCTTAGCAATACTCTTACGCGTACATCCGGGCTCAAGTCCCCGAAGGATAAAAAGGTCCGCCAGGGTTGACTTAGCGGTATCTAGCCTGTGTGTTGCTGTAACCTGTGAAACTTCAGTTTATCAGCCGTAGTTAGCTTGTTGCTATGGACATCGTGCCATTCGATGCAACTTCGGGAGACACAGACGGTCACAGGAATGAGGCAGCCGCCAATCAATACTTTTTGCAACTTCTTCAAGAGAACAGGCAGGTCAACGTCTTCATCCATGACCCAAGAATGCAGGAGGCCNCACAGACGGTCACAGGAATGAGGCAGCCGCCAATCAATACTTTTTGCAACTTCTTCAAGAGAACAGGCAGGTCAACGTCTTCATCCATGACCCAAGAATGCAGGAGGCCCTTGAGCTCCGATCCGAGCGACGTCACGCATTTGTTTTAGACAATGTGTACGCAGAGGCATCCTCATTCATCTCCCATCTTGAGGCGACCGCAGACGCAAACCATAGGCACCAACTCTCATTCATCAGGGAGTCCACCGAGGTTCTAGTCGGACAGCTCCACAATGAGAACAAGGTCTACAGACGCCGAGGCTGAACATCGTGCAGTACAAGGTTTACAGACGCAGCTAACACGCAGGGCCCAGGAATGCCGTGATGAACGATCAATGGCCTTGCAGCTTGGTGCACAACATTCCGAAGTCGAAGCATTCGCACGCACACTCGCAGCTGAGAGCAGGCAGCACGAATTCGCGCGAGCCGAGTTGCGCACATCGTTTGACGAGAATAGGGCTCAAATGATACACTACTTAGGTGAAGAATTCGAACAGAAGCTCCAATGGGAAGAGAACGAACATCATTATCATCTTACCTCTGAGGAACAGCAGCTTGACAACTTGGTTGCAGATCTTGAGGACCGCAACGCCGAGCTTATAGCTGAGGTCAACTCGCTAAGGTCTTTTTTGACGACTGAGCAAAACAGCCCGCCGCAAGGTGGTGCCCTGCCGGTGAATGTAGTTGGTCTCAGTGAGAGAGCTCTGCTGCGCAATCAAGCCCACGGCAAGGTGGTGCCTCAGCGTCGGGCGTTCAGGGTCCGGGTCATGCATGGGTTCCCACTTCGCCCAATCCGAGGGAGATTCCAGAGCAGCTTCAGAGCATTTTGGGAAGGACTCAGAAGTTCAACATTGGTGACCCAGCTGAGACCAGGGCTCCCGGGGCTGAGGGGTCAACCGCTGAACAGAGTGAGGCAGCCGAGCCAACGAAGCCTAAGGAAGCTACCGAGCTTCTAGCAGAGGCGTTTGAAGTCGGTAATCAAGAAACCGGATGATGATGATAAACCAAAGGCCAAGGAGGCTGAGACGGTGAAGCTACCCGATTTTCCCAACCGGAAACCTACAGGAGTTGGAAGATCACAGCATCCGACAAGCCCGATGAAGCCTGCTTTGTAAGGGGGAAACTTGGAGGACAAGCGACTCACAAGGATTCCAGTGAAGATCTTACCTAGGCACGGCGTTAGGGAAATGGGTCTGAGGTCCTGTGGGCGCGCCGGTCGGGCACATTTGGGAATAAAGCAGAGTTTGCCCCTAGTCCAAGCAGTGGGAACAGGCATTGACCCATCAAGAATTTTGTTAAAGAAACCGACGAGCTTACCGTCCGAGTCTTTAGCGAAGAATACCTTAATGGCTGTATAGCAAACCGAATCATTGCCGGAAGAGGTGTTAGGGCGGGAACGGGCGAGCGCTGCAGTAACCTCATCAACAGTGATAGGGTCAGCTTTAACAGAATGCTTGGCTTTGAGGGCTTCAACCTCGTTGGGCTTTCACGCGCGCGGCATGTATATCACACATAAGCTTGGTTCGAGCCTCCGGGTCAGTAGAAATTTTCCTCAAACGAATGAGTTCGAGGATTTCCGGGGGGTCTTTATATTTCCTGGAAGGTAGCCGTGTCGAATGTGATGTGCATAAGTCTGCGAAGGTTTCTTGAGAGAAGACAAAAGTTGGATCCTGAGCAGCTGTAGAAAGCGCATCCAAGGACGTACTCCAACGACCACAAAGGTGTTTAGGGCGGGGCGGTCTCTCGACCAGACTCGTGCGCCCATGCAGTATCCCGACAACCGGCACATGATCAGAGGGTAGGGCAATACGCAAGTCAGGGCGGAGGTGGAAACGAGTCTCCACTCCCGGCCAGCGAAAGAAAACCCAATCAATGGAGCTGAATTCATTACGTGATTCCCAAGTATTTCCCAAAAGGGGGCTGAATTCTAGGCCGCGGTGCCGACAAAGGAAAAGTCGTCGCGACAGTCCAGCAAAGGATGAATTCGGCAAGGTCAAATTCTGATTACAGTCCATACCAAGTAAGATGCAGTCACAAAAACGAGCTTGCATGAGGATCTCATCAAGTTGGGCTATGGACGAGAACCAAGTTTCAGTAGCATCCCTTCTCTGTTGATGAGGAAAGTGTCCCGTACCGAGAAAAACCTTGCGACCAAAGGCATCACACCGAAGATCAATCTGCTCACGGATAAGGATACCCACTGCATGGTGACTAAGCGGAGCCTGATGAACAATGAGGGTGCACTTCTGTCCTGCAAGCTCAACCTGGTCCGTATTGAATTCGCCTGCTGCCAAATGCGCAAAACCACCTAATTCCTGCAAGAAAAGGAAATCCCAAGGATCATCAGTGCGGTCTATAACATTTTTGATAGACGCAAAATGTTTACCGTGAAGGTTCCACGTGGCTGCACTTAATTCATGGATCGGTTTGGGCGGTCTGCGTCTATGCTCATGTCGGGGGGGGGGGGGGGNTGTACAGCTCCGCAACTCTGGAGGGGGGGCTGGATGTGTGTTGTAGTCAAGCTAGCATCTCGGTCTCAATGGTTTCCTTATCACGAGGCAGAACCCGGCTAAGTACCTGCAAGTCCACCCAGCAACCCGACTCGTCCCCCTTCGAATCGTTCAACATAAGGGAGGAATCATGTGGGTGATGTTGACTTGCATGGAACAGTACTTGCTCACTCCGGATCCAAAGCTTACCTCTCCAGTCCAAATCTCTGAACATGGGGTTGATGTGTTGCGCACAGTACTCCTTAACTCCAACAAGGGCACGAATCTTTGCGCGTTCGTCCTTACTTCGATTTCGTGAAGCCCAGAGGCGATTTCCGGCTTGTTGAGGGATCTGGCTGGTCGGCTCATTTGTGAAGTGTTGCTTCAGGGCTTTCAGGGTAAGAGCTTGAACCTGCCGCCTCTCAGCAAGCTTGCTGGATCCAAACTGAAGCTCGATCCTTGCAAAGTTACTCCTGGCAAATGGAAAATGTATGTCTTTAAGTAAAGGAACCCCTTCGAGGCGAGAGAAAAGTCTTCTGACCTCATCTTCAACATCAGTTTTGCGGGCCTCCTTCCATCCCCCAATAACCAACTGAAGATCATCAACGATGGGTTGTCCTCCCATCCCGCTTGCAGTCGTACTTCTAGGACTAGACCCAGGTCCAGCACTGTGTGCACGGTGTGGCCCTGGACTGATGCTCCTACCAGCGCGCAGGTCTTTCATCTCTTCCTCCATTTCATCAAGGCGGTTTTGAAAACGCTTTTGGAGGCTTGCCATTTCCTGTTGTCTCTGATCAATATGGGAAACTTGTTCGGTGACCTGATGGAGGCTTTGTGTATGTGTGCGAAGTTCTGACAGCATCTGATGTTGCCCACCCTGAAACATCTCCCGCAAATCATGAACCCACGCCGGAGGTCCTGCATCCAAATCGTAGAACTGTGTTCGCCCCTTTCCTTCAGTCGACTGCCCTTGCGCAGGAGGCACACAGTTGCCTCCAAAGACTGGGGGCTCTCGAAGTCCTGGGGGCTGCGCCGGGGACCCTGGTGTGGGGAGAGGCTGTTGTGCAGCGAGTTTGGGACGCTTCTCCGGACTCGCTGTTTTGCCTCCCTCTTTGTGAGGCCCTTGGCTTCCCTAGACGACTGCGATCTTGTAGGTACCGAGTTCCTAGGTGTGCCAGGGGGAGCGCTCATAGCCGCAAGTTGATACGGGTTAGGCACGACAGCTTCCGTGAGGTCGACAGTGTTTCCAACAGCAGCAGCAAGAGCAGCCGCAGCGGCAGCTAAGTCACTAGCAGTAGGAGTCGTGTTGGCAGCATGGAGAGGGCTGTCATCATCCCTCTCGTCTTCAACACCTCCTTCCATCCTCAAGTCACCGCCTGCATCCGTCATCACACTTGCAGATCCTGGCCACGGGCCTTGAGCCAAAATGGCTTGCTCAAGCCGTAGCCATTTTGGCTCAAGGCCCGTGGCCAGTTTGGGTGCCTAGGGTGTGGGCCGAGATGTGCCCACGCTTCGCACACTGGGACGCACTCCAGAGAATGACCTTTTCTGCTGGGCTATTGGAGCGAACTTTGAGAAATCTGAGATGAGGTGAGCCGTGCAACCCCGCAAACGCCGGTCAGTTGTGGTGGAGCTGGGATGTGCCATGATTGCTGAAGCCAAGTTTTGGGACGTCGGATGACAATGTGCCGGAACACCCTCGTGGGTAAAGTTGAGATGTCTGCCTGTCTTCGTTTCTACCGCCTGCATGTACAGTGCCTGGTAACTAGATATTCCTTGGAATTCAAAGCTTACACGATTCATCGGCCCTTGGGTTAGTTTTGACTTAGTTGTGGGTATGTTAAGAGTTTCGTGTAAGTCTACCGGGCATACTGAGTATTCCCTCTTTGCGTGCGCCCTGCTGTAGAGTGTTTGGATCGTTGCACTTTGAAACAAAGTGTACCGTCGTGTTTTCTGCGAGCCGGAGTGATGCTGTAGGCAGCTCTGCAGTGTGGTTTATTGTACTGTCTCTGAGATTCATTCAATTGTACTTCGTAGTTTACTTGAGTCTCCGAGGCGGTATGATGCTACGGGACCTTGACTAGGTGTACTACATGGCCTTAACCTGTGTTGAGTGCTGTTTCACGTGTCTGAGTCAAGTGGAACCGAATTCACGGATGCTGGCTCCTTTGACATGGGCGAGAGGCTTCGTCAGGGACTGCTGAGTGGATTGTGTGCAGTTTGGGGAGCTCGAGTCGGCGTAGTAAGTGGCCTTACCTTCTGTTGAGCTGTGATGCAGGGCTGACTCGAGTGAACCAGGGAAACCGACCGCGCGAACCAATAGCCTCATCTGGCTGAGTCCGAGTTGCGAGAGCATAATTGTGAGTGCCTGTCACTCGGCAGATTCTTGCGCAAGCTTACACAGGAGTGTCCACCCAGTGTGCGGCATCGGTATCCCTGTCACATGCGGACGCCAAAACTTCGGCGCTCCTGCAGCTGGCAGACCTTTCTGATGAGGGATTGGGAAAGCTGAAGCCAACCGCAAGGTTGAGCCCCAAGCGCAAGCAAGCTCTCATCGTGGTGTCGGACTCAAGTACGGCACCTTGTAAGACCAACAGGCGGGGGGCCTTCACGAAGTCCGACTTGGATCAAGAAGTGAGGTGGACGGCCCATTCCCTGGATGGTCTGAGGTGAGATACAGCATGTGCTGGGGAAAGACGCTTGCGTGGATCCAGTGGCAAGTGGGCGAGCATGTGAAGGAGCTGCGCCGCGACCACCCCGACTGCCTCATCGATATCATCGCGTGGTGGTGTGGCAACGAAATCTCGGGGCAATGGGGATGCATTCCAACGAGAATTGCCCCTGGGCTTGCCCCCACCGTCACCATGGAGGCGGAAGTGCGCCGATCTGCGGATGCCCTAGCCGCCCTCGCGGGCGAGCCCGACATCGGATTCGTAAAGGTCATTGGGCTCGTGGAAGCAAGCCTATTTCAGCTGCACTCCTCGTACGATCTTTTCAATGATGCTATGTCAGCTATGTTTACCGAGTTCAGAGGCTCCAGACGCAGAGCGCTACCCCACTGGTGGAGAAGTTGGAGATGTATGACTCCTTCCACGCCTCGGAGGATCAGGGGAACAGGCAACTGTTCCAAAACTACCTCCACAACACCCTCAACCTTTCGAAGGCGGAGTGGTTGGCGGAGAAAAACCAGCTATCCACGCTCTGCAGGCCCGATACCGGCGCAAGGAGACGGGGGAGCAGTGCAACCCGATCGTCGACGAGGTCTTCCAGAAGTGGCGCGAGGAAAAGGAGACCATCATGAACCCAAAATCTGCTCCCAAGCACAAGCACTGTCACGGAGGATGACAAGCTTTGGGAGGCGCCTGACGTCGCTAAGGCGGCGGATCTCGCAAAGGTCAGTGCCAGCCCGCCGGAGGATAAAGCCATCCGCAAGGATGTGCCTTTCTTTGGACCAAGCTCCGACATCAGCTCCATCAACGAGTGTCTCAACGATGTTGTCACTCAGGATGATGATGGCAAGATCTCCTACGAGGCCCCTGCTACTGTGGCTGTGGTGGACGATGGCGACTACAACGTGCCGAGATCCAGTCGTCCATGGGCCGAGTCGTTGAGCCGGCTAAGGAGGGAGCAAAGCCCTCCCGAAAGTCTGACCGCGACGAGGATGCCCTCCGCAGACAAATGTTTGTGGACCAAAGTGCCCCGCAAGGCAGCCACGGTGCCAGGCCGCTTGCCAAACGAATACTTCTACAATGGGCAGAAGCATCGTCTCATGCCCTTCAATCCAGAAGACATCAATGGCGAGACAAACGTGAAATTCCATCACGGGGATCTCAAGTTCCTGTCGTTGCTCCTTAGAGGGCACGAGCTTGAAGACCATCCTCTGGTGTATGACAAGGATGTCGACGCCCTGCTCAATCGCTTCAACGAGTGTCTTGACCGGCGATGGGGCATTCGGCAGCTTCTGAGGGCGGCGAAGGCGGACAAGAAAGGAAGGATCCGGTTGCAAGGCATCGATATCCCGATGCGCGAGACTATCGGACAACCCCTGACCCCTCTTCCCAGTCCGCATCCGCGTATCGCAGGGGCACAACAAGAAACTTGTGCAGCGCCACGAGATTCTACAGCCTCCTCGATGACTCCCAGGCCGAGCGGATGAGCAGCATCAAAGGGGTCACGGTCCTGCCGTTCAGCCAGGCCCCCAAGCGGCTCTATCATCGCACGAATGAGAGGGGAATGAACTGCATCCTCCAGAGCGGCATGGTCTCTGGAGCTGCGAAATCGGACCGGTCCCACAACTACCTCTCAGCGTCCGTCTCAACGACGCGAGCTACAAGAGTGGGATGCGGTCGACCCAGCCCATCGAGATGAGCATTGACCCGATCAAAGCCATGGAAGCTGGGTGTGAGTTTTTCGTCACGGAGGCTGAGGGCGTCCTCACTCGTGGCACGATTCCACCCAGTTGCGTCATCAGCGCGGTGGACACCGCCAAGAAGGACCTCCCACTCTACGTCGCCAAGGAACATGAAGCCACCCGCGAAGGTGAGCCCGGATCTTCTTTCCGGGCGAAGCGCGACTATGAGGAGGCCGCGTCTGCATCGTCTGCACCGCCACCTCAAAGCAGGCAGCAACAGCACCGAAGGCTGTGGCATCTAAAAAGATGCCAAAGTCATCGCCCAAGCCCACGGCTGTGCCCATCACCCAGCTCGAGGACGTGGCCATGGACGACTCCTGGACGACGACGATGCCGCCCGCAGCCGCAAGGGTGAGCCCTCGGATGCTCTAAAGGCTGACGATGACGAAGGTAACACCACCGATGCTGGAGAAGAGAAGGGCTATCCGCTAGGGTCACACCCATGTGCCCAGTGCCAGTCAATCGTGGCCAGCGGAATGCTCTTCTGCCTCAGATGCAGAGCGCCTCAGACCGACGACTCAGCCAAGATGACCAAGCGCTTCTTCGACAATGTCAAAATCCGCAGACGCATTCTCGCAACAGCGGCAACAGGTGCCAACAAGCCGAGGCACTGTTGACCTCGGATCTTCGCCACATGGGTGAGGGATCCAAGAAGAGCGGGCAAATGAGCGCAGAGGCAGCCACCATCCGTGACGCAAAGGATCGCCGTCAGAGGGCAGCCAAGCTCAGCTACCCGTCCGTTGCCGAGCGCTTCGACAAGGACGACCAGTTTAAGGCGAGGGTGATGCAGGAAGGCCGCAATATGGAGGATATGCAGAAGTTCGACTACTTGTCGCACGCAATCCTCCCCGATCCCGGACGCTCCGAGGAGCAGCGCCACCTGAGGGCCGGGTCACATTTCACCTCGGACTATACGGCTCCCCGACAGGCGTCGCACCGGCAAAGCTGGTCTTCTATGCCTACTGCAAAGTGGGCCCCTACGCACACTCCGGCTCATTGATGACATCTCTGATGTGCCTACAGGACTGTGCTACATGGGGGCATTCCTCAATCCCCGCCTCTACTGCGAGATTGCGGCAGTCAACGCCAACGCCATGAAGATTCTGACGTTTGACGGCGATGTTAACATCGACTCCACCAATGCCGATGACATCGCCTCCGAGCTTGCCCAGATCCTCATGGACAGCGTGGCCAGTGCTGAGCGACAGCTCGCGGCTCGCTGACGCCAGGTAGCGGCACGGCACAATCCGGTTCCGAAGGGTGCTGCACGGCCTAAGGCCGAGCCCCTCTATCGAGGCTACACCCAAGCCGAGTGGAATGCTTACAATCGCACCCGCAGCGGCCAGTATTCGCAAGCCGAGTGGGATGCCTGGAATCGCTCCCGCCGGTATTGATTACTGGCGCGCTACATGATTCCATTTTCGCGTATGCCTTTGGACATGCACGGCTTCCCTACGCTGTGTTTTTTAAATGCTCGCTTCGGCACAAACAAATTCCACTGATAGCCCGGGGCAACCTGGAGCCAGTGTATGATATCCGCCTTAGCTGGAGCAGCACGGCGAGGGGGGTGTAGATTTTACCCTGCCTCCACACGTACTTTTGTTGTCCTTAGCAATACTCTTACGCGTACATCCGGGCTCAAGTCCCCGAAGGATAAAAAGGTCCGCCAGGGTTGACTTAGCGGTATCTAGAATCTAGCCTGTGTGTTGCTGTAACCTGTGAAACTTCAGAAATGGGATAACACTTCCACCCACCTGATTTGTCGATGCAGACGATAGAGCTCAGCTCTGACCAGTTGCGAGCGATGGCTGAAACAACTGCTGCTATCGCAAGCCTCAATCATCGGGCTGCTGGCATGCGCAAAAGCCAGCATCTCCCTGTGAAGTTTTGTTCACCGCTCTCCAGTCTTCTTTTCCTTCTCGATGCTACCTCAAGAGGGCTCAAACTAAGTTCACCTGTGAGAGTGAAGGAGGCCAGTGTTTTGCTGGCTTTGCTTTTCATATCTGAATCTGTTTATTGGGCCAAGGAGGAGACCGAGCTGAACATACTGAACGGTCGGTTCAAATACGATGCCAGAAAATGGAAGGGTGTTTCCAAGTCATCTTTCGACTTTGTCTCCAAATTGCTGCTCGGTGATATCAGCTTTGTTTGCAAGTTGGGGTCCGTGTGTTCGAGTCGAACGTCGGCATGCGGCACACCGCCCGCGCGCGAACATGTTGACCGCAAGCACCGACAGCCCAAGGTTGCAAAGAGATCCAGACCAACGAATGACTGCGGAGCAGGCCCCCTACTCGTAGCTCCTGGGATCATGACACGTTCGTTTTGTCCGATGTGCGAAGGTCTCCTTAAGCCTCGAGGCTTGCGTGAACTGAGCGTCCATTTCCCTTGAAAGAACTAACCCCGGAACGGGTAGTAGCAGCATTGGCGTTTTTCGAGACATGAAATACAACCTGTGCCTTCAAGCTAAAGCAGACATCGATCGCATCCCATATCACTTTTGACGTGGTTCCTGACCCCACGACGTGTTGAAGTTATGGATCAGAGCACAAACCGTTCGAAGGGCGCCGTCTGCCAGAATCGCTGCAATGCAATTTCTTCAGCATGACAGACTGTCAAGGAGCACCGCCCATGAATTAGCCGTCGTTGGCCTTGCAGCGGTTTCGCGTACGTAAGTAGCCCTCGCCGCACAATACACAAGATTGAATGCTCTCCCGTAGCATCGTGAGAAGGTCTGCCAAAAGCAAGCTGAAGAAAGAAGACGGGAGCTAAAGCCTCATCGGTAGTTTTGACGGCAATGGCCTTTCACGGCTCGACTCGGGTGGGACCCCCAAGATGCACTTAGTACTCTGTGCAATACCGAGCTACTTCTTGTTTGCTGGCTGGAAACGTGGCCTGACATCCTGGGCAGTGAGTTGGCTGAGCATCATAGGGCAACCGTGAATTTTCGAAGCCGGAAATCGCAGACCACAGGAGGTCAGTTTCATCGAGACAGGCACGGGGCAGCTACATTTCGCCCCGTATCATCACTGCCCAGAACCTCAGACAGTCTTGAGTTTCTCCAAGCAGTGACTAAAGAGGAGCAACACAGGACCAAATGAAAAGATCTGATAGTATCTGTCTTCACTTGTTGAAAAGCCCTTCGAAAAATGGTCTGTGGATTTTTTCTGCAAGGCGCTAGCCCACCCGTGGATCGCCGAGCGGGAGCAATTCCCTTCCGGCACAGAATCGGCTGCAGCCTGCTTGAACTTACTCCGAGTCATTGTTGCAGCCATCAGGGGCATGTTTGCAAGCTGAGGGACTGGATGCCTCGGTTGTTCACTCCCTTGCAGCTACTTTGAATGCAGACGTGAGGGGTGGAGCTATCCGTTGATGCATGTTGCGCTGATGCCGAGGAGTATTCCAGAGCCTCGAAATTCCGACGAACGTGCATGCAGGCTCGCACTTTCCCAAGCTCGTGAGAACCTCATGCCAGCTGCTGCTCCGCATGATTTGTGGGACACCATACCTGAGTGCCTCACTGGCAGTTTGCCTGTCGGCGGCGGCGGCCACTCAGATCCAGAGCCATGTTTCTTGTCATAAGAGCTTGTTGTCAACGCGGCCGTGCAGGTGATGGCTTGGTCCCTGAACAATGCAGAAATGGCAGAAGTCCGTGAGGCAAGCACTTTCTACATGCATGCTTGTGCCAAACATGCCCAAGAACGACTTCCATTTTCCAGTATGCATTGCTGACTTTGTGAATGGCTTAAAGTCTTCCGCCATTTTACAAGTTTTAAATGAGGATGGAAGTGCGAGTGTGCATGTCGAACTGAGGATGGAAGGATACGAACAAGATTTGAAACACAACAGGAGGAAAGAAAACATTTGCCCGAAGCGGAATGACGTCTTTCTTTCCAAGTTCTATCACTGTATTTATGTAGGTATGGTTACAGCTGTTGGTTCATACTATCGTCATTCTTGTTGTGGCTGCGTCAGCACTGGCTGCCATGCGATTCATGGGTTCTGCTGTCCGTTAGCGGCCCCCGCAAAAACATTCACGCAGATCCCGACTCCTTGCGAGCCACGGTTGCCATTTTTGAGATGCGAAGCTGCCGGCAAGTCGAACAAGGGCGAAAGTGACGAGGATTTCGCTACCAACCAGCCCAAACATGGTCACCTTAGCGATTGCTGCCAACTAGATATGTGGTTTTACTTGCAGTTTGTGAACGTTTCCTGTATAAGAGTTCACTGTTAACTGGGAGTGTCCGCTCCGCAGGCCTTCATGGAGTTGGACGTGCAGAAAACTGGCGCCATCCAACTACACCAGCTGAAGTCAGTGTGCTCCCAAGCCCTGGGAAAATGAGCGGGAGCAGAATAGGGAGGTCCTCTGCACTCGGATGACAGTCGTTTCAAAATGGCCAGGTCTTGGAGGAGAGGTTCAACATCTGTGACGAGGAGACCAGGAAGATCTTCGAGGCTTTGGACTCTTCCAACAACGAGGACCCGTGGGGCCTGGTTGTCCTTGGCTCTCAAGCTTAGGGCCTGGGGAACCTGGTGTTCCAGTGGGTGTGAGGATGCCTGGAGCCCTTTCCCTCCGTTGCTGATGGATGCGTTTGGATGTGATCATGCTTGGAACCCGCCTCGGCAGCTCTGCTCGTTGGTGTGGTTGGATATGATGATGTTTGGAGCCAGCCTCCGCAGCTCTGTTTCGCTTGCCGTCCCTCCAGCCTGGGCTAGCTTTCGTTCCCCGGCCCCTGCGGCTATTGGAGAAAGTCCCGCTAATGATGTCGTACGAGAGGAAGTTGGTTACTCCGAGTTCCTCGCTGCCATGATGTCGTCGCGCATTCAAGTTCATGAAGACTTGGTTCGAGCCGCATTCCAGCGTTACGATGAAGACGATTCGGGCTACATCAGCGCCGCCCGGTTGCAGCTTCCGCACGCTCCGAGCGAGGAGTGTGAGGCATCCTTTAGGTCTTTCTTGTTGTCCGAGGTGGAGAACCTGAGGCAAGTCTTGACGGAGAGTCTCGACAGCCCGGACCTGCTTCGGCTTGGGATGGGGGGGCTAAGTCCTGAATGGACTGGTACTACATGAGCGCACATAAGCTTACATGTCAATTAGTGCCGGGTGAACACGGCACCTGCCGCAAGTTCTCTGAAAGGGATGAAGGCGGCGTAGCAGCTTGGGGCAGCCAGCGTTCATGCATCGAAACTTCCTGGCCCAAGTGCTCTTCGGATTGTGCAGGAAACGGCGGAAGAAATGCTGAGCGGAGTGTCAGTCTTTGCTGGGGCGGAGCAGCGCGTATCGCGACTGGGGTGCACACCAGAAGATCGCTTCCGGCTTCAGCCACTGCAGGAAATTCGGAAAGGCATGTGTGAATAGCATGGGTAGACCAGAGTGGACGCAGGATGGTAAACAGAAGCGGGGAAGGCACCCTGACACCGGACCCTGGACACTGGACCGATGAACAACCAATGCGAAACCAGATCTGGCCTGAACGCCGCGGGGTCATTGAGTTTCGTTGACATGCATCTAGCAAATCGGCTGCTGCAGCTGAGGTTCGATGCGTTCATTGAATACTTGACAGGTGGCGAGGCCAACTCGCCTGCGAGACGAGCAGAGTAAGACTACAGTACTGGTAGCTAAGTTGTCCATGGTTTCTCGTCTTGGATGATGACTTCAAGCTCGTCGCAAGAATCAATTCCCGGAGTTTCTCGCTGTCAGCTTATCCAAAAGGTAAAGTCTTAGTACCGAGTGAGCCCAGGCGGTGCCCAGGTTTCCACAATACCCCAAATCTTGTAGAGGAGATTTTATGATTCGGGTGGCTTCTTGCACTGCCTGCTTTGCTCTGATGCTTGTCAGCGGCATAGACACATGAACGCTCGATCAACACGACATGTTTGCCACTGCGGTCTTTGATGAGCAGTCCCGGTCGTGCTTGAGCTCATGTATCGCACCTGAGAAGCGTGGAACCAGATTCTCTCCTTTCGCCAACCCGGCAGGCCGATGAGTCCCACAAGCGGGCAGTAGGCAGGAAATTGCCGAGGGAGCGAAGAGAGAACCTGCTGAATTGTGTTCGGTGTAGGGCTGGGTGACTTTTTGTGTGCGTGGAGTCCTGAAGTGCGGGGCCAACCGGGATGTGTCAGTTTCAAGCTTGCAAGCGAGATCAAGCGATGAAATTTGGGGAAAGACTTTTCACCAGTCCCTGCCATGTGGGCCAGGCTTTGTCATAGACAAACAAATGTCCAGAATGAGTTCATCGGAACTAATGCGGGTGTCGCTTGGAAGCAGTCGGTGCAGGGAAGACCTGAGTAGGATGCGTGCTTCTGAGCCATCCCAGGGCTCCAACGCTGCGCCATTGCCCGCTCACTCCGAAGGGCCTCAACAGGGCCAAGAGCACGCCCTTCATGATGGTCGAGGCTGCTGCTGCTGCTGGCCACAGTTTTCGGCATGGGACCTTGATTCTGCAGGACTCCTCAGACGATGAGGCAAAGAAGGAGATCCCCATGTCCCCGTTCTTGACCACACCAAATCCGGTCAAGCAGACCAAGGCCGAGCCCTTGAAGTCGACGGGTCGTTTCGGTCCGCGACTCTGTCTCTCGAGCGCTCTACACTTCCAGGTCCCCTCCCTGGTGGACACGACAGAGGCGGCTGGGATCCAGACTCGTAAACACCCTTAGCCTAGAGCCTTAGAGCCTTGTGCCAGGATGTTGTTGGTTTCCGATCAATCTTCGGGTTACTGCTAAGAATCTTCGCAGGAACGACGAACTGAGCAATGTCTCAAACACCTCTCGAAGGGTATAGGTGAAACCAGCAGACGCTTGTCGGATTGAGTTTGAGGCCAACAGGCTCTGAAACGCTTCACGCCGACGAACATCGAACCAACAACATCACCGAGTGTAAGAGGTGAAACGCAAGCCTGATTTTTTTGCACTCTTTGTTAAGGCGGCATCCGCAAAACCTGCTTTCGAATGTTCAGTTCTTCGAAGCTACTTTGGACCCCCGGTGTCACCGATTGGGCCGGTGGGCACGTTTTCAGAGAATGCGGAGGAAGCTCGAAGCATCCCGAACGCACGCACGAGCAATAGACCTCTTTTGCGGGTGCCGTTTTCAAGACACCTAAAGTATGCGACCTCTTTTGAAATCCTGGACTCAACCCGAGCCTGCAGGCACAGAACTTGGCATCTCAGTCACGACTTCTATTCTCGTCATAGTCAGCCTGACAACTCATGGAAAGCATTTGATTCTACGGTCTTCGACTGATTTGACCGGCAGAACCGGAGACAGCAGCGAGGAAGGCTAGCTGACTCTGTGCTCAAGCGCAATCACACAGCAGGTGTGATGTGGCACTGGGCTCTCATTGCAATTCTACGACTGTTTCGTGTTCGTACCTTTGAGATGTTCGTACCGTGAGCCGAGGCGGCCGCCAATGCAAAGCAGTTGGAGGAGGCCCGAATTTGGTGCTTTGCCGTTGCGTTCCTACTGCGGATATCCCATTTGTACAGGAGGTGCTTGCCCGTCCTCCTGTTGTAGGTGCCGGAGAGCCCCCCGCCTACGGTCCCGACACCTGCAGTGAAGGGGGAGGCACTCGGCCCCCGGCACATGCAAGGGTTTTCTCGAGGTTGAGGTTTGACTAGATGATTAAGACATGCATCCAGTTTCTTTGCATGCTCATTAGAGCATTAGAGCGTGGCTATGGATTCCGTCTGCCTGTCAAAGCTAACTCCGGCAGCTTCAGCCAACAGCTGTTAATACCGTTGCTTCCTCCTTTACCGATATTGAAGACTCGATGTCCGCTCTTGAACAGTTTCCAAACTGGGCCGTCTAGTGTGCACTCCTGAGACAGCCGGCCAATGGTTTTGCACACAGACAGATGTAACCGGGGGAATTGGCCTCACTTACCGAGCAGTTCGCTGGCATCTCAAGGTGAAGAGCAGTGTCTGTGCGATCCTCTGATGAGGGACTGGCTCCAGTGGTATACTAACGAATATACATCTAACGGTTCTATCTGTATGTAAGTTTGAATATGCGTTTTCATTATAATGTGTTTTCGGAAGTGCTTGGTTGCCTATGCAGATAGACTAATTGATCGATGTGGGAGCCAAAGTACAGGTAGCAGTAGTGAAATGGTGCGGGGGCTCTCGAACATCCAAGTGTGCCCCAACCGAGGGCCATTGTACATTAATTTCGATGAGAGCTCGATTATGTCAGATCTCGCGTGCTGACAAGCCCAAGGCGCGCACCTAGAAGAGGGTTTCAAACCTGAGCATTCTTGAGCTCTCTGATCGTGGGAGCCTCGGGGAGAGAATATCTCCGACGAGATCGTTTCGTAGCACTTTCACGATATTCACTCGTAGGTCAAAGACGCTTGCATGCCTATCTCGGATGCGGAAGCATGCCGCCGACATGCAGGGTGCAGATGCTGGATTTGGCATCTTCAACCCGTATCATGTTCAGTCCACCACCAAGTGGTGTGCCTTAATCGCATGTCGCGACATGACTGGTGCCGCGGAGACAAACGATGCCTCTCCCTGCTCGCTAATTAAACTTAAAGCAACATCTTGAACCCCCGATGATTGCTGAGCCTTGATCTCCTTACACAGCGGGGCCGAGGCAGTTCTCGACTGCAAGCCAGCTGGCGAGAGTCCGTGCCCAAGAACTAAGGAAGTCTTTTCATGGCTAAGCAATGGAGTGCCGCGCTGTTTTCTGTCCCGTGGGCCTCGTCCTAACTAAGAAACCAAACATGTCTTCCGTAAAGGCGGGAGAAATCGCACACGACTTCACCATATGAGCAACTCGTGGGTGAAACTGCAATGATGCGAGAACACCAGTTTCTTCCACAACAAGAGGAAAGCTGGGAGAGTGAACATGAAGTGAGAAACAATCAAACATACGCGGGAGGGCCGGGTGGGGTTGAAGTCCAAACAAAGGGAAAACCAAACACATCGCCCTGAACTTCCCAGAACGAAACCACAACAACACAACAAAGACATGTGAAGCAATGCGCCCTATCTTTTCTTTATGAGCAACTTGGCTTGAAGTTAGTTGTTGTGTAACAAAAACAATGTCTTCCACACCAAGGTCCAAGGTATGCTACACTTTTATATTACATGTGGAGCCATAGTACAGCCGGAAATGCGAAATTTCACGAATCATTTGGAGCCCGAGAAATGTGGGGATGTCGCCAACGCTATCAGGGAACACGAAACCATAGAGTCTTTACCTGTCTGTTTGTTTGCCTGGGCCCTTGATCTTGGGCTTGGGCTGTCCGAGAGAGGGCCTGGTCAGAAGTCTTGGCCCAGGCTACTTCAGCATCGTCGAATCCAACCACTTCCGTGAGCTGACTCACATTGCCGCTCAGCAGAGACGTGTGCCAGCACCGTGAGTCACGGCAAAGCCGAAAGCTTCGCGAGATGTTGCTGACACCCTGCAGGCGCTTAAGCTCCGACAAGGTTCAGACGAGGCAAGCTTCGTTGTGCTGCCATGTGCTGTAATGATGGCGCCAGCTGGGCCTTAAGTTCTTGCACTAGTATCTTGCAGCGGGCTGCGATGAGTGTTGCTTTTGCGGGTTTTTTTTGGCTTGTGAATTTGTGAGGTGGTGAAGAAGCACCTCGCTCACAAGCCGGTGGCTGAGTCGGAAGAGTGGAAGTCCAGCCTTACCCCACATGACTCATACTGCGATTTACGGGGTCGCAAAAGATTGCCACATGCTGTGAAAAGATGTGGACATTTTTTGGGGCAGGCCGCAGTCCCCGTGCAATCCAGGCTCCGTGCTGCTCGAGCGGAGGCTGCGAGCCTGAGCCAGCGCCTTGCCACTAGCAGCGAGGCGCCGCTTTGGCCTGCCAGATGCTCATCGCATTGCGGGACTGCGTGGCGTTGCCAGGCATTGACACAGAGCCAGGCGAAGGTGAACGAGCTGACGGCCCGCAGAAGCCACAGATGCCCATCCCTGCGGATCCTTCCATGGCAGATTCACAGACAGATACATGGTGTCTTCCCGCATCTTGCAACATGATCTGGCGGGTTAGGCTTTTCTGTCCGTAGTGAGCTCATAAAGGAAACGATGCATAGGTGCGCGGGTCGTCGCCGACGAGCGAGCGCACCTGGAAGAGTCCTTGCAGGCGAGGGCCAGTCTGGCAAGCTTGGCAAAGCAAAACTGATCATAGGCAACAAGTGCTTTGGACTACAGCATCATTCGAACACTCCGCTCCCGCAAGGAGTAGTGAGTAGGAATTGAGGTCGATAGTCGGTATACGAGCCTAGGCAGCCCATTCGGGTTGATCTTCTTGCCTTGAACTGTTGTGACATGGATCGGTTTCGAAGTTTGGGGTCTCTTGGCTTAGCTCGGCTTGTCATCGAGGAGGCTGTAGGGTTCTGCTCTCTTGACGGAGTTTCCATAAATAAGCGAGCTTTTCAATCATGGCATAGATCTATAGATGCACACCTTCAAAGGTTACTCATCAGCGAGAGCTGCGTGAACTCAAGGATGAGCCCTGCGCCCAGAAGTGATGGAGAGCGTAGCCACTGGTCGGGCTGTGGCGTAGCCACTCTGCAGCAGTGACTGCCAGGCATGCCCGTGCTCTCACTGAGCTACAGCCTGGGCCTCGGCGGCCTCGGACACGGCCGTGTTCCCGTGTTTTTTGGGGGAGGTCTCTTTTGCCCCAGACCTGTGACGAGGTGTTCTTCCACGGCGGAGCGGGCTCGCATGGAATCCGAGCACAAGCAGGCCTGGAGTCCTAGGTCCTGGAGCATTGGAGAAAGCGCCTCAGTCACACCAGCTTTGCAGAGGCATTGCGAGCTGCTTTGGACCGTGCACAGAGTGCCGAGGGCTCCGTCGAGGCTTCTCTTCGATGCAGGGCCTTCGTAAAACAACGGTTTCCGGCCTCCTGCGCTGTGATTCTGTTAATCGTTGTCCGGGAGGAACGTCTCCAAGTCCGGGGAGGGAAACTTGTCGGTGTTTATGGATGGATGACAGAGACCTATGAAAACTCGCTGCAGGAACTCCAACGAACGCGGCAATCGCTGACAGTCACGGGGGAAAGTTGTGCAAGCCTCGGAAACCACACGACCTGTGTGCAAGCAGTGCTTGTTTTCTGATTTTGGGTCCAGGACCAGGGCTGTTTTTCAGACCTGCAACACTGCAAGGTGTTCATGCACATGTCTAAACTTTGGGTCGTGCGTGCGTGTGTGTGTGTGCATTGTGGCAACCACAGCACGAAAAAGTTGGGACAGGTCGCGAACGTCTGGAGGTGGCTGAGCGTCAGCTGATGGAGGCCAAGCCGGAACCTCCAGTTTACAGTGAGATGCTACAAGACATTGCAGACCGCTTCACGGCGGTTCTGGAATCTGCAGTCGATTTGGAAACTGAAATTGCGCACCAACATGCACGGCAGCAAGAGCTGCTACCCGACATGCTGCAGATAGTTTACATGACAGGCCTCGCAAGAGACTGGCGAGCTTCGAAAGCAGCTAAAACAGTCGGTTGCCCGGTAGTCAAACATAAGCGCCTTTGTTTCCATGACGTGTTTTTGACGCATCTTCGTCTGCTGGCACCACAGAGCACTGATCTGCATGCCGGTTCTAGCCTACGGCTTGACATCATACAGTACAAGATAGCTGAGCAACTGCTGGCCTTTTTGCATCTTGCTGCCGCTGAGGCTGGAAGAGCTGAAGCCTTCCCCTTACAGGGTTTAGGGAACCAGTGTTGGATTGCCAGAACGTCGAACAGGATAGCTGTGCTCCTTGAGCAGTCGCCCGATGCTCTTGAAAATCGAATGGATCGCTGACACTCGTTTATGGCCCGTCGTGGACTCTTGATCCAAGCTTTCCGACTGACTGCTGCACACCAGGTTTCGACACGAGCGAGACCTCAACGGCCTCCAGGTGTCGGCGGTTGATTGTTGGGAGTTTGCTCATCATGGTCAGTCGGTCGTGTCGGTTTGGTGTAGAGTGTAGAGCCTGAAAGTAACGACCAATTCAAGGGCTAGTGTCACCTCGGTAGTTCGCTGCCGCTCTCAGGTGCAGCTGGCCTCGGTCAAAGAACAACTGGCCGTGCGCGAGCAGTCCCTCGGCTGTGAGCAGCCTTGGCGGTAGATCCCAGATCCCAACAGCCTGAAGAAACGCCTCCGACTTCGCTGATCTGCGCTGCAATGCCAGGCACACGGCCAGCCAGGCAGCTCAGATCGAAGAGGCTGTCAGGGAGCGCCGGGGCCCCTGACAGCGTCTCAGAGTTGTTCGAGGCGGTTGCAGCTACGGAAGAAACCTGATCGATATCGGCACTGAAAATGAGACCACAGCCTGAACAGTGTGAAGCACAGCATCTCTTTGTGGAAGCTTTGCAGAGCCGGACATCAAGCAAGGCAGGATGCTCGAGGAAAGTCTGGCCACCGTCAAGAAGCAGGCACGGCCAGCGCAGACGAGGAGTCGGGGGGAAAGTTGTCTGAAATACTGCATTGATGCAACCCTACCGATTTCACCCAGCGCACCATGTACATGACCCTGGGTTGCGTCAGCAGTACTGACAGAAGGCCATGTCCACTTACACTTGCGTCTAGACTCGTGACGCGACGTCTGATTCTGCGAGCCATTAAATCTCATAGCTGGACATCTGCCGCAGCTGCTCCGCACTCCTAGCCGTGCTGCAGAAGCTGCGAGGCAGGGAACTGGGTGGTTGAATATGGCAGTATCAGGCGACTTATTGGTTACAGGGCTATTGCTTCCATCAGTTGGGCTGAGGCCCTGCGCCCCTACCCTGTAGACGAATTCTATCCACAGGCTGCAATGGCGCATTCCATGCAGCTGCAGGCGATCGAGGGCCGTTTGCAGAAGGCTCTTGAGCAGCCTGGCAGATCGGGTTTTCAAGTATTTCTGAAGGTGAAGGGATTCGGCGCTATTGAAGTCTTGCCAATTAACGTCCATAACCTGACAGACAAGACGTCACCCCTCCTCCAGCTGCTCTCACCTGCACCTCTGAGCACCTTGCAAGACCTCCGGTTGTCAGTGCAGCAGAGGCGTGTGCGGTTAGTCCTGAGCACCGAGAAAACGCCGCAGCTGGCAGCGAATGTGTAAGGCCCTCAGTGAGTTTGCTTGCCCGTGCTGTATCTTCCGTTTTGTTGAGTCAGGAACCCTGAACCACTCAATCCCGACTCATCACAGGAACTTGAGCCTGAAACCGCTTTGGTTGCAAACTTGCGTGTAAACGTGTAAACTGCTGTACGAGCCCGAATGCTTCCCGTCCTTCGAGGCACCACCAGTACAATGACAAGTACTTTCTGGTGGAAAGGAGCACGTGCATAGCCGAGTCTTGGATGCATCCTCAGGCTCTTTACTCCTCTTTAACTCCCCCCACCTTTCAGCGGAGTGGCCTGGGAACAGCAATCTTAGATCTTCTACAGTGACGCTGGCATGTTGGGATTGATGACAGGTGTGAGCCTAGAAGTGCTCCAAATCGGTTAAACGACTCGAGCGCCAGCTGCCCCGCACGACCAACATTAGCCTATCAAACGGAGATGCGTAGCTGTACCCTGAACAGAAGCTGTCTTCCAAACAGGCCGCATCGCAGCTGAACTGCCTATCAGCTCTTGGACTCACAGCGGACCAGCCGCCTGTCTTGACAGCAAAGTGCGAAGCGAAGAAGCTTGTATCGACAGAAGTCGTAGTGCGTGCATCTGTCACTGCAAGACTGGTCTAAGTTGTCGCGGCGCTTCATAATTTTAACGCTATGCCGCCCGCCTCGGCTTGCGGAGACCAGCACGGTGACAGAACTCATCGACTTGTTTCTGTAATGTGAAAGAGCAGAGCGGATGCAGAAGTGGGAGGGAGGGCGGGAAGGCGGGGGCAGGGGGCAGGNGGGGGCAAGGGAAAAACAGCAGGATGGGAAAAAGCAGGTAAAATGAAGGAGGGCCGGGCGGGGGCGTGGGAACTTCTCGGATTGCAGGGAGGTGAGTTAACCCCCAATACGCCTGGGCCTGCGGCCTCGGCGGATTCAGTGGTGTTTTCGTTGTGCTTCCCTATCAGTAGTCAGTAGCCTCGGTTCTGGCAGGCTGCACGGGCTTCGAGCTTGGCTGCCGGCACAGGTCTCGCTGCGCTTCAGGCACCTGTCTGTTGAGCATCGTTTTTGGCCGAGAATGGCTCGGGGGCTAGGGCTAGGCTCAGCAGTCGAAGGTTGATCGCGTTGCCCCGCATTGCATTCGGCTTTTGATTGGTGGGTGCAGGTCTCAGGAGAAGTGCACCTTTCTGCGTGAAGAGAAGCGCGAAGAGGCGGGCAAAGTCACTCGAGACGACACGTCCTACTGGCGAGTGACCCTCGAGTCTAAACTGAAGCCAGGAAGATCCAAGAAAGCGCGTAGAGGAGGTCTCCGTGGGCGGCGTCGCACGAGCCAGCTGGTCCAGTAAGGTGCCCTGCTTGGGTTCGAGTCATGCTGTACTTAGCCTTCCACCTTATTGTCGCGTTCTCCTTCTTAGTACAATGTGACAATGTGCGATCACTCTCATGCTTGTGTGGATGGTTGTCATCATGCCCAGTGCGGGGCCCGAATCTCGAGCCGGCTGCATCGGACTTTAGAAGGCTAAGGCGTGCATGGGCCGTGTTGGTGTACGAAACTGAAGCAATACGGCATGGCTGCTGTAGTGGAGCCCAAGTCAGCAGCAAAGTTCCTCGTCTTAACCAGCGGAGGTGGTGACGACCATCACGGAGTATTTCTGGAAGTTCGAGACCAGCTACACCCTGGAAGCTTTCCGCGGTGTTGGAGCAGAAGATGCCGACAGGCACTGCCACTGTGGTCTTGCAAACACAAAGGCCTGAGCCCGGAGCTCGCAGCCGGGCAGGGCGAGCCTGGCGAAGGTTTGATCGAAGAATCCTGAATAATCCTGACACATCCGAATAAACCCATCCATCGTTGAGTGTTCGTCAGCCTTGGGAAGGTAGATCGGGTGTGGTAGGCTGGCTCATATCTCAGGTTTGCCCGTGCTCGCAAGAAAGCAGCTGCAGGCTCCTGCTGCTGTCCAGGAACGGGCAGGTGGAGCTGAAGACCAGCGTTGCTGCGCTCAGTCGTGCAGTTGTCACTATATGGAAGCAGTGAGCAGGAGTGTGTCATCTCCGCAGCTCTTAAAGAATTTGGGTTCATGTCTGCCATGCGCAGCAAATGAATTCGATTGCTGCGCCACCTGCCGGACAAGGCCAAATCGCCCCCGCCGCATCCAGAAGCGCGAGTGCCTGCCGTCAATCAGGAGGCAAAGCTCGAGATGTGTTGTAAAATCAGACGGCAATCGGGCCAGGAGCGGCATGATCGACTCGAGTCCGTGTGAGAGAGAGAGAGAGAGGCACGATCTGCGGCTCATGTGCACTGAAAAGAAGCAAATTATCGAGTTCCCGGCTCGAGGTGAACATCACCTGGCTCCTGCAGCTTTTGTCGCAGGAAGGCACGTCCCCGCTCTTCAAGACGCTCAGCGTTGAGGATGTTTCGACGCAGCCGCAGCCATGCATGCCGGTTTGTACACCTGGTTTAAAAACCGGAGCATTGTGGCGAAGCGAGTCAGCTCAGGATTGATCGGGCTGCTACCGGATGCAGCACGCCGCGGCGGAACCAAGATGTGGACAAAGCCTTCGCGCACTTCACAATGTTCACTCAATGGGCTTCACAGCTGCACTGTACGTGCGGGTTATCGCATGTCACCATTCTGTGGACTTCAAGCTGTGGTTGGTCACGACGTGCTGACATGGCAGGCTAATGGCGTTTCAGACTACCTGCAACTCGGCTGCTTGTAGCCCAGTCTGGCTCTCGAGTGCCCCTGGTTTTGAGCGATTTTGAGAGATGCTTTTGGATCGCGCGATTGACAGACGCGCTCAGGCAACATCTCAGTGCCGTCGATCCCAGGTGCACTTTCGATCCCTTCCTTTGCTTGGGCTTCATGGCATGACATTTTCGCACTTTCGACCAAGTGACGAGTTTAAGAGTTTTGACACAGGAAGTAGTGGCTCCAGTCGTAATACCCAGGGAAAGAATTATAAATATAGTCATCATAAACCACAACAGCAGCAGCAATGACTATCGTCCAAGTATGACAGGAAATGACAACAAACGTAATGGATTGTGCCTGCTCGAGGAGTTTCTGTCAAACCAGCATGCGTGACCGTAGGTTTGCTTGGTGAGTCGACCGAGTAAACATGTTGTTAACGATGGGACCAGTATCGCTGCAGACCTTGGCAGGCTTGTCCAACTGTGAGCGTCAAAAGAAACCAGTCTGTTTCTGGAGGACCGCTCCGCAGCTGCCATTGGAGGGCGTTTTCGCACCCATCCTGCCGTTGATGGCTTCTTGTCTTCAGGCACGGGTAGCTTTTTGTATCAAAGCACATCCCAGTGGTTTTCAGCGGTTTAGCGCCTGGGTTTTCGGCTTTTCGCTGCGTCACCGTATGAGCCCGTCGAGATGCAGCAACAGAGCGAGCGAGTCGACTTCATACAGACAAAGAAGAAGGAATCGGTTTTAGTTGTTGGTGATCTTTTTTTCTGCTATGGGATGAGACATCGCCGTGACGTGATCGCGCAGCTTGGTGTTGTGCTCAGGTGAGCGGTCAGACCTCCAGTTCAAGCCCTGCAGAGCCAGCCGGCACGTTGCTTGCTTGTCTCATCATCGCATGTCGAATGCAGATGTGCTGCGGGCTCCTACTGGAAGAACGAGAACTTCAGAACTGCAAAATAACTAGCACAGAGGTTTGACATCGCCTCTGCGCCAACCCTGCTTGGACACTTGTCAGGTTAGCCACACTGAATCTGGCCGGTGATGTTCCAGACAGTGCCGTCCTGAGCCCGACATGCAGCTTGCGGGCCTGCGGACCTGGCTGTGGATGGTGATTCCTTTTCAAGATGAAGTAGTTCCTAGTAGCACCTCTGCATGAGGTGATTGCTGACTGCTCCATCAAGATCTGAACTTAAGAACCTGCGTGCTGAGGCCTAGTCCTCTCGGTGTCAGATGGAAATCGCCTTCTCAGCGAGGACAGGGGCTTCGGGGCCGATACGGCAAGTGCCGCATCGGCAAATTAAATCCGCCCGGTGCCTGCCAGCACGCAGGGATGGGCCTGTCAGCCGGATTGTTGAATGTGGGCAGGTCTCGCAAATATGCATGCAACGGAAGGAAGCACGACGCGCCACATGTGTGTTTGGCACGCGCGCACGCGCACGCACACGCCCACGCGCATGCGCACGCACACGCACACGCACACAGACACATACACACACACACACAGACACACACACACACACAGAGACAGACACAGACAGACAGACACACACACACACACACACACTCGTGCAATCCTCCCTCTGGACTAACTCGGATCACATGATATTCAGTCTTTCCAACACAGAGGAGTAGGATGTGAAAAGGATTCTGGCTTAGCCTCTTGCCATATTTATGGCCANCACACTCGTGCAATCCTCCCTCTGGACTAACTCGGATCACATGATATTCAGTCTTTCCAACACAGAGGAGTAGGATGTGAAAAGGATTCTGGCTTAGCCTCTTGCCATATTTATGGCCAATCCAGCTGTGCTTCTAGCACCCAGGAACTGACCTGCAGGTACGTTTCCCTGTCCATCTGACACAGAGCTTCGTTGGCGCGANATTTATGGCCAATCCAGCTGTGCTTCTAGCACCCAGGAACTGACCTGCAGGTACGTTTCCCTGTCCATCTGACACAGAGCTTCGTTGGCGCGAGCTGTGTCAGAGGACCCCGCGCCCCCCGCATATAAGTATACGAATGAATCATTGAAACCTTGGCAAACAGGTGTTCCACACACACTTTGCGGGGTAGCCAACAGGTTTTTTTGCTTGGCCCTTGCTTTGCATTGGGGAAGCGGCAAAAGAAAAAAGGAAAGACAAAGGCTCTGCAGGAGGGCGGGCGGTTGGCTGTGTAGCTGTAGCCTTAAAACGTAAAAGTTAAGTACCGTAAACGAAAAGTAAGGGAGTTGCAGCTGGAGGCCGCCTTTCGGGCTTGAAAAGCCTCTCTGGCTGCGAGCATTGAAAAAGAAAAAACTGTGACTGTGAAACGACACATGCGGAAAAAGAAAAAGGAAGGGGTGGCCCACATTGTCAGGGCGTTTAAGAGAGCGCAGCGTGGGTGTGACGGCCAATGATAACACCTCTCCCATTGTTCCTGTTCTGGTACAGCACTTGGCGCAAATCTTCTGGATCCTGTGACAGCTCTGAATGGTGTCCAAGGGAGAAAACTCTTGATGAAACTGACGACTGACACACAGCCCGGGGCCTGACTGGTCTCAAGGCTGTCGAAAAGTGCATCAAAGATGCTCAGTCCCGTCAACAACTAGGCGATCAGGCCGGAAGCGAATGCAGGATTCCGAAGAGTATTTACTGAAGCGAGACCCGAGGGTCTGGGTTTGTGTTAAAGCCGATCAGGGCTTGGACCGATCAGGGTCCTTGACTGCAACTGGGCCGATCAGGGCCATGCAGTAGGCNAGAGTATTTACTGAAGCGAGACCCGAGGGTCTGGGTTTGTGTTAAAGCCGATCAGGGCTTGGACCGATCAGGGTCCTTGACTGCAACTGGGCCGATCAGGGCCATGCAGTAGGCGATCCGACTGTAGACGACACGATCGACGAAAGCCGTCTAGAGCACACTCGTGCAATCCTCCCTCTGGACTAACTCGGATCACATGATATTCAGTCTTTCCAACACAGAGGAGTAGGATGTGAAAAGGATTCTGGCTTACGGAGAACGGTATAAATACCGGTATCCAGCTGTGCTTCTAGCACCCAGGAACTGACCTGCAGGTACGTTTCCCTGTCCATCTGACACAGAGCTTCGTTGGCGCGAGCTGTGTCAGAGGATCCCGCGCCCCCTGCATATAAGTATACGAATGAATCATTGAAACCTTGGCAAACAGGTGTTCCACACACACACACACAGACACAGACAGACACAAACACACACACACCCACCCTTTTGGGGGGCAGGCACTGCGGCAATCTGGGAGTCTTTCTCAACATGCACCTTTCCGACCCACGCATACATCACAGCAATCGCATTCCTCACGGGCGAAGAAGGCCGAGGCCCAAGTTTTGTTCCACAGCCGTGTCTGGAGCAAGACGACATGGAATCAGCAATGTGCGGCTTGCGCAGAGGTTCGCAGTATGTGGCATGACCGGCGGAATCTGTGAAGCAGCCGTGCTGCGAGGAGATGCGAACCATCAAAGAGCAGCAAGAGAACATTTGCGCCCCTCGGATGAGACGCGTGAAACCGCTACTGACCGGAGGTTCAGGAGACGTTTCGCCCTGCGTTCCTATCCCAGCAGGTCAATGCTGGGCAATGCTGTTGCAAGCGTTTATCCAGATCGACGGAAATAGAATAGTTTGAAGAAGAACCGTTTTGGACTTGGAAGTTCAAAAATCATTACCTGATCGTAGAGTCTTATGGTGTCTACTCAAAGACCCCTCTGAATGTGTCTTTGGTGGGGGCGGACAGTACTGTGTAGGCTTGGGTGTCCAGTGGCAGCCGAAGCGACTTGAAAAACTTTGCCCATTTTTGCCCTTTGATGATCCAAAACTCCCTGGTGCTCAGTAGGAAATGGGGGAATGGGTTATGGGGACAATTATTGGGGATAGTATAGGGGCTACTGTAGGGATCCATTCCCCCATTCCCTACTAAGAACCAGACAGAATAGCCCCTGGCTTCCGCAAATTCTTTCTGATCCATCAAGCCCTAAAACGCCACAGCTGCAACTTCGGAAGCAGCCTCTCTCGTCTCTGTGATTGTGGCGCATGTTCCCAGGTCCGTTGGTACACACGTGCAACAATGATGCAATTTCTGTATGACCGATCAAGCGGGCAACAAGATGAATTGAACACACAACAAACATGCTTCCAGGGCAGCACAGTATAGGATAGGGACTCCTTAAAGTGCACATCAGCCGCAAAAGTCTGTCTGTACTTGCTGCAAAAATCGTTGCATCGACGAATGACGCATGAGCCGAGGAAAGCCTTCCGGGCAATGATGGCATCTACACACGCGTGGAGTGTGGGTTGCACTTGATTCTGCGGCATTGCGAGAATGTCGCGAAGCGCTGGAGTGAATTGGTGGAGTATGTGTTTGTCTCAGCGGGGTACTGTGGCAAACGCTTCTCCTGTCTTTCAACTTCACGCAGTATTCTTCACGGGCGGCGCTTATGGCCGAACGTGGCATGGGACCGCGTTGTGCTTGAGTCCTGAGGTGGAAGGCATGCTCCGGAAACAGCTCATAGATGCGATTGGGAAGGAGGCGAGTCGGTAAGCGTAGCGGTGTACTATGGAGAATCTGCGACCAAGTGACTTACAAGTGGCAATCCGCATGAGACGTTAGCTTCGAGCTGCGGGGCCTGGCGGCTTAGCGCCGAAATCGCTTTTGCACGCTCTTGGTCGTTGTGGGTTTTCGCCAGAGGCAGTTCTTTGGGCGGCTTTCGAAGTTGACGAAGCAAGGAGCTACCACTGGATCACCTTTGAGCCTCTTGAGTCTTCTAAAACACCTGTAGATCAAACTTCGGGGTATTTCACGGTTCTTCTGTGCACAGAAATAGTTCGGGAGATGATGCGACTGGGTTCCGGTGCCCGTCAGACAATGATGTGGCACAGGTTACGCCGGCCCTCTTTGCTGCATACATGCGGTTCCACTACCGCAAGCTGTTCCGACAGGCAGGGTCCTCGTGCAGGGGCTTGCCGCGGGCCATCCGGTCCCAAAGCGCATTTACAACGCCCCAGCAAAGCATCGAAGCTCGGACAGCGTCACTTTGCTTCCAACTTCAACGCCAGATTTCAGACATTTTAGGCCCAACAAACTGCATGCTTCAGCATTGGGCAGGCATTTCAACCTCGCCAGTTCTGCTTCGCTGTGCGGCGGTCAGAGCGACACAGTCCGGAAGGAACGGTAAGCATCGAAGAGGATGCAGTGGGGCTGGATGAGTCCAGCATTCGGAGCCCGACATTTGGAATTGACTATTGATTCGTGGTAGTTGTGATCTCCTGACCGTGGCTGTTGAATATGTCCAGTCTCTGGTGTCGTGATTCCGCCGAGCGTCTGTAAGAGAAGTCGAGCTTTCAAACTCAGCCATTGCTTGCCAATGCCTTTTGCATGTTACGGCCCGGTGTGAGGCTGTAATGCCGGCTATTGATAGTCACGGCTGGAACTGCAAATGTTCATACGAGGCTTGCAGCTTGACGAACTTTGCGGCCCAGGATCGTGACCATTGCCAACTGCGCCAGTGCGCCGTGCACAATGAGCTTCCCGCTGAATGCATCGACGGAGGTGTCATGGTTTTCAACGTTTTTCAGTTTGCATCTCCTTCAGTGGCCGATCTCAAAAAAGCACATGTCATGGACGTAGCAGGTCTCCTTCACTGGCGACGTCTATCTTCATGGATGGCTGTCTCACCGATTCTCAGGAGCCACATAAGCAGAGATAAGTACGAAGACCCCTTGTCCGCCAGTCTGACTCAAAGTGTCAGCTATCATCACAGTTCCAGCATCGCTGCTTTGAAGATCCTGGCATTTATTGTGTTTAGTGTGTGGTCGAATGTTGTACTGCCAGGCGCCTCTGGTGCGGCACTCTACCTCACCTCCCGAGCTCGACAATTCAGCTCCATGCTGGTACTGGTTGGCCGGGTTGCATCCGCGACTTCCTTCGACCCCAAGTTTGCGGCAACCCTGCTGCATCTGGCAGCTGTTCTTGGTCGTGGGAAACTGCGTACTGCGGTTTCAGAACTGCAGGAAGCGTAAAGTCGTACCTCTGACAAGCCAGTAGGTGCAACCCTGTAGATCTGTAGGTCAAGCTCAGCAGATCGGAGTCTGAGACGAGGGCACAAAGCAGTCGGAACTTCATTGGAGAAAGCTTCTGAGGCCATCCTCCAGAACAAGGATGAGCTGACAATTCCGCTGGAGCTATCGATGATCCCTACACCAAAGGCCGCAGACATCCACAGACTCACGAATTGCGTGGTGTGGAATTTGATTTAGGTTCGTTTGTCTTTGCGTTGCCTGGCAGGAGTTCAAGGATGCCATTGCCTCCCTGTCCCCGCAGCAGCAGGCCTTCGCCAAGGCCTTCCGGTCGATGCAGCCTCTTGGCTCATCCTTGCGTAGTCCAGGAGGGCCCTCGAATCTCGCTGGTGGGACAGCAGAGCACGTGGCAAGGGTCCGGTTTCTCATGTCGGAATTGAAGATGCAGCAACAGTCGGCATTGACCCCTACAGACCGTTGAACTCACTGTTTCTGGTTAAAGTCAACAGGTTCAATTAAACAGAGTGCGTCACTGTCAACTTCGAACGGGAAGGGCAATGGATATGGGGCGGCTCTGTTGACTCAGGTTGGAAAGCACGCTCTTCGGCGTACTGGTTGTCCAAATCAAGCCTCAGCTCGAGAAGCTCTTGAACTTGCCGGACGACAGCCTGACCAAGGTCGGAAGTAGCTGGACTCGGTAGCTTCAGTGGCAGGTCTGCGCGGTCTTTCAGTTTATGGCAGGAGATCAAGCTCACCCAAGATCTCATGGATCTGTTCATCAAGTACCAGCTGCCTGCCAGTCTGGTTTTTGATCTTGCAGTCAACGAAGCTTATGATTTCTTGAGGATTCCCAGCGACCTGTTGTCCTTCAGCGACGAGACGGGTGCGGGCCTTCGGGCGTTTCCATCTGCAACATCGGCCGTGCCGTGCGTTGCCGAGCACTGCACTGTAGGTGATGCGGAGGTGGCACCTGCCCAGCGGTTGGAAATGGTCAAGGGCCACGTAAAGGTGCGGCTCTTTTAGTCTCAAGAACTGTTGACTCCGGATTTCGATGCTGGATTTGGCGGCGCAGGCCATGCACGACATGATCCAGCAGGAAAAGGAAGCGGAGCTGTTGGCGGCACGCATCTGGGCTTGATCTAGAATTTAGCGAGCCCATCGAACAAATCATGCCGTGGTGTGCAGCCAACTCGTCGACGAAGTCTTTCGAAGTTCACTCATCTCCCCAGGCCAAGAAATGGAATATGCTGGTGCGCCGCAGCTGCGGAGCCAGATAACGGCTGACTCGGACAGCTGTTGCACATGGTCAAGTTGGCAGATCTTGCAAAGGGGTGGCTTGGATACTGTTCGAAAGGAATTGTCATGATTCAGGACTACAGTGACGAAAGCATGGGCTGCCTGGAACGGGAAATGTCGGTACCGCGGTCCGAGTGCGAAGAGTGCGATGAAGACTTTGGTTCAATGGATGGCGACTGCGTGGCTTTGCCTGCATATCCTTCCTCTTGTACAGCTCTGACTCCCCATCCGTCCTCTTTCCTCGACCTTCGCTTGCAGCTGCTGCCCTGATCTGCCTCTCCATCTGCGACCCAATCTTCCTCTGTCTAGCTCATGTCGTCAAATTACAGAGATGCCTCATGAAGTTATTTTAAACGCGGTGAGCGCTTCCGCAGGCCCTGCCGATGCCTGAAGACTCTCTGCCAGCACAAAGACACCATGAGTGGTGGTGCTCTCTTCCACCTTTCCACCTCTCCCTCTCTGGCCCTACAGGCTTGAGCACGCCTTGAACTTCTCCAGTACAAACGCCGAGGCTCGGTCGGCACCCGTCGTGCACAAGAGGATGAAGATGGAGAGGAAGATGGACGAGTGTGTCAGCGTGAACAAGCCCCTAGAACTCAATTCTAACAGCATCCTAGCGTAGGCCGCGGTTCGTTTTTGTTGCGGAGTTCACATGAATTGGGCATGTTCCTTGCTCGAAAGCCTGCTTCCCAGCTCAAGGGAGCGAGATCGAGATCGAGACGGCCGGGACGGGGCGTCAGCTGCAGCCTCCTCATCCGGCCGTTCGGGCCAACCTGCCCAGCAGGGGCAGTCGTCTCAGGCAAGCCTTCTCTCGTTTTCATTTGCCAACACAACCAGGATCGAAGTTGTTCTATCGTCGTGGTTGACTCTTCACGTTCCAGGAGTGTCTTCAGAACAGCTATGACCAACAACCGCTCTGCTGAACAGCAGCAATGAGAAACTCCCATGCTAAGAAGGCCTCAGCCTCTGGACAGCCTGGCGGATCTGGTGGCGGCCTGCCTTACGTCTGGGTCTCGGGGAATAATGCTGGACCAAGTCCAGCAATCTTCTCCTGGTTTTCGTCCCAGGTACGGGACTACACGAAGGTGCCCAAGCAAATGGATGCCCAGTTCGAGACTTTGGCTCCGGACAGAAGCTGGGTCCAACAAGTTTGGGCATTTGCGGATAGCTCCTAGAGACAGGGAACAGTAGGAAAAGGATGAGCATTTGGCTTGTCGTCGGGCTAGCTTTGGAAGGATTCAACTTGCGTGTTCAGGGCCACGCGCCGTGGGCCGAATCTAAATGCATGACCGAGACCAGAAACCTTCATGCCTTTTTGCTGCATCAGGGGCGTCAGAGCATGCCGGAGCCTGTTGCGCCTCAGGTGCTCTGCGTCCGACCATCATAAACCCTGGAGTTTGCTGGACAAAGCGATCGCAGAAAGCCTTGCTGGCACAGCCGGTGACATCAACTCTCTTCTTCGATGACCAGAAAGCAGAGAAGGCACGGCACTGCTGCAAGGGAGTTGAAGCCCTTTCCCCATGCGAGACAGTTGCGTAGGCCGTATCGAGATCGGTGCTTCAAACTCGTTGTGTCATGAAGATTGCGGGGGAAGGATGCAGCCTTTGACCTGCTGGATGCCATCACGAAATCCGGTGCTTTACCTCTCAGCCATGCAGCGCTCCACATTGTGATAGCCGCCCGGCATTTCATCGCAGAACAGAGATACAGTGTACATGGCTGGGTGCAAGTGTAAGTGTGTGTGTGTGTCTGTGTGTGTTTGTGTTCTTAGTGTCTGTGTTAGTGTTAAGTTAACTCGTTCGCACAAGCTAGTCCTGGTGTCTGTTGCAAACCCTAAAAAGGTGGAAAAGCCATTTTGGCTCAAGGCCGCCCCCCCCTGACTGTGTAGAAGGCCGTGTCTGGGTAGAGAGTTTAACCCCCGGACTCAGTGCACCCGGAAAACCCCAATCCCTCTGGTCTCTTCTCTCGGGGCGTCGTGTCCTTAGGGGCTTCGTGTGCCGTGTTCTACCTTGTGGGTATTCTGTGTATTGGTGGTCCTGGTCGTCCCTGTCCTGAGTCATGTCTGCATTGGGATCCAAGGGAGCTTGGGCAGATTTGAATCGTGGGGTCACCCCTGAACCGAAAGCTGCTCGGGGACACTGGGTAGGAGCGGATACGCCGCCGGGGGAGGACGGAGTCACTCAGCCGGCCTCACCTGCTACATTGGAGGCCAGTAGAGCAGCACTAGCTGCTGCGCTTGGGGGACTGTTGGGCAGAGAAGTCATTGACTGGAAAGTTGTTTCGGTCTTTGCGGCAGGGGATCTGGAATCCATGGAAGTGGACATTACCCGAGCACGGACTGCCGAGGAGGCTGCCCTCCCAACGCCTTTTGACTCCCCCAACAAAAGGAGATCTGGTAGCGATATCATCCCTGAGTATGGTCTGACTATGGTCTGACTACCCAAGATAATGATGAATTCAAGACAGATGATGATGACGAATTGAGAGCAGCTGGAGGAGGGGTAGGTGATGTGCGTGGGGGCCCTGTCTTAGCACCCCAAAGAGACACCCAGTCACCGGACTTTGGCAGATTGCTGCATGGCCCAGTGAAGCACCCTTGCACCCGCCGCACTTCGCAGGGGATGTGTCTAATTCAGGAATTGATTCAGATGCACGCGCACGCAATTCCCGCAGAAGCCCCAGGCGAGGGACGCTTCCACCACCAACCCCAACTGAGAGTAAAAGCCTGGAACCGCCCCCGTCTTGGCTGCCGGCCAGCACCCAACGCCTTACGGTACAACAAGAAAACTTCCTCCAAGAAGTACAAGCGTCCTGCATCACCACCTTGCACAAGCGTACTGAAGCACATGAACGCCTTCATACCGATCATGAGGGCCGTATAGCTAGGCTCTAGAGAGAACTGACGGAACTCAGGTCGCGACCACCTTCCCCGCTACTCCCAGGGGAGGAGGGTTGACTCCTCGTAGTATCCAAGGGTCCACGACTTTGTCGAGCGCTGGAGGTCGACCAGTCGACGACCTGCAAATGGTTGTAGGAGGATTTCAGAACGCTAGACTGGCTGATCTTCATGAGGGGCTTCTTTCAGCAACATGGTGGGCCTGAAGTGTTGAAGGAGGTCTATGTACCCTACCTTCGTTCCAACATTGTCAGACTGGAGTTGAACTTCCCGGCTGAAGCAGACCTCAGACAAGCGCCGTCAAATACAGACTCAGGTGTTGGAGGTTTGGAAGACGAATTTCCTCAACAGCTCCATCCCTGCGGCAAGAAAATCATCCAAATTCTGGGTTCAGCGTAACAGGTCTCCCGAAGAACGTCAGCTGATACGAAGCACCCTTACGACAACAGACACCCTGCAGTCGCTTAGCACGCAAAGCACGTGTGTAGAATTCGAATGGAAAGGCCGAGTCTACCTAGACGGCCACCACGTCCTTTTCCATGTGTCCCAAAAACCAACATCTGCAAACCACTTCGCACTCAGCGACGCGAAGGGGTCACACAACGGCTGGTGGATAGACACCGGACTCGTCTCCAGACTTTTGGGGAGGAGTCTTCATGATGTTGAGCAATGCTGTCAAGCCTAGGAAGGTGGCAGGGATGGGAACGACACTAAAGGACGAAACAAACGCAAAGGTAGATCGGAATCGCGTTTCTGCGACCTCAGAGCTGTACCTGGGAACGTCAGGGGTAAATCGGTCCAAGAAGTCTTGGACACACTGCACGGGGTAATTCATCCGCCGGACTTCCTGCTATTACAGAAGGTAAGAGGCCTGGGCAAGGCTAGCCCGAATACGGTGAATACCCTCCCAATATGGGTCGGATCTCGCAAGTACACTTGCTTTCATGTCGATACAGCCGGGAGGCATGATGCTCAAAGAGGCCTTTCTCGGCAGACTTTGATGGGCACTTTTGGGTATCCTTCAAAGTCTCCTGGGGTAGGCCATGGAGACCATACCTTCTGAAGATAAGTCGGCCAATCAAGGTATGGCATGACTGAGGGCAGGAACAGGTAAATTCATAATTAGGAATTAGCCGGAAACGCGGCATATGCAAATGCATGTGCATGTGCATGCCTTACAATTTATTCTCTTATTACTATACAAGTGTATTATTGGTCATATAAATGTATACTTTAGCTTCCATGCATGAGCAAAGCCAGTCCCATGTCAATTGCATCTTCTCACCCAGACCTCCTAGTCCACGTAATGATGAGCTAAGAAGGCTTGTCTTCCTTTTATTTACATGGCACCATCGTGAAGATGGAAACACAGATCACTGCCCACCTTGACCATCCCGGTCTTTGTATTTTGTCTGGATATCAATTGGCATGCTACTTCTCCTGAGCCCCAATAGTGATCTGCAGTGACATTCCCCAAGATTCTACTAGTTGTGCAATTGTTGCTGAGGGTAGAATCTTGGAAGGGATCTGTCGAGAAGTCTACAGTCACTTTAAGTGTTTCCTAGAATATTGTTGCTTTCTACTTGACCGGCCCTTTAGAGAAGTTTCACTTCGTCAGACGATTGTCCGAGTGTGAGCGCCGAAAAAGGTGAAAAAAACCAGCTTGCAAAGGTGATTCGTAGTAGTCCTTGAAAAACCAAGGTAAAACAAACCAAATGTAGGCTCCCCGCAAACATACAAACAACCCTGGGGCTGGGGGTGTGGAAGCACGTTTTTTTTGGCACCGTTTTTTCACCTTCCGGCTACGTTTTTCCAGCTGAAGGTGCGCGTTTCTGGCACTTTTTTTTCACCTGTTTTACACCTTTTGTGGCGCCTTTTTTTTTCCTTGTTTTTGCCTTTTTTCCTGCGTTTCCCTTAGCAAAACGCAAAAAAAAGGCGCCCCCGCCCTCCCTCCAGGCCCATCTCCCCAGACTCGAAAAAAAACCCTTTCGTAGATCAAAAACTCACTTTGATGTTGTCAAAAAACCCACGAAAGCAGGCAAATCTCAACTCCCTCCTTAGCCCTCCCTCGGTTGCAGCTCCAGGCAGCCCAGGAGAGGGCTTGGACGCGGGAAGGGCAGGGTAGGGGCAGGGAGGGGAGCAGCCTCCGATAATGATTCATGCCTCCTGCAAGGTGCACCCAGGGATCCAAGCCCTGAGCCTTTGCCTTTTTGGTGCCTTTGGGGTCGCCTTTTTGTTGAGTTGCTTTCCTGACCCATGTTTCTTGTCACGTTTTTTCTGTGTTTGCCGATTGCCTTTTTGAGCGTTTTTAGGATTTGGCCTATTTCCAGCACAAGCTCGGGTATGAACTACTTAATGTTAGTGACTGTGAGTGTGTGTGTGTGTGTGTTTACTTCGTGCTTCGTGTGATAGCTGACCCTGGACGTGCCTCTATAGCAAGCGTTGGGGCAGATAGATTGCTCTGGGGGAACTGGAACCCACTGGCCCCGAAGCATGCTAGCGGCACCAGCGTCAGCAAGATGCATCGCGATTTGGATGTAATTTTCAGGCACGGCGACAGGACTTGAAACGAGCTGTCGGAGATATATCGTTTGCGCGAATCGACTTCGTTTTGCCCGGAGAGGCTGCGACGCACTGCTTCGACAAGACAGTCACGGAGACAGCGGCCAAGCTTTACTGGGCTCGTTGGTAAGCTGGTATCCGCCGATGTATCAGCTAGCTGCAGCTAGCTGCTTCTAGCTCAACCTGCCCATTTCAGATGCAAATAAGATTGGCATGGCGCCTGCGCAGAGATGACGCACTCAAATTGGGAAGTGTATCAGCTTTCCAAGTTTCGCAGAGCCAGTTGACTGAAGGTAGTCCAAGACAACGTGAACCCCATCGACAAGGCTACCTTGAGTATGTGACATCTGCGATTTCCGCACTTGCTGTTGCTTGCTCAAGTGTTAAGCGCTGCTCACCACAAGGACAAGTGTAACTCCCGTTAGAGTAGCGATTTTGGCTCAAGGCATTTAGCATTATAGCAGTTTCCTCAACATGGACAAGAGAAGTCCAGTTCGAAAAGCCTGGCTCGGCGCGATCGTGGTGCTGGCATTGAAGTTAGTGGTCTCGCAACGAGGCAGCTTTGGGCTAGTCTTTACAGTCGGTGACCG
>BGNK01000338.1:84675-223871 GCA_003297005.1 Symbiodinium sp. clade A Y106 | reverse complement strand
CTCGGAGTTTAGAGTTTCGGCCCTGGGGTTTAGGGTTTAGGGCAAACCGGTCTGAGTCCGGAGGTGGGGCTGAAGGTTTAAGCTTCGGAGTTTAGGCCTGGGGTTTCCGGGTCTGTACAAAAGAAGCCTAGGCCCGCAGGCTTCGCAAACTCGGGCTGTTTCGCTCTCGGTAGTTTGGGGCGGGGCGCACGGCTGCCGGGTCTGTCCAGAAGAAGCACNACTCGGGCTGTTTCGCTCTCGGTAGTTTGGGGCGGGGCGCACGGCTGCCGGGTCTGTCCAGAAGAAGCACAGGCCACAGTTTCGCAAACGCGGGCTGCGCGTCGAAGAAGCCCGGAATGCCAATCATGAGCACAAAATTGAGCACCAGGAAAAGCACAATCATGAGCACAAAATTGAGCACCAGAAAAAGCACAATCATGAGCACAATCTTGAGCACCAGAAAAAGCACAATCATGAGCACAATCTCGAGCACCAGAAAAAGCACAATCATGAGCACAATATTGAGCACCAGAAAAAGCACAATCATGAGCACAATCTCGAGCACCAGAAAAAGCACAATCATGAGCACAATATTGAGCACCAGAAAAAGCACAATCATGAGCACAATCTCGAGCACCAGAAAAAGCACAAGGGTTGATACCCAATTTGCCGAACATCATGACTGCAAGTATGAGTTCATGAGGCGAACCATTGGCCTTGAAATTGTATTTACTTTAAGAAAGCACAATCATGAGCACANAAAAGCACAAGGGTTGATACCCAATTTGCCGAACATCATGACTGCAAGTATGAGTTCATGAGGCGAACCATTGGCCTTGAAATTGTATTTACTTTAAGAAAGCACAATCATGAGCACAATCTCGAGCACCAGAAAAAGCACAATCATGAGCACAATCTCGAGCACCAGAAAAAGCACAATATTGAGCACCAGAAAAGCACAATCATGAGCACAATCTCGAGCACCAGAAAAAGCACAATCATGAGCACAAAATTGAGCACCAGAAAAAGCACAATCATGAACACAATCTTGAGCACCAGAAAAAGCACAATCATGAGCACAATCTCGAGCACCAGAAAAAGCACAATCATGAGCACAATCTTGAGCACCAGAAAAAGCACAAGCTTTGATATAAAACTGCAATGAAAAGCACAAGAAAGAGCACCAGCGAAATTNAATCATGAGCACAATCTTGAGCACCAGAAAAAGCACAAGCTTTGATATAAAACTGCAATGAAAAGCACAAGAAAGAGCACCAGCGAAATTGGCCAAAAGTTCCAAAAGTTTGATTGAGGTCACGTGTTTGGGCGATTCTGTCTCGTCATGGGCAGCACAGCTGATGCAAAAAGCTGTACAGGCGTGCAACGAAAACCTATTGAAACCTGTATCTTCCTAGAAAAGCTATGGCAATCGTTTGGGATCCCACCCGGCCTACTAACAGTGACCACAAACAGAAGCACAAAAAAGAGCACCAGCAAAACCGCAAAAAAAAGAGTAGGTAGTGATCACAACCTCCAATTCGGGAGCAGAATCAATGAAACATTGGTTGCATCCCATCTACTTCGCGCGGAACCCCGAACCCCAACCCCCAAGCCTTAAACCCTCAGCAAACCCTAGGCCTTCAGCCCTGAACCCGAAACCCACCCTAAGCCCTAAACCATCGGCCCGATCTCTGTCATAGCATTGCTTGCATTGGGCTGGATATGGTACAGAATACAGAATGCATCGNAGCCCTGAACCCGAAACCCACCCTAAGCCCTAAACCATCGGCCCGATCTCTGTCATAGCATTGCTTGCATTGGGCTGGATATGGTACAGAATACAGAATGCATCGCTCTTGGGCGGCTTGAGTCAGGATCCAGACATTGGCCAGTAACGACGCCCCCAACCTGTTACTGCAGCTTTTTGTTGAGGGGCGTTGCTGAGGGACTTTGTTGAAGTTGCCTGCCTGCCGGAGCTCCCCGGCCAGGACCCTGGCCAGTTTGGTCTCGTTTCAAGTGAATACTGCAGCTCACAGTGCCAAAACCAGTATGCAATTGTTACATGTGTCAGAGGGTCAATGCCTTTTTTTGGTAAATACTGTAGTTGCTACGATGGTGCCTCTGAAGACTTTCTGAGATTGATGCCCAGTTGCGCCAAGCACAAGAAATAACGATCAGCCAGGGATGCGATGATGAGCGGGTCATTAGCCAGAGGAGTGCGATCTCAGCATCGCAGTCTTCATGTTCAACCAACAGCTTTATAGCCTTGCAAGTTTTTGCATCAAAAGGTGTGACATAGTGCAGAAGTGCATATATGATTCTGGCTCTCGGCTGTCAGACCCCCCCTCTGGTATCGCCACCCCTCACCCACGTCCAACCCTGCCGAATCTTTGTGAGTGTGCGCACTTCTTCCACGTGGCGGCTCCAAAACCATCAACTCTTCCCAAACACACCCGATTCTTGTGACAGTGGACACTTTCCAACCACGACTCCGACATGAGGCTATTAAACATGCAACTGTCACGAGGATCGCGTTCCTGACAGGCCCCGGTGCCTGTGACACTTGACCCAACAAGGAACGGGATGATGATGCTGATGATGATGTTGTTGATGATGATGATGACGACACCAATCCACCCCCCCAAGCAGACGCATACGCCGAACTACACCACACCACCGGCGCCCAAGCAGACAGACCCGAACCGCACCACACCATGGGGGGAGTGGAGGCAACCCAAGCAGACCCAAACCCTGAACCACTGATGCTGATGACTGATGATGACCATGATGATGATTATGCCAAGCACGCCCAGGGGACCCAAACCGCAAACCACACCAAACCACAGACAGGGGAGGTTGCTTGTTTATTTTATATGCACATATAAACATGGTTGAGTGTTATTGCCATTATCAAGCATTGCCATGATTGTGCGTGCTCCTTACCAGTCGTGGATTTCAATTTCATTTTTTGCAGTGACCTTTGCAGATGCTTTCGCACAGTCGAGTGTAATGCTGTACTAAGCTGTGTCCAGGCGCTATTCTCCGAGCTCTAATGGCAGCGGCACCCATAAACGAAGACGAGTTGGGAGGCGGCACCTTCGTGAAGTCACCGGGGAGAGTTAAACCAGGGCATGCTTCCATTCAGGCGACCAGAGAGGTGGGGATTTGCAGATTCCAAAGAACGCACGCGGCCTAATTGCAAGTCACCATACGGTACCAGGACTGGACTGGCCAGAATTCGGCAAGAAGTTCAAGCACAAGCTCACTCCAATCACCCGTTTTGCTGAGGTGCCAGCAAGAGAGGAAGCTTTGCGGGCTCTAGAAGAAGCCCAGCAGCCTCTGGAGACTTGCCTCAGAAGCTGGCGTGAATTTGTTTTTGGATCTGTCAGCCGGTGTTTGCGAGCCAATCACAGGACATGCTGAAAGACGTGGATGCAGAGCTGCAGGCCCGGCGCCGTTTGCACTCTGACAGCTCCTTAATGGCATCCTTTATGCTTCGAGGCCGCCACAAACCAAGGCAAGGAGACCCTCACGAAGACGCTGAAGAGGATCCCATGCTGTTGGATAGCGTCGGGGGTTCCGTAGCCTCGATGAGTGATCCAATGAAGTTTTGGGAAGGCTCATGATGGAGTACCATCCCGACCGGAACCAGAATCGAGAGAAGGAGATCATCCCGATATTCAAGCCACCGGGTCGCACCTACAGCTTTGTCGAAAAGAGACCAGCCAGCCCATACCGGAGGTATCTTCGCCGGCTTCGCAAGGAGCAGGGGCGGCCAGCCAGCGTCATGGCACAGACCAAGGCCCAGCACCGAATTTTCCGATCTTGGCTGCCGTGCGTTCAGTGAGTGCGAGTGTTGTTGGGCAAGTCTGCCAACCTTCATTGCTCATTTTCAGAATACCGCATTTCTTACCATATTCGTCCAGCCGGTCAGCTAATAGGACCCGGCTGGACAACTGGAAGGTTGAAGAAAGTGCTCGTTGTCGTCAAGAAAACCACTGAACCATCCCTTTCGCTTCGAAGACCAGACCAAGTGTCCAACAGTAGCATTCTCAACCTGATGCGATGTAGTTCAATTGGGCAGTGTTCGTGCTCGAGCATCCCATGACACCGCCGATCTTGGCGTGTAGCTTGCTGCCAGGTTCCAAGCCTGGCCCATGGTTGCAAAATTCACACCTATGGCCGCCATGGCCCTCGCTTCCCGCGTCGTGCTCGCAGTTGGACGGCGACAGGGAGGTCCTCCGGAGCCGCTGGACCCAACAGGGAGCCTAGGCCTCGGTCTCGCCAAGGCCGAGGCAGCCGTCGAGAGCGAAGTTGAGCTCGTGGGCTCTGAGCTCCGCTTGGCCCAGGAGTCTGAGAGAAAGGCATGGGCGACAATTTCAAGCGTTACACAAGTGGGGCCTACGCTGGATGACATAGCAGCAAAGGTCACGACAAACTTCTTGATCTCAACCGAAGATGTCCCTCCTTCGGACCCCCAAGGGGTGTACTGGCTGCAGGTCCAGATGTCGGCCTTCGATTCGGATGGATGCAACCGCTTCAAGTCCTTGGTGACTGAAGAGATGCAAAAGCTGCAGTTCCCCATTAGCCTGCTGCCAATGACTTGCGAGGGAGCAAAGCTCCGCGTGCGGTGCCTTCCCCGACCGCTTCCTGCTGGAGCGCCGGCAGCTCTTCAGCTGTTCAGTGCTCAGATCCACCACATTAACATCACAGAAGGCACGTTGGCGGATGTCAGCGACATTGTGGCCAACAAGGACGCACCGGTGCTCGAGGAGATTTTTCAGGGCCTTCGTTACGACTTGGACGTCAGCGTCACGAAGGCTTTGGAAAGGCTGGTCGTTCAGAAGCTTGAGGATTTAGTGGCAAGGAGTTCTGAACACAATGTGGCGATGCTGGACAGAGGCAACTGCAGTGTGAGCCAGCTCCCTTGCAGGTATGCTTGGGAGGGGGAGTGTTGCAGCACGAGTAGCTGCCAGGACTACCTTGCTGAACAGTGCAAGTTCAATGCCACCTACTGCATGGAATACTGCAAGGCCACTCTCGAGGCAGCCAAGGCTGCCGGCATGGACCTGGTCCAGCAGGTGGTTAGTATGTTCAAAGGTGCATCCTCAGACCTCCGCCTGGCATACGACGACACGAAGCGGCGAGAGCTGATTCGCATGACACCGTTTTTGAACCTGTCTTACCAGAGTCTGGTTGGTAGCCTGGCTGACAATCTCAAGAGCCTTCCTCCGCATTTGCGTGGCAATCCGTGGGCCATGTCTCTTGCTAGCATTCTCGAGGGAGCCACGGAGACCATGGACACACTGGACTTTGTTGAAATCAAGAACTTGCCGGGTGTGAAGGCTGTTGTAAGCCTGAAGAACATGCACCCCTTCAAGCTTTTGGGCAGTATCATGCAGGACGTTGGCCTTTTCAAGCTCCTCCGTCAGACGGCGAGCGAAAGCTAGACAGAAGAACTTGTCTCTTTGCTTACGGAGCCAGTCGTGCGCAGCAGATCGTTGAAGGAAACAGCCCGGCACAGATGTCCGTCTACAGTATGTTTTGTCTGCGAAACTGGGTTCATCACGGAGCTGTGGGAAATCTTGTAATTAAGGGTTTCTCAGCGAGCGAGCGCGTGGTTAAGGGTTTCTGTAATTAAGTCTTTAGTTTTTTTTTGTAGGGTCTACGCCTGCTTGGGTTTCTGCGAGGGTGCTCATTTGTCCTTAAACGGTTGTGAGGGATTGTATCAGGGTTCTACCGCTTCGGGGGCTCAGAGCTTAGGGCTTGTCGGGCTTGGACTGCTGCTTGTATGTGCTTGTTGACCGTCGCAGTCCTTTTGTCATGCTGTCATGTTGCCATGATGAGCGCTTACTTAGATGCTGCATTCAACAAGTTTGACGCCAGGGCCGTGTCGTCGACCGGCTTCGAAAGAAAGCCGCTTTTCTGCAATCTGCTGCTACTGCTAGTGCGCTCCGGAATGTTCCGAAAAGTTGTTCTCTGCTTTGAGGGTCGCATGAACTTGGCTAGCTCTCGCAGCACGTTGCACCGGACATGTGTCGCTCGCAATATCGATGATTAGTCAAGTCTGCACGGGGTTGTGTGAGTGTGTGCGTGTGATATCAGATTGCCTGCAACTTGCCAGCTTGCTTGCCGCAGGCACCGTAGGAGGCTCCAGAATTCAACGATCCACATGCTACATCTGTCAGGCTGCCAAAATTTCTGTTGGCGTGCCTCGGATGCAACAACTGGAAGCTGGCCGCTGGAGAGTTTCAGCACTACCTTGAAAACTGCCTGACATGCAGGTGGGCGAGGAGGTTGCGGGCTGATTGTAAGCGGAGTCTCAGAAAATCGCCGAATGTGTAATCGTTTTCCGGCAACAATTGGTGTCTGGGGCAGCTTTGCCCCATAGGCTTACATGAAGGTGAAGACCACCTTACACAAGCACTTTGCAGTTTTCTGCTTGGCCAGAGGGCCGGGCATCCCTGCTAAAACCAATTGTTTAAGTCTTGCCGTACCCTGACTCACGCCGAGTGGCTCAGAGGGAGGCTCGGCGGTCAGCCGTGACAGTTTTCCGCAGCGAGTGGGATATGAGCCCAATGCTCCTGCATGTGCCAGAATCTATCATGAAGTCATCCAGAGCTGCCGCTGACTTGGCGCCCGTGGACCTGAAGTGGAGTTTAAATTTTAACGCATTGTAGGTGATCGAGTACCTGAACCGCCAGCTGACGGAGAGAGACCTCAAGGCCGGCGCCGGAACTGCACCTTTTTTGGAGGAGTCCCGTCCCGTGGAGTTGTGCAGCTGTGCAGGCTTTGCCCGGGCCACAGGGCAGCCCTTGGAGCCCTTCAGTCCGGGCCACAGGGCCCTCAGGGCTCGGGGATGCGGGGCTTCGCATGGCGCTGTGAGCCCAGGATCCCAGCGCCTCGACTTTTCGGGCTGGAGCCAACTCAGCTTTGTCAGAAATCCTTTCGAAAGTTGATAGCCGCCTCCTCGGAAGCTCATGCAGACGTGTCGAGTCGATGCATTCGCATGCTCCTACCGTTTGTTTACTGTGTCCTTGTGTTGTGTCTGGCTCAATGACAGACTCGTATCGGATGAGACTAATATGCTCTCAGGCTTTCCGGGTGTAGACGAACCGCCAGCAAATTTGATGTGCCCAGTTGCTCTTAGACTCTTAGCTGTATTTCGAGCTTCGAGCCTGATGTTCGGCGTGCCGCGCCTCCTGCTGGAGGCTTACTTTTACTATATTAGTATTTGCGACCGACCTGTAGATCTGGCATGGAGTTTTGCATGACGAGAGGATGGTGTCTTGGCGGAGCAGCGGACCCTCCAGGGACCGGTTGTTGAAGTGGTGGCATCCACCGATTCTTTCCGACAGCTGGCGAAATGGCGGCTCCATGATGGAGACCGTGTTCTCGAGATAGGCACGGGCAGGGTAGTTAATCAGCTCCGCAGCCGCAGTTTCGTCAAGAGCCCTCGTCGAAGTCGCAACTGCGAATTCTGATCGAACTTTATAAACCGTGCTTGAACTTGTCGGTGTGGGCGCTCTCCGACATTCTCCGACATGCATGCAGCACCTGCAATCAAACATGACCCCAGGCCTGTACCTAAGCATTTGTGGGGCCAGGCTGTTGCTTTGGACAGTGCACGGTCATTCTGGCGGAACGTGCCGCTGAAGTACTCGCACTGGACACATCAAAGGTCCCGATCCCGTTGCAGTTTTCGATAGGCGCTGGCTTGACGACAGCGTTTTTCCTCCCTGAGGAATGCGTCCAGCTCACTGCTCAGCGCTTGCATGAAGAACGACTGGCGGAGCGTGCACGCAGCGAGAGGTTGGACGTGCTGGCGCACCCGGAACTGCTGAGGACGCCCGTCTGTGGAGCGTGAGTAAGTCCTGTAGGGTAGTAAGACTGATTAAGTTAAATCAGCAGAACGGCAGACTGTCCAAGGATCCTTGGCTCCTGCAATCCTCCGTTTTCCGTGGTCTTCGTGGACATTGGCGGCAATCGGGAGCTGAACCATGTGGTGGAGTTGCCCCTGGACCAAATATTGGTTCCGTAGTGGTGGCAAGCAGGCATCAGAGCGCAATGTGGGCACCATGCGCATCATTGACCTGGTCCTGACCTGTAAAAACTCCATAGTGTAAAGTGTAAAGTTCTCTGCGGCAGCGTTACAGTCATATACACAGACTGTGCAGCTCCGTGACCAGGCTTGAACTCCTGGACCGGACGATGCACAATCTTAGTTACGTAGCCGTGAAGAGCGAGGCCCTGGCGGAGGCCAGCTGCCAGCTGCCGGAATTCAGAGCTTCTGTGTGGCCTGCAGCGTGTCGAAACCCTCAACTTAACTTCAGCATGTTGAACGATGTCGACCCCCCTGTTTGAACCGTTTTGGAATTTAGGGTGACCACTTACTACGGATTTCACAGCCGAACTGGCAACGAGCTCAATGCCATCGCCAGCTTTGAGGTTTGTCCGGTTTGACTGCTACGCCTGGCATTGCGAGTTCATCGCTCTGTGGTGATGCTCTCTCTTTTGTGCTTGATGCCCTACTTGCAGGCATTGGTGCGCGCCCCCTTGAACGAGATGCGGGTTCAGTGGTGGAAGGACGCAAGCTTCCCTCATAGTTGTTTGAGTGTGGACAACCGACTGAGTGTGCTGAGCGGCGTGTGTTCCATGCCGGATGGGACACTCGGACACCGTGTTGAATCTGCTAAGACCTGCGAAGTGTTTTGAAGGAGCTCACCCAGCAGCTCTGCCGAAAGAAGTCGCCAAAGCGGCCCATGCAGAAAATTTTGCAGCGCCCAGTCCGCAGGCCGGCCGCAGAGCTGTCGTGTTGCTGGGACTGGTGGGGTTGAGCAGTGGCACAAAGTCGTAAAGGATCAGCGTCAGAGGGTCCGTCTGACACGTCTACCTTCCCGAGGACACCTGAGGGCAAGGAAATATGTCGCTTCGCGAACTATGCCGAATGCTCCAAGGGGGAGGAGCGGGTGTGCTTGAAGGCCTCCAGCCTTAGCTCGGCTACAGCCCTGCCTCGAAACAAAGCTCGATTGTACACCCGAAGTGTCGGGTTGATAAGGGGGTCTCCAAGCTACGTGGCAATCGATCAGCTTTGTCCTGCGAGGACTGCAGGTATGACCACACACATTGCCACTGCTGCGGTGCTGTGGGACACTATGCCCGCGATTGCGTGCAGTTCGAGGAGAAGCTTCCAAGAGAGGATTGAGACTTGTGGACGTGGGTTGCTCATCGGAGATGGAGATCGGTAGAAAGGGTTGCGTAGAATGCAGAATTGTAGAATGTGTAGAAGACGGCAGAATCGGTAGAACGGTGCCCACACAAGTACGTTGGTTGCACGTTGCATGCCATTTTCACTTGAGTTTTGCGAGGCATCCCGAGTGCGTACCGGCCGTAACGAAGTGTGTTTCGAAAGTGTCATAGCAAAAAGCTAAGACGATCATGCCATAAGGTGCACGGCCTTTAACACGATTCTTCGAGACCTTCTACTGGTAGCGCCTTGTAGCGGGTAGCGGCGGGCAGCGTCTTGCATAGCAACTGCAGCTGGCCACTAATCGACATTTACCATGTATCTCTTAAATGGAGGTTGCTGCCGGTTCACGAAAGCACAGAAGATGCTGTTCTTTGTTGAAGGCCGTCCGACACAGGATGCGTAGTTGTATGGATCCGCCTTATAATTCGCTCCAAAGGATACTCGTACTGGCCCTTCGTTTCCTTGTCTTTTCGCTTTGGCAAGCAAGATAAAGAACAGCAACCGGCTTTAGAAGGGAAGGGAAGTGTTTGGAGGCCTGGTCCCGGTAATGAGGTGGTAACAGGCGGGGGGGCCTGGGCTAACCTGCTGCCCATGGAGGAGACGGACCAGGTTGATGGTGAGCCTACCTACAGTCTCTGCTCACCTGTGGCACAACGACTCTACAGTGCTCTTCGGGCTGGTGGCCGGGACCAAAGCACAGTGGATGGACAAAGCGAGCACAAGGACCATTGAAGAGCATCTTCACCCGACAGCAGGCAGGAGGTTTCTCGAGGATGAAGACTATGATCATCACGGCCAGTGTTCTGCTGAGGAGCCTACCTACTCATGCACGATGCTCTGGAAATGTCATTGCACGGGAGACTTCAGCAACACGCAAGACGCCTGCAGTATGGCCTCAAGTCGCAATCCCGAGTTGCTTGAGCAGTTGTGCGAGCCAACCAAGTGGGCGAGAGCATGCTGATGCGAGACGGTCCTGAAACATTCTGAGAATCTGCTTGCATAAGCTTTGGTTAAAATTTGACCCGTGCGACTGGAGGGCAGAGCCTCGTTTCACGGGAATATGTGTAGTTGATCCGTGCGGGCGATGCCAGCTGAGAGAGAGCCGCAAACAAAAGCGCTTCAGGAGGCATCTGTTACCCAACGAGCACCCGCCCCAAGAACACCCGAGCTGCACCCTCAAGCGCATCGAGGCCGCCCGGTCCCAGGAAACCCGACAGTACTGCGACGAAGAGTTGTATGTAGCGGGGTTTCTTTCTTCCCAAGAACTAGAACAGAGTTTTTGGTTCGAGTGTGCTTGATTCTGAGGACGTTCGGCGTGCAGGCTTGCTTCTGACCTGCTGATGTCTCCGCGTGCTTTGGAAACTGAGTCTTACAAATTAAGCGAGGCCGTAACTAGGTATGCAGAATTATGCAGACACATATTCTCAACTCGAAGCTTGCCTATGTGTAGTGTTGAATTGTGGATTTGTGTTGGGTTTCGAGTGCGGGCGGTCTGAGACCCCGACCCTACGGCCCTACGGGTCTGAGTGTGACACTCCAGAACCACGTGACCTGCAGGCCTTCAGACTCACAGCAGTTCAAAACCAAAATGTGACGAGTACGACGACATGCGCCCGGAGCAGCGCGTATTCGGAAAACAGGTTTTTCGAACAGCTCCACTCATAGCGGCAGCAATAACAGCGGCATCATCTATTTGTCATTGGCAAGAATACTAAGAGCAATCGCTTTTGAGACAAGTAGACCAACATGACTCCTGCCACTAGCCTAGCTGCTACCGTAGCATAGGCATGGTCGTAGTCATGCCGCAAGTCATGTCCAAGGTTGATGGCAGAGCGACGAAGCGACACAAAAATCAAAGAACAGCTACAAGCACTGACTACTTATGGTAGTTGTACTACTGAACATGGTGTCGAAGCCCCTTGTATTAGCAATTCTGATTAGCAGCTCATCCTTAGCGTCCCGAGAACGCTATCTTTGACCTTTCCAGCTCGCTCTCAATCCTCTCCATGGCAGCTGGTACTGCCCGATGTCGGCACTGCATTTGTCGACTGGACCGTTTTCGTGGCTGCAACACATGGCCGCGCGTCCATGGCGCACCTTAGCAAATCATTGTGTGACGACTCGCTTGCAGGCACAAGCTTTCCGACATCTTTGCGGCACTTCCTTCATTACCGTGTTGCCGAGGAACCGCTTCTACCACCTATGTCTCGAAGGCATGCAACTCTGACCGAGACCGAGATCGATTGCTGCTGCGGTTTGGAAAAGTTTTTCCGCGCAGAGTTCCCCACAGCGGTTTTTATGTAGCTCCGGGTTGAAACCTGGAACAGTGCCTTACCTGCCAAGGAGCATCGAGATGATGGTGCTTTCAAGCGGTATCTGCCTGGACCGAAAACGGGTGGGTCACTAGCATATTCAGTCATCCCATGTTCTCAGCGTAGTCTTCTTTACTTCGCGTCAGTTGTTTGTCGGTTCTGAAGTGTCGACACTGACATGCTTTCACTCGAAATATATATGATGTCTAGGGATATACGTGTGTATACATGCTATACAAACACATACATGCATGCATACGTGCATGCCTACATACATTTTTTTGCTTTGCGTGCTGTCAGAGGTAGGTTCGCAGCCAAATTAACTTGCATTGGGGACCCTGCACAAAAGGAAGGGCCGTGCGAGCCTGTGCTTCCAGAAGCTCTCTGGGGCCACTATACGGAGCTCCGCTCCTTCTAGTAAGAGGTCCCAACCCTTCTGTAGCTCGGCTGGCACCAAGTTCCAGAAGCCGCTACGAACGGTTGCTAGGCCGGTCGTCTCACTGGTGCAGTCCAAAGCAACTTCCCAAGACTTGCCCAGGGTGATGGAGGCGACTTTACGGGTCTCGTTCGTTCGGCTTCGACGTAGGAGGCCACTCCACTCAAGGCCGTCCACTCTGGCAGCGAAGGCCTTCAGGGTCTCCTGCTTCGCCGGTGGGGCTGCCGCCGTAGTTTTGGCCGTCCATGCCTCTTCCGTGACTCCTCGGATCGCGGTCAGGAGGGCCTGCTGTATCGGCCCCTTCCAGTACGCCCCCAAGCCCGCCGCGAGGAGCTGTAGAATCTCCGCCTCGATGACGTCCAAGATGTCCTTCACGTCCTGGTAGTACAGGGGGTAGCCTTGGAGCGTGTCGAGAATCAGACTGAGTAGGTCCGGCGCCTCTTGGGGCAGACCATACTCCGTCAGTCTGTCGCATAAGGCGTCATACGCCTGCTTGACCTCTGTATCCCATCGCTTCTCCGTCTCCACGTCGAGGGGGGCCTGCTGCTGCTCCGGCAGGGCGAAGGTGAAGTCCTCCGCCTTCGCCTGTCTCCATCCGCGGCTTCCCAAACCGGGGGCCGGTGCCTGGTCCTGCGGTGTTCGCGTACGCAGGACGGCAACACAATGGGGTGAAGCACGCAGGTGGCAGGCTAAGCGCGTGCGGCCCCAAAATTGTCGTCCGCAGGCCTCGCATAGGGTTCCATGNGTTCCATGGGCGACACTCCTGTATGTCGCCCGCCGGCCATGTGTTTTGAAAAAGTGTGCGCCAAGGGCCGCCTTGGTCTTGAGCACTCGTTGGCACATGGTGCAAGCCCAGACTTGCTCGTTGGGCAGGTCCCTGTTGCTGGTACCGCGCGCACGGCGCCAGAGTGCCCATAGAGCCAATGTCGTGGTCTGCTCCGCCCGGAAAGTGGCGAAGTCTTCCCGTAGCCGCTTGGCGATTCGGCCTTTTATCCATCCCGTCCGCGACGTGAAAAGATGGTGCCATTCCGCCCATCCAGCTTGGCCAAGTACTGGCCATCCCGCTTGTCCATTAACCAGCCACAGCAGGTCTTGCCGGGCTTGCTGCAGCCAAGTCGCGTCTTGCTGCAGCACCGCCCACAGAGCCCGTGGCCCTGCCCTGCACATGGACTGGAGGAGGCTAAGACGGGCCTGTCTGGCAAAGCTGGCTAAAGGGGCCGTCCCCGTCAGGAGGTGTACGGCTGGAGCCGCGCACTTGTAGAGGTCGTCGCCCTTGAGCTGTGGGGCGAGGAGATTCCGTAGTAACCTGGTGAAGCCGTCCTCGAAGGAGTCCCACGCCGCCCCCATCGGAACCCACATGCCCAGGTTGTAGAAGGTGGCCGTCACCGACATGCGGAAGAGCGATGCTCGAACCCTGAGCGGGATGGACGCGTTGCCATACAGGAGCTTGCGGCCGGAGTCGTAGGCTGCTCTAGCCTGTCCCATCCTCCGTCTGACTTCCTGCACAAGCTTGACCTCCGGGTCTATGACTCCACCGAGGTGGACATAGTCAGGAGCCACCGGCAGGTGCAGGTCGAGCTCCGCAAGGTGGATAGCCCTAGCACCGTCTGGGAACCACCGACGTCGGGCTTGTTGGGCTCCTTTCCCCCGCAAAGCCATAACCACCGCTGTCTTCTTAGGGCGGAGATTGGGGATCATACCATGGCGGCGGCAGAACTCAATGATGAGGGCGCTCATCCGGGCCGTCTTGTTGAGCAGGCGGTGAGGGCAGGGGTCGCTGAGGGGGAAGGCACAGTCGTCTGCCCAAGTGCAGTCGGGCGCGAAGAAATCCTCTTCGCCCTTGCCATCGCCATNCCATAACCACCGCTGTCTTCTTAGGGCGGAGATTGGGGATCATACCATGGCGGCGGCAGAACTCAATGATGAGGGCGCTCATCCGGGCCGTCTTGTTGAGCAGACGGTGAGGGCAGGGGTCGCTGAGGGGGAAGGCACAGTCGTCTGCCCAAGTGCAGTCGGGCGCGAAGAAATCCTCTTCGCCCTTGCCATCGCCATACACTCCGGATCCGACGTCGACAGTCAGCGGCGTGAGTAGGTCCTCCGCCGTCGCTATCTCATGCAGGACAGTCAGGATTCTGCCCAGGACGTAGGCGTAGACCAGGTCGGCCCAGCTCTCGCCCGGCCGGGATCCTGCGCCGGTGGCGCAGACTTGTTCACTGTTTCCGTGTCGTGTCACAAACCGCGACCGATACATTGTATCCTTGGCGAGGTGTCGAAGGACCGGGCTCATGCCTGCTTCACCCATCATTCCACCGTTGGTGATGTTCTCGTAGAATTCGTGCATGTCAGAGGGCTCGAGGCCGAAGTGCTTGAAGACCTTGGCAATGGCCTCGTCGCCCTCAATGCTGCCCACTGCCAGCTCCCTTATCACCCGGTAGTAGGCACTCTGTGAGTCCAGGAACACAACCGCAGCACTGTGCCCCCGCTGCTTTTGCCACCGCAGAAAGTTCTGCACATACATTGCCGGGAGAAGGACCGGGGCCTTGGGCCGGGCCCCCAAGTGGAAGTCGTGCAGGGCCGTGTTGTTGGTAGGGTGCGTTCTCGCCCGTAAGAGTCGATGAAATCCTTTGCCAACAACGGAAGAAACAAAGAGCGAACGGTAGCTGCAGGCGCTGTCGCGCGCGCCTGTTCTCTTCCATGCTTCTTGCAGTATCCCTCCCCTCCATTGGAGGGGCTGCTTGAGGACGAGGGCAGCCTTGGCCGTCAGCGCAAACAGGGATCGAGCCACCTCCGGAGCCGCAGCAGCCAGAAACTCGCCTGGGATACCGTCGAGTCCGATCGCCTTGCGTCGAGGGGCCGCACGGCAGGCTGACTCCAACTCCAGCATAGACGGCACATCTTCCACCGCCCAGTGGAGCTCTACGTCCACCTGCAGATCCTTGCAGTCGTCCTGTATCAGCTGCTGGTCGCCAAAGTGGGCCATCCAGATGCGATCTCTGTCCTCCCAGGTCTCGGCTAGGACGCCCCGAGAATCTCGCAGAGCCGGCAGGCTCCTCCAAGGAGCCCGGCACTTCGTCCTCCAATTCCCGCTTTCTTTGCCGCCGCCACCACATCCTGGAAGGCCAATCCGTCCGAGGTAGCGAGGCCCGTGAGGTAGGCCGCTTTGTCTCTCCTCAGCTTGGTGCGGATACGCGCAGTGGCTGTCTTGACTGCCGCTGCCATAACTTCGTACAGGAGCCCTTGGCTTGCCACCATTTCCTCGACACCATACGGTTGTCCCGTGGCCCACTGTAGGAAAGCTCGCGGCATCATTGCCCTCCAGAAACCGGCCCGATGACGTACCCGTCGTTTGAGTGCCATTTTGGCATCGCGCAAGGCCCAGGTCTCTGGTTGGATGAAATCAGCCCTGGCGGCAGCTGGNAAACCGGCCCGATGACGTACCCGTCGTTTGAGTGCCATTTTGGCATCGCGCAAGGCCCAGGTCTCTGGTTGGATGAAATCAGCCCTGGCGGCAGCTGGGTCAGGGGTGAAGTCCCTCCGTAGCATCTCATGTACGTAGTTGAGGAAGTGCTGATAGTGGTCGGTCGGGTGCATGCTCCATGGTGGGGGGCGGTACTCTCGCATGGCCGCAGCTGCCGTTGTTTTTCCCTCAACGGAGAGCAGCTTGGACAGGTCGTACTTTGGCCGCCAAAGTCTGGATTTGGAACGGGCCGTCCCCAACACACCCTCAAAGTCCAGTACAACCGGGTCGTGATCGTCAATTGGCGGATCCAGAGTCGAAATTTTGTGCAGTCCAGCTGCACAGTTCTGTGACGACTGCATGTCCGCCAAGCGCCAGGTAATCTATGCGGTGTTCCGCGCCGTTGGCTTGTCTGTATGTCACCATGGTTCCGCGGTGCAGCTGGGGAAAGGTCGACGGCAGCCAGAGGTTGCACGCCTGGGCGAGGTGAACCAAACGGTTCCCATTCGCATCCGGTTGCCCTAAGCTCAGGCCTCCCGTCACGCCCTTGATATCCGCAGGCACTCGGCCATTTAGGTCCAAGCCGACGATGATGAGTGCTGCGCCTGCAAGTGGTCGTAGGTGGGCCAAGAGCTCCTCCATAAAACGGCAAGCCTCCATATCCCTGGCTGCATGAGGGCAGTGTCCCGAAACTACCACAAACTTCCGCCCCTGCAGCTCAATGGAGAGGATCAGGAGCCGTGGAGACTCCATCACAACTCGGATGTCCTCGTCTCGGACCATCTGGGGCCTGTCGTTGAGCGTGCATAGGCCCCGGAGTTTGCTGATCCACACTTCTACTCCCCAATGTGAGGCCCCATTCGTGGCCAGCCGCAGGTAGCGGCGACTCTCGCAAGCTCCAGCACGCCCCTTGGTCTCTTGGAAGAAAGCGATGTTGCAGCCCAGCTCCTCCAGCTGGGCCTCAATGTAACGATGGTGGCCTTTCAAGCTCTGCACATTGAAGGAGAAGGCCTTGAGGGCAAAGGGCATACTCTCCTCCATGCCGCAGTGCCTCTCACCTGTAGTAGGTATCAGCTGTTCCGGGCGTATCTGGGATGTCGCCTCCATATCCGCTGGCCCCCAGCAAAGGTAGCCGTCCTTGGTGATGGGCAACTCCCCAGTGATAGCTGACCGGATTCGTGTGGCGGCCCATGACAGGTCGGCTTTGAGAAAGGCTTCACAAGCCACCCGAGGTGGGCCTGAGACTGCCGCCGGGTCCGTGGCGACCGTCTTGGCCAACACATCCACCATTTCATTAAGCGGGTCTCCATTGTGGGCCTTGACATGCTCAGCCTGCAGCTCGAAAGGAACTAGCTCACGAAGCATTTGTTCCAGTGCACGGCTACGAGCCCCCATGTTGTTGATATGCTGCCATACTCCTGTGGCCGCCATGCCAGCAGCCATGCAGTCGTAGTGTAGCACAACTCGATGCAGGCTGAGGTAGGAGAGACCTTGCAGCACCCACATTAGGCTCGTAGCAAATGCGATCTGCTCATTGTACAAGGCTGGGGGGTAGTCCTCAACCCACAGTCCTTGGTCACCTCCTTGGGTACGCTCACCCCACATGCCCAGTGTAGCCTGTACTCCAGCCATTGTCACAACCGCAACAACCGCATACCCTCCAAATCCGCTGCGTTCCAGCCATGAGCCATCAAGATAAAGGTGCACCTCAGGCTGCACAGTAGGCGGGGTTTTCTGCAGCAGCTCCGGCCAAGGCGGCATAGCAGAGAGGAGGCGTCTCGTGGGCTCCTTGAAAGCGAAGTCCTCTAGCCGAAAATCCAGCCATGCTGCCGGCCATGGCGCCAGCAGTTGCTGAATCAGGGCAAAGTCCCCAGGGACTTTTAGACAGTTCCTCGTGAGGTCAAAGGTTGGAGGTGCCAACGCCGCTGCCAGGCTGATACTGATATTGCTCGCTGCTGATCTCATGTGACCGCGCCTCCTTGGGGATCTGCTACGGTTCACAGGGCTCGGCGGGGGAGGACCCCGGCGTACTCCATCATTCGGTGCTGGGCTGCCCGATAGATCACTAGAGTCGGGCAGCGGATCGTCAAAGGAGGAGTCGCTTGGCTCGTTCCCATCCTCAGGAGGGTCATCACCCTCTGTGCCTTCCGAAGGTGTGAGGGTGGCGGTCTCCTTCATGTAAAAGGTGAGTGTCTCACCATCTCGCACATTCAGCGAAGCTGTGGTTCTCGCGCGGTTACCTCCTTCTACAACAACGGTCCATCCCGGGATGACCGGTGCATCAAGCTGATCGAGGTAGTCCTGGGTATCGAAGAGGGAGCCCGTCTGCATAATCCACTGAGGGAAGAAGCCAAGGCCTCTCAGGTCAGCAAAGATGACCACCACATCCGGGTCGTCGAGCTGCGTGGATCTGGGTCCTGGGTTAACCGCGAGCTGCCGGACGATACGCCGCCCCGCATGGGCCAGCGAGTCAAGCGGAACAGTAGGCGAGCGCAGCCAGCACTGGCCTCTTTCGAACCGCAGTAGGTCCTCCGCCGTAGTGTGGTCGCTCTCACTATCTCGGCCGAGTTCGAGGTACACAATTTGGTCGTCCGGTCCCTGATAGACCGTGTAATCCTCTGCAGCCCTCTCAGGGTGGAATACCCGAGGGTTCCATCGAGAGGGGTCACCAAGGCGGGTTTCGATGCCATCAGACCACTCGTAGGGCTCGTCCTGGTAAACAACCTGGATAACTCCACCTTGGACAGGTTGGGGGTGTGGTTGGTCTCCCAACGTCCGGGCTTCTCCAAAGCAGTAGATGTCCACCTCGTCCTGGTCGTCCTCTGGCAGCCATTTGGCCACAGAGGCTTTGGTGAGCGGCCCTCGATGGTAGACCGCATAAGCCTGACTACCTATTCGCTGTCCGTCCAACACGAAGACATACATGCCCGCCGCCAGGATCCACGAGGGGACCGTCACGCAGCTGCCATAGAAACTGCTCAGCTGTGGCGTCGTGGGGATAATGGTCTCCGCAAAGCCCGGAAGCTTGCGGCTGGTGCCCAGGACAGCGTTGCAAAAGGAGCCCGGCGTGAGTGGAAACCCCACTCCCATGTCAAGAATCTCGACCTCATAGAAGGGGGTTGCGAGCCAGACCGAGATATGGACCGCCCGCCTCTCCTCAGTGGTGAGGGCCGGAAGGGCCTCTGGGGCACTCGCCGAGGCTTCTAAGTTGGACGGGGCCGCTTCGCCCTGAGAATGTAGGAGCCGGTTATCTCGGACGAGACGATCATAGGCAGCCGCCCATTGCTCCCGCATGGTCATCTGTCCTGACGCCCAGAGTTCAATGTCAGTTTGACGCGGAGGGCGGCCAGCATGGCGCCCCTCGCCACCAACAGCGCTCATCCTCGGTCCCGAGGGCATGGCCTGCTCCTGCAGAGGAGGCTGAGCACCCAAGGCCACCGAAAGGCTGCTGTATGCCAAGAGCAGCCTTGTCATTGAGCTGCCAGCTCCACCGCCGCGCTTGTGCCTGGGCAATCGGCTTCGGCGGCAGCCGAGAGCTCCCAGGCAGCACAATGCGCCCAAATGCGCCAGGAATAGGCTCCGCCCAATAGCCGGCATGTAGTCGCAGCACTGACGGCTCATCTGCTCCCACATCTTCCACAGCCAAGCACACAAAATCGCACCAACGCCAGGTGCGATACAGCTGCGGCTGCACATCCACGCCCGTTCTCACAGGCATGCTCCACTGGACGTGGCCTCCCGTAGGGCCGTGCCAGTCCTCCACCATCTTGCGCCTCAATGGTAGGAGTCCAAAAAGGTTGCGAGGCACCGATGGTTGTTGCGCCTCAAAGTACTCCGCGGACAAACCGAAAAAGCCGCATTGCATGATCATCAAGTTATACACAATGGAGCACCCGTACCGTTCTCGTGGTAGAAGCCGTCCTGGAACGCACCGAAAAAGTCCAGGGGCGCCAGCTCCGCAAGGGGGTGGTACTCCACTTAGTCCACCTCCGTCGGTGGTACATCCTTGCCACGCTCGGGCTCGCCTTGGCCAAGGCTCGCAACCACCTCGTCCTCCGACTCCACAAACATAGGGCCAGCGGCGCCTTCCAAAGCCGCCGCTCGTTTCTCGCTGAGCTTNCGCCGCTCGCTTCTCGCTGAGCTTGTCCGCCAGGGAAGATCTGCTGCTTTGGGGCGGTGGTGGCTTTGTATGGGTCTTGACCGGCGTTCTCGGGTTCGTAGTGCGGGGCCGCGAGGATGGCTTCGTAGTCGGGGAGGGCATGGCGCCGGCCAGCGTGGGAGAAGCAGGGAAGGGGCCCTTGTCTTTGGCACCCTCCAGCCAGGCATCCGCCTCTGCTGCTCGATCTCCGTCCGATCTGGTGGCTAAGGGCCGGTCCCTTGGTGGGGGCGTCATTGCCTCGACCGGCCTCTCCCGTCTCGGCGGGGTGCGGGTGCCCGCACCAGCTCGCTCTGCCTGCTCTCTGTTCTTCTGTGCTCGGTGTTCGGCCACAACTCTCAGCAGGCGCTGCCGCCCATCCTCGCCATTGGTCTGCCTCCCGCACATGGTGCCACTGAGGAGCGTCGAGAGGTCCTCGACCCTCTCGGCCTCGGCAAGCAGAGTATCCCAGTCTTGGTGGGCCGCACTGGGGATCTCCTGCACATCCATCCGGTCTTCCCCCGGGTTGGCGAGGGCCTTCTGCAGCTCGTCCAGGGCCTCCTCCTGAAGCTCCGTCTGCTCCTCCAGCTCGGCCTTCAGTCGCTCCATGTTCTCGTAGTAGCGGCTTCTCTCTTTGATGAAGCTGTTTTTGAGCTGCACCTGGAACTCCGCCCACTTCTGCTTGGTGATCTCCTCTTCCTCGGTGATTTTGCGGAGTCGGGTCTCGCTGCGGCGGAGGTTGTTCACAATCCGCTGGACCTGTCGGGAGAGCCCTCCACGCCCACCGGCGCCAGCAGCTGCTGTGTCGCCTTGCGATCTGCCCTTGCCAGACGCACCACTGCGCTGGGGGATGACGATGTCCTCGTAGGTCGGGAAGGCGCCCTCGTCTTTGGCCCATCTGCTCTTGTCCTGGTCCTTGCCTTTGCCACGGGACTTCTGGGGTTTGGCCGCCTGCCCCTGTCGTCCCCAGCCAGCACAAGACTGCGAGTAATTGTCCCACTCGCCGTTGTCCCATGCCTGCCGCTTTCCACCCATAGGGGGGCAGTGGCCCAGACCAACGCTGAGCTCTCGGTACCGTGGTTGACTGTGGTGCCTGGCCAGGGCTAGAAGATCCCGAGGCCAGGGGCGCGAGCCACTTGCCCGTAGCGCCTGCACACGAAGTCTTAGCTTCGAGCGGCGCGCTCTGGCACGTCTGTGCCACGAGGGCGATGAAGGAATGGCTCGCAGGTGCCGGAGCACCGTTGGGGTTCTAGGCTATACCTGGGGCGGGCGCCCAGANGCGCGCTCTGGCACGTCTGTGCCACGAGGGCGATGAAGGAATGGCTCGCAGGTGCCGGAGCACCGTTGGGGTTCTAGGCTATACCTGGGGCGGGCGCCCAGACTCGATCCCAAACCCTATGTATATATATATATATATTATATATGTATACTTGGGATATATGCATGTATATGTACATGTTTGTATATGTGTATATATATACAATATGTACACATGATTGTTCATAATTGGTTTCTTTTGTCTACGCGTACATTCAAGGTGTTAGTTGCTGTAAAGCAGTACATTTGTTGGTCGTAGGGTGGACGGTATCTCACCGTTTCGGGATTTGTATTTATACTCCAGGTTTTATGGTTTAGGAGTTCCGCGATATCGTTGTCTGTTGTTGGGTTTGAGGGATCGTAGCGTGGCTCGCTGTGCGAGGTCCATAACAGGCAGCATGCTCGCAGTCTCGTTTGGCGACTTGGCTTGGAAGAGGGACTTCAATCTCAGGGAGCTTATGGGGGTCTAGGCTTCGTAAAATCCCTTGTAGTTCAGAAACCCCTAACCCTACCTTCGCCTGCCAGAACCTACGTCATCCACTTTAGTGCTCAAGGTTTGGGTTCAGGGGTTTTCAGGATTTAGAAGCCAGCTGTGCTTGGCTTTCACGGCGCTTCGCGTGAAGCTTGTGTGGCATCTAGCTGCGTCATTCGCTGGTGAATGCCCCCTGAACCTGAAAGGGCTCTCATTGCAAAGCGCTGCAGTATAGGTTAAGCAGGCACATAGCCCCTGAATCCGCAACCACTGTTGAAACAGGTAGCTTAAGTCCAACTCGGATTCGAAGCAGCCGGTGGGATTTTTGATTCCGGCATGGCCGAAGGTTTAAGCACCCCACACGACTCTCAACTCACCTGACTCTCTGCGTGCTGCAAGGGTGCCTTAAGAGAAGTACATTGCCAAAAAAACCCAAAGTCTCTTCCAATTGTTCAATTCAGGCCAACCCTAGACCTTAAACCCTAAACCCCTGTTCTACTTGTTTAATCCAGGCCCCCCATGTTCCACAAATCCAAAAGCCTTCAACCCTGAACGCTGAAAAGCGCCCCAATACCTCCAGGGTTTCCGGGCTTAGCAATGCTAACCCTAAACCCGAAGCCCCCACAGCCCCCACAGCCCCAAAGCCCGAAACCCCAGAGCCATTAACGCTTCAAAGCCTAAATCACTGAGTCAGAAGGAAACTGCAGAACCTCAACCCTAACTTGTAGACCCTGAACACTCAAGCCCTGACGAAGCCCTAAACCTAAAACATAACCCCCGACAGCCTAAACAGGCGAGAGGAGGACTTGCTATACAACCCTTCCAGGGAATCCTTGAAGGAAGTTCCAACACACAGTCCCTTTCGGGGGTACTATAAGCCTACAAGCCCTAAGCTAAATGGAACCCCTAACAGGACCGGTTCCATAGTACGGTCCCTTTGAAGGGGTACTATTGGGCTGTGTAGTAGGGTCCCCTTTAAAGGAACCCTGAACCCTACAAGCCCTAAGCTCTAAACCCGATATAAACCATAAGCGCTAGATGTAAAAGCCCTGAATGGAACCCTTACAGGACCCGACCCCGAAGCCGCAAACCAAAAAGCACTTAGAGAGACACCAAAACCCTAAATCCTAAACCAAACCCTAGACCCAAACACCCTAACACTCCAAACCCGAGACCCTAAACCCCAAACCCCCAACCCTAAAGCCCTGAAGCCCTAAAGCCCTAAAAACCCGAAACTGAAGCCGAGGTGAGGGCATGTCCACCATCTTCAAGGAGGCCCGGCCTGCTTCGGCATGCTCGCCTTCTTGCACCCGCCCGGCCCGGTGGCGACAAGTCACCTAGTAGTAGAGTAGGTAACCTTTAACCTTTTGGGGTAGTATAATCCCTATATAATCCTTATATTATGCAAAAGCTTAACCTTTGGTTCCCCGTGATACCCGACAAGTAGGTGATGACTATCGCATGAGACTTTGCATAACGCCCAGCCACAGCGGGGAAGCCAACCGCGAAACTCCAAACCTCTCGGATCCTCAGGCTCAAAACTCTAAAACTAGAATCCTACACCGAAACCCTAACCCTAAACCTGTAAACCCCTAAACCCTAAAACTAGAATCCTACACCAAAACCCTAAACCCTTAACCCTCAAACCCTAAACCCTAAACCCTTCAACCCAAAACCCTAAGACTAGAATCCTACACCAAAAGGCACATAAACCCAAAACTCGAAAACCTCCGTTTCATTGGGAGGCCTACGATGGCCACTTTGAGGAAGTTGCCAAAGTCCAGGAATCAGGCTACACAGAGGCCGGGCTCTCGTCTCAGATCCTGAAAGGTTTGGGTTGAGGGTTTGGGCTCTTTTAAGTGTGGCTTCAGGATTTGGGGTGCAGGGACCTAACTTGCTGGTGCTTACAGGGGAGTGGGAGAGCAGATCCTCACAACATCTTACAACGGTCCCTCATATGTGATTCCTTACAGTAGTAGGTTTAGGAGGCAAGGGTCAGCGTGGTCTGGTCTTTGTTTCTTGTCGGTTTTGAGTTCGGGCCGGGGTGTTGTTGGCCTTGGGCCAAGTGAAAGTGTTTATGATAGGGTTTCTAGGTGTAGGGGTCGGTTTCTCTGTCTCTCGCTCTTGCCCGCTTCTTAGTAAGCCTAAGCCTCGCACACGCCATGAAAGGTCATTGATCTCACAAGCCCTGCCGTCGAAGAGAAAAAACAGAGAGCTACCAAGGTGCCAGGCAAGCTTAGCGCGCCGGCCATGTCCGCCGGCCGCTGGCCCAGAGGGTTGTCAGTGAAGGTGTTTCTCCGGGGAGATAAATGGCTTGCAGTTTCTACGATTTGGCGGGGGTGGAGGGGATAGCTGTCCAGTAACAATGTTACCCTAAAGGGTCCCTGCATACTACGTACCATATATCCCAGAAACTAATCGGTTCTGATCAGTGACCCGAAACCCTAAAACCCTAAACCGTACTTGCCTTGTGTCATAGAGGTCCGACCGCCGGCTACTCAGTGCACGATTGTTCGTCAAGATTGGTAATTGATAAGGGTTTGGGGTTTAGCGCTTGTGGTTCAGAGCTTTTGATGAGGGTCCTCGCACCGTGGGTTTCAAGCCTTGTATGGGTCCAAGCAACAGACTACACCCACACTCTCTCAAATTCTTTCCAAGTCTCAGAGATCGGGCCCAACACCACGAATCGACCATTCACAGCAGCCGTAGAGCCTAAAGCCAACAACCTTATACCCTCCAAGCCTCAATTATGCTCAAAGCCACAGACCCAACACCCTTAACCATAGCAAGTTAGTCTAAACGCAAAAATGCCAGAGTCCACATCGTCATCATCATCAGCATCCCTTCAGCGTCCATGTACCCACATAGGGGGCCGGTTGTCAACATTAGGGTCCCTTTTGGGGTCCTTATTCTAGTACGGCACCTAATATTTAGCGCACCCAAAAAGGGACCATCATTTTGACAACCACCCAACATAGTGTATACTTTGACTTTACAGTACTCCCTATATAGGTACATTGGGCACAAAGTATATACTATTTGGGCACATGGACCCTTAGGGATCATTATCGGCCCTGCACTTCGTGCCGTACCTTAAACCCTACCGTACTGTAGGGGCCTAAATTGAATACCAAAACTATTTTTTGGGGGGGTTCCTTTTTATTCTTATAGTATAATGGGACACAAAACCCTATTCTAACTAGCAAGGCCCCTATATTATTATTTCCTACACCTTGTATACCCCAAACACTAAAAGTCTCAAGCCCGCGAAAGCCTGACAAGCCTGAAACCCAGACAGTTCAGCTCTTCATCCTGAAATCCGGAGTTTGCAGGAGCCGACGGCTATGGCCAGGTCAACGTCTCAGTCAACCGGTCACAATACTCAATACTCTTTTGACGAGGAGGCTTCCGTATGTCCAATTTGGTTGAAGGTACATGGCTTGTAAAGCAGGCTGTAGTACTGTGAGACCCAGCAAAAGCTCTGTAAACCCTCATGAACTTTCATAAGCGCTTGTATTCAAGGTACTTGAGAAGTAAAGAGTCAATATGCATGAAGGCCCCTAAAGTGAACCCCAGAAAGTTGGAACATGGCTTTAGGAGGATTGGTGCTAGGATCCCTTATACTTTACCTTAAGGGAATGGGCGTAGTGATGTTCCGACTTTCCGGCTTCTACTATAAGTTAAACACCCAAAGGCTCCATGTACCCATATAGTAGATACTTAGGCCTTAAAGCACCTACCTAGGGACCCCTTTAAGGCTTAAGTATCTACTATAAAGTTACATGGAGCCTTTGGGACAAACAACGAGGTATTAGGCTCTCTTGTTAGTTTCGGCCCAGAGCTCCGCACTCAGACTTTGGGTCGTCCGATTTCTACTGATCCTTTTGCTTCTACCTAGAGTCTCCATTGTAGTTCCTTTTTTTGGGTTAACCAGTTTTATGGCTAGGATCCTATAATAGAGATTTTGGTTAACCAAAAAAAGGAACTACAATGGAGACTCTAGGTAGATTTCCAGTAGTATTGTCTTAGTAGCTGAGTAGGTAACCTTTAACCTTTTGGGGTTTACATAATCCTACCATAAATTCAAACGGTTAGCCTTTTTTGGGCTAGTGTACTCAGCCCCCAAGTTGCTATCATGCAAGCTTCTTCGCGGCTTTCAGGGCCTTTACAAGGTGCTTTTGAGGGGTTTCAGAAGCCCACGAGTTGGAGCAGGAGTATCCTGATGCCCTCAAGGTCATGTTTAGGGAACCCATGCACGGAACACACCGTTTAGTCGATGTTTCAACTTTGCCTTTGGAGTAGATTGTATAACATATGGGAGTTTCCGAAAATAGGGGACCCTAAGATAGAACCCTAAATAGTAGGATCCTCATTATAAGGACCCCAAAATAAGGTACCCCCTATTTTCGGAAAGCCCCATATAGAGTCAACCTCTTTCTTGCTAGGGTTTAAGAACTTCGGGTTTGCCAAGAGCCTGGCGGGAATTGCTTGGGATACGGGGGCCGTAATCTAGGCCTTATGATTTCAGCGCACAGAGGTTAATGTAGGGGCTTTTAAAATTAAGGAACCCCCAGAACCCTATTCTAATTGTTAAGGCCCGTATATTCGATTGGTCCCGCAATGCTGAATCCATGAAGCTCCAGCGATTGCCTGCATTGGAAGCAGTTGCCCTCTGTTGCGTGCCTCTGCTGCGGATAGAGTACTGAACAGCTATGGCAAGAACGGCGGTGATCCAGAAAAAGTTCCGTGTAGGTCTAATAGTAATAGTAATACTAATTGTAATGGTAATAGTAGTAGTAATACTAATAGTAACCTCTGACCCGACCAAACTGCAATTGTGCTGCTGCTGCGAAAACTGCTCGCGCACCTTGCAAATCTTGATCCCGAAACCGGATCCCCCGGTTCCCGGAGTCATCCCGAGTCCTAATCTCTGAACTCTAAAGCACAGGGCCTCGACACCAAAATGCCCAAACGCCAAGGCTCCGCCGGCTACCAGCGCTCCCGCCGCAGAAATCAGCGAGCAGCAGCAGGTTCTGGTTTTAGGACCATTTTAGGAGTTCTCGTGGAGTCAGCGAAACTTAGACACCATAGTAAGGGTTGAACAGCACCCAGGGCTTCACTTAAGTCTCCTGGCAACCCCAAAGCCTGAAACAGTTTCTCCCAAATCCAGGCTCTCAGGCTGTCAGGGATCCTCACATCAGTCCACGCGACGGAAGGTTACTACGCAGAACTTGAAAGCTTTGGTATAGGTCATGGTCTGCCCCCATTCGTCCTTGGACTTGCTCGGTTCGTTTCGCCGAAGCAGGAGTTCACAGGAGTTTGTATCTCGGTTTGTTCCGGACGTAAACCTGCCAAGCTTTCTACCAGCCTGACACCGGGGTTTTGCAGATTTAAGTCTCCATGGTCATCCTCGGCAGTAGTCGTTCTGATCAGTGGGATTTCTCAGCCAACCACTAACTGCTGCATGTACCACAAGGGCAATTTCTCATTGTGCAGACATGCGTCGTACCTGCAGACCTGATACGTGATCGTGGTCATTGGGGCTGGTGGTGGCAGTGGTATTAGGGACCCAAAAAGCATATAAGGCTAAGCATTCTATAGGGATATCCCTACCTTATTGGGCTTCATTACAAGGGGTTTATATGGAATATCCCTATCCTAATTTTTGCTTATGTGCTTTTTGGGGGCCCTATGGTAGTCGCTGCACGGTTTCAATATGGCTTAGAGGGCCTCATTTTGGTTTATGTTATTTTGAGAATTCCTGTGGTGTCATATGAACCGACAATAGACTGATGTAGCCTGGTCTACCCAGAGAGCCCGAACCCACTGCAGTAGGGGAAACTCCTTAGACCAATGGGTAGTTCTCTACATTAGGGTCTCTGTTTAGGTCCCAAATCTAGTATGGCACCCTTATAAAAAGTCCTTTATCGTCAAAGAAATACTCTTCACTTGGATGGTATTGCGGCAGGTTGAGATAGGAACCCCTACCGGCGCAGGCTGTATTGGATGCTTTCGGCATGTGAGACCGCGGCTGCACCTTGCTTTGCAATCGCGAAGCTGCTTGAACACCAAAGTTTTTTATCAGTCGGCAGGCTACATAGGAAGCTTCTATTTCTCCTGAAATACATTTCTGCCCATACTTCTCATCGACGACAGCAGGCAGTAACAGAACATACTTACTGCAGCGATTTCGATCAGTGCTGTAGCTTGGTCAGATGGCTAACAGGCACATCCTGGCTTAAACCAAGCCAGGGCCAGCGTGAGTCGTGGAGACTTGGGGTGGCCAGAAGCCGATGCAGAATCTCTTTCCGCTGCACAGCTACATGCTCGCACCATAATCGCATATAACCTCCTAATGTAACTGTCGACTGCGTTGTCGGTTCGGCACGACGAGACATCCCCCTCAACCCGAAACTATAGGCCCTAAAAGCCCTAAACCCTAAACTCCTGAACAGCTACGTACGACTGAGCTACGTACGACTGAGCCATGGCAAGCCGTAAACCTCTTGAAAACGGCTTCTGGACTCCCAAAATGGTGCAGAGACACTGGCACACGCTGCAAGCGTAGTGCGATCGAAATATCTCGGAGTCTTAGGTGTGTCGGAGGTTTTTGTTTGAGGAGGGGGGGAGTTTTGGGGGTTTCTGGTTTAAGGGTGAGGTAATTTAAGGATTCCTGCTTCGGGAGTAGTAAATCAGGTTTCTCCGCATATTACATATATATATATAGTACATGTTCCATTTATATATGTACGTCTAGACGAAGTTGTAGAGAACGGCATACATTTCGATACAGATATGTGTAGATACATATATAGGTATAGATGTGGATATAGGGATAGTCATAGATACAGAAGTGTATGGTAGATAAAGATTTAGATCGAGATGCATTTATTGAAAATGGATTCGTAGCTCCATTTAGCACTACCGTGTGGTTTGCCTAACGTGTAGGCCCTGGCGTTCATAGGGCATCGGGCTTAGATATGTTGTTCTGGAAGTTCGAGTTCAAGGTTGAGGGGTCTAGGCTAGTCTGACATGTTGCCCGGAGAGCCTTCTCGTACTATAGGGGCCTAAATAATTACCCATACTATTTTGGGGGGTTCCTTATTAGAATTATGGTAGAATGGGCACCAAAACCCTATCCTAATTATTAAGGCCCCTACATTAGTCGAGTCTGTACATGTTGCCCGGAGAACCTTCTCGTATCCCTGCCCGGGCTGGCCATGCTCGCTGCCTTACACATCTGGCTCAGAGCACTACGTTGGAGAAGAGGCTGCTCAAGGATCGAGAGAGTATTGAGCAATGTTCTTCCCATGTTTCTGGCTTAAGCTATATCAGAAGGCAGATATATACCCCCTCCTCTGAACCCTATAAACAACTCCTAAACCCTACAAACCCCCATTTTCAACCTCACGCCTCGCAACTCTTCGGGCGTCGGAGTGGTAGCAGCGCCGGCCGGGGGCCTACTTTGTGCTCGGTCTGTACCCGTGGAGCCTCAGGGACTGGTCTCCGTAGAGTGCTTAAAATGGAGTCCCCTGTAAGGGGTTCTATAAGGCTTCCTATAAGGGATCCTTATGGGCTCCTTTAAAGGATCTATACCTGGACCCTACGGAACCTACCTTTTTAGGGCTCCTTATTATGATTTCCTTATATAAGTCCTTAAAAAGGTAGGTTACGTAGGGTTAAGGTAGGGTTTAGGTTTAGGGTACATAACCGGGTCCAGGGCTTGTGGGTTTTAATCTTTTCATCTGACGCCTGGGTTTTGTGGTTCTGGGTTTAGTAGGTTTAGGATTTGGGTTGGGGTTTTAGGTGGTCTATACTGGGCTCTCCGGAAGGTGCTTTAGAGACGAGGCGTTATCATTGGAATGCCATAATTACATAAACGAACCTGCTACTCTAAATGACGGCACTTGGTGACCCCGCATGATTGCTTCCGCCCTGAAAATGTCAGGTGCGAAAGACACTACAACCCTAAACTCTAAACTGTGCGCCCTAAACCCTGCAATATAAGGGTCGAAGTTCTTGGTAATCATGTTCCCCTATACTGCCCTTATAACTACAGTATAGTATACCCCACGACCCTATTCGGATTACGAAGGCCCCTATAGTATTCTCTCGGATGCTTGTAACCCCCAACATTTCGAAGCACCGAACCCTTGGGTTCTGCGCCCGGTTTAGGGTTTAGGGCCTCAATAGACTCGGCCTGTGAGAATTGCAGTGATGTAGAGAGATTGAGCTCTTTTCTTCCATTGCGATGAGGACGTTCCAGCTTTCTGGCTTCTGGTCCCTAAGTCAAAGCCTGAAGCCCTAACCTGGAACCCCGAACCATAGCCCTTTACACCCTAGACCCTTGACTTTCACTTGTATTCGATATTTGGATGCTTTCGGCTGAGACCCCAAACCCTACCGCCTAGATTCAGGCTCGAACTTGCAAGATATCCAAAAGCTTAGCTTGTTGATAAGGGGTTTAAAGTTTGTTGTTTAGGGTGTAGGTTAAGGACCCCGACTCAAATTCCATGTGGTTGTCTCCGACGAAGCCCCGCACCACTAAACCCTAAGCCCGAAACCCCAAAAAGTCGGTTCTTCCGACAGACGCAGGGACTTAGCTCCGTCTATGTAGCTTGTAATTTGGGGGTTGCAAGCAATATGGGTCGCTTTAGCTGGCACTTACTTTGGGGTTTATGGAGGGACTAGCACGGGAAATTGTGGTAGTTATTCCGGCCCCTACTGCAATGAGCGTTACACCCTAGACAACCAAGTAGCTTGGCTGCAGGCAGTTGCGAAATCTTCTCTTTTCGAAGTATTAAGAACCCTCTTCCCTAAACCCGATCCTAAGCCCCTAAACCCGAAGCTAGCTTGGCCGAGGCTTCCTGACAGCTTCCCACACACCGCGATGAAGGCATTGTGCTTCGACTGAGATGATCTACTGCCCCCGAAAGATCCGAGTGCTCTATCCATTATAACGCGGTCCCCCAGTGAGGCCCTCTTGCCGTGATACGGTTGATGATATACACCCTGCATTACCTTACCCTAGACTATGGGAATAATGGTATATTCCTGATTCTATGTAATGCAGGGTTTATATCATCAACCGTACTTTTGGGCTTTCTTTCGTAAAGTTGGCTATTAGGAAAGAGGGTATCGTTCTTCTTCTCATAATGTTCGGCGAAGTCAGCACAGGATAAACATGATAGTGTACGGAGCCTTCAAGGAGCTACCATCCAGCTCTGCCTCACGGATTCAGCGCACTCCAATCGTAATTAACAATACAACTTAAATTGTAGTAGGATCCCTAATATGATTTAAGGAATATTCCTTAAATAAGGGATATTGGAGTTTCTGGGATTCAGAGGAGGCTGTAGGTGGCGAAGAAAGTTCTTGGGACTTCACCGGTTGAATAGCTTGAGCGTCCACAGAATCAGACATGGTAAGGTTTTGCATGTATATCGGCCTGAGTTAACTATCAGTATCCTGGCTCAGGTTACATTTATCCTGAAGCTTTGTGCCCTGACGGCCCACTAACCTAAGTTCCCAGCCTCTGAGCAATCGGCTCTCGCGCCTCCGCTAAGGAACAAGATCCGGCAAAGTCTCGCATTGGCCTTGGGACAGCTCCGAATTGTGCATGTTTGTGCATTTAACTTGCAGCAAGAAGCCTTAAATCGCAAATCCTCAGAACAAGCCGTTCCAACACACACGCACACAGACACACACACACACACACCCACACCCACACCCACACCCACACCCACACCCACACCCACACACACACCCACACACACACCCACGCACACACACACACAGACACGCACACACACACACACAGAGACACACACAACCCCCCAAAACCAGAAGACTCTGCCCAGACCTAATCCCAAATCAGGGGTTTAGGGTGACAGGGTTCCTTTAAAGGGAAGGTTCTGCAAAGGTTTAGGGTTTTGGGGTTTTCTGGTTCAGGGTTTCGGGCTTAGCGCAGCCTTGCAAAGCGACAAGCATCTATCTACGTGTCTATCCATGATTTCGGTAAATACATAGTTACCCGCTATCGCGACCATACTTGTAACCTTACTTGCGAGGCCCCGGCCTCAATCAAACGCTATCACAATAACAGTGTTAGTCTACACTTCCCATGCGGTTCGTTCGGGATTCAGTCGTAGCTGTGATGAAGTGGGCGTGCATCTCAGAGTTGGAGTTTGCATCATAGCAACTCCGTGGGCTTATGATGCGTATAGCACCCAGGCAACCAGCACCTCTTAATCAATTAAGGACTACATGCAGTAAACCATAGGACGAAGCCTGTTTACCTTTGAAGAATTGTGTCTTCCTTACTTCAGTAAGTAGTGTTGGTAGTTTGACAACTTTGACAGACAGCCTTGAAACTGTAAGGACCCCCAACATAGTGGGATTTCAGATTGCTCATTTCCGGTATCAAAGTGACCGAGTATCAGCCGTTCATATCGCATGGTTTTGTACAGAAAGAGAGAGACAGAGAGAGAGAGAGAGGGAGGAGAGAGGGAGGGGAGAGAGAGAGTAGCCACCAATCGTTAACTTAGTTAACCTGTCAAGCACATGTGACTTGGAATCTTAGACATCGCAGCTTTGGATTTACAGAGAGCATGTGGCAAACGTTTCGGCTCCAGCCACAGACAACCCCTCTGTGGTTCGGTCTATGCCACCGTACATGTCCGTGTCACCTTGAAGTTTGAGCAATGCGGCCTCTTCTTGCTGCCTAGGCGGCAGGAGCAGGCCTAAACCCTAAACCCTAAACCCCAAAACCACGAACCCTAAAACCCTAAACCCTAAACCCTAAGAAGCAGCAACCCAGAGAGTCGTAAAATCTGCTTAGCCATGAGGCCCCAACCCCTAAAGTCAAGCTCCCGAAGAAGGCTTGCAAATACCAATTGTGAATACTTGCGACATCCGTTAGGCTGTCGCGATGATCAACCCTCATACTCGAAAACAGAAGCTACTCCGCAGTGCGTTTTTGTCGAAACTTGCAGGCGGGTGACGGATGGAGCTGGAGCCAGGTTCAGAATGGGATGACTTGCTGGAGGAAATGGCTTCTCCCGTGCTTCTGCAGCTGTCGCTTGGCAGAGGGATTTGGGCAGAGAACGAACCCAAGCTTGGCAGAGGGATTTGGGCAGAGAACGAACCCAAGCTCACTCCCAACCGTACGAAGATGATGTTGCCGGGGGGCTTACCGGTAGCGCAAAAAGCCTACTTCATTGGGGTTTGTGTTTATGGTTTCTTGTTTTATGTCCTTCAGAAATTAGTTCTCGTGCACTTGAGTCGAGTGACTTCCGATGAAGGGTGTAGGATTCAGGTTCAGCATGGGTACTGTGGGATTGAGGATTTCAGCCCTACATCCTGAACGTACCGAAACAAAGGAAAGCCGCAAAGGTCGAACACCCTGCAGCAGTCTGGGACATCGGGTACTCACTTCTTCTACAAGGCCTACGTTTATGGCACATCAAAGACCGCACAGTTCAGGGCTTCAGCGGTGCAGGGTATCTATACCCTGGACCATGAGTATTTCTGACGCAGACGAAGGGGTACGTAGGCCGATTGTCATTACACCGCCTAAGTATACTGCACCGAAAGCCTAGTCTGACCATTTAGGGTTTTACAGAAGATAGAGGTTTAGTTCTGATCATATATAGGGTTTTGCAGAAGTTTGAGGTTTAGTTCTAAGCTTTCAGCGCTTTCGGTTGTGGCCCTTCTAGTTTACGATCCCTGCTACGTACCACTTCAAGGATCACGGGACTTCGTAGGTAGGTTACAACTGCGGTTTATAAGTGTCCTAAGTGGGGCTGATGCAAAGTCTATGTCTACTTCTAGCCTGATTACTGTACTTGCTGACTCCCCGGAGTATACCCAAGCGTTCCTCTAGGTAAACCTCATCCGGAAGCCCAACCCAGAAAGACGGTTCTTAGGGACAGCACTAGCCTGCAAATGCTCCGCCGACCCGAAGCCTCGAATGCCCTGAGATAGATACTGAAGCAAGAGTGACTAGACAGACAAGTAAACAATCAAATATGCTTTCGCAACAAGGGTACCAACAACTTCTTTATCCGTTCCATAAACTCTAATTTTTTAGACCCGGTACTTCTTCGTTTATCTACCTTAATTATGTACCTGGCTTGTAAGGTACAGAAGCCTTAAATCCTACGCCCTGAACTCTGAACCCAAACCCCTAAAGTAGAAACACGCAGGATCCCAGCACGATGTCTCCTAAATCCACGTTCCAACTACCGATTGATTCGGGGGATCCCTAAACCCTGAAACCCTAAATCCTAGAACTCTACACCCTACTACCCTGGACCCTAAAGCCAAATTAAACCAGGTAGCACCGGCCACCCAGGCGGTTCTCTGTGGCGTGCCTCGGAAGCAACAGAGGCTTGAAGTTTAGGGTATTTTAAATTTAAGTATAGTGTTTATGAGTTTTATTAGTTTTTTTGGCTTTGTAAAGATTTCTTGCTGGCGATTCCAGGTTTTTGTTCGGTTTTATAGCGCTATGCACGGTATTATGTTTTGGATTGGGTTTCGGGGTGTGGGTCGATGTGGTTTTAGTCGTTGAGAGCATTGGGGCTGGCTGTATATGGGTTGAGGTGTTGGGGGGTTTCGGGCGTTAGGTCCAGCCTAAAACCCTAAATGCCCTAGATCGAAGGCGCTCGGGAGCCTCCCTGCTGCGTCAGTTTTTCCCATGAGTTCGTGCTTGGGAGCTTCAGGGCTGAGGTTTTAGAGACTAGGGTTGGGAGGTTTCAGACTTGACTCCCCGAACCCTTAGCCAAAAAAAAACCCAAAATCTAAGTCTAAACTCTGGGCCCCACCTAGACGCCCCAACTACCCCAAAATGTACCCTAAATACCCCCCTATTAAGGGCCATAAGGGCTCTATTAAGGGGCACTTGGTGGGTGCCAGGCAACTTGCTCACATTCGATCTGAGGCCTGCTGGGCGATTCTGAGCTTCCTCCTGCTGGTGGCTTGCTGCGGGCTGCCGGCACAGGTCCTGCGTGAGCGCAAGGCGAGTGACAGCTCTTGGGTTCAGTGTTTTCTCGGATTGGGGCCACTACGGTTCGGGGCTGTTCGTGATCATTGTGGGCCTTAGAGTGTTACATGCCTCAAGCGTGCGGCTCTAGCTTAGCGTGTCAAGTGCGATCCTGAGTCTTCTCGTTGAGGGTTTCGTTCTATCTGAAAAGGATTCGGATGTCTTAGCGTCTTAGCATTTACGGCTGCTTGCCCTACTGCTGTCCGCGAGACAGGTCTCCTGAACCCTAAACCCCAAAACCACGAACCCTAAAACCCTAAACCCTAAACCCCAAAGCCATGAACCCTAACCCCAGTAGCACTGTAAATTTTGAGTCGAGGCCGAGTTCCTGTTAAGGAGCTTTCCTTAATTAGTAGCTTAGATTAACTTTCTTAAACCTAACTTTCTTTTCTTAATTTGTAGCTTAGATTAACTTTCTTAAAGCTAACTTTCTTAGCAATAGCCCAGCCTAACTAGAGACCTGGAGGTTCTGGCAGGGCATGGCATGGAAAGGCCCATGCTGTATGCGCTGCTTCTGACCATGTGTGCCCTGGCTTTACTGTGTCCGGTTTGGGGCTTGGGGTCTAGAGTCTAGGGTTTAAGGGTTTCGGGGTGGGGGTAATTATTAAGGCCCCTATATATCCGGAATTATGTGGGGCAGATTCTCCGAGGCGAGAATCCTGGAGAGTCAATGCTCCTAAGCTAAAGCCACCAGTGGCAGCTGTGGTGCTATATTTCCTGTAAGCAAACGAATCTACCTGTAGTCACCATTGTGGTTCCTTCTTCATGTTGACCAAACTTATCGCAAAGGATCCTATCCATCAAATTGGTTAACCAAAATGAACAGGAACTACAATGGAGACTATAGGTATCATTTGCTTCACCCACATCGGGCCTAGAGCCCGAAAGTCCCAGAGCCCAGCACCGCAAGCCCCAAACGAGCAAAGCTGGATCCCTTCACAGCTGCAAATCCTGAACCCCATCGTCGAAACCTTACATTCCTCAATCCTGAACCCAAACACCGAAACCATGAATCCAGAAGCCTGATCCAGATCAGCCTGTAAAGACAGTTATGAGTTATGAGCACTGCCACTTATCTAACGCTGATGCGCAAACTGGGTTCTTGTTAAAGTTTAAGTTGCCATAATGAGGAAACCATATAATTGACTCTAGATCCTGGTTATGGTAACTTAAACCTTCAACCCTTCTCGCATGAAGGAACCCTTATAGACCCCTTAAGGGCACTGTAAGGGCACCTTATAGATCCCTATTATGGTAATTTAAATTTAAGTTCCTTAACAAAGAGCCCAGCAAAGGGTTGAGGTCTAGAGTCTGGGGTTTCAGAGTCTGTCCCTAGGACAGCATTCCAAAACACCGCCCAGGCGCCAATGCTTGAAGAGTGGGCGAAGATGTAGAGTCTATGAAGAGTCTACGCCCCGAGCTACTACGGTTTAGGGTTTAGGGTTTAGGGTACTTACGCCCCTAAACCCGAAGCCCTGTGTTTTTCTAAGGCGGGGCTGGGCAATCACCAACCCGACCCAGCCCTGCATTTGAGTGAGCACCTGAACGTTGGAATCAAATGGGGCTCCGCAAGAGTACACATAAGCAAACTTTAGATAGAGATATCCCATATAATTCCCCTTGCAATACAGCCCAATATTGTAGGAATATCCTTCCAAACTGTTCATGCTTATGTCCTCTTTGGTGGCTGCATGGAACACTCGCACCATGCACGCTTGTGGTTTCGGGCTCGGGCCCATCCGAAGTGCTTCAGCGGACTTGTGTGTACTATGTATAGGGGCCTATTTTAAATAATGCCAATCCTGTTTGGGGGGGTTCCTCATTATAATTATAGCATACTGGGCCCCCAAACCCTATTCTAATTATTGAGGCCCCTATAGTAGACAAGGACCATGATGGCTTATTGTTCAGGATTCGGCTTTACGTGTCGCCTCACGACTAAGTCTTGGACCACTACTCCACGGACAACTACCAGACCTCGATGCCGATGATGTCGGAGGAGTTCAACGTAAGTCAGGCATGGATTTTTGTCATGAGAGTTGACTCATATTTCTTCTACCTATGTGTAGTTTCCTGTTGTGGTCGCAAGGGCAGCTAACCTCTTCAACCCTTTCTGCTTTCCACTTCTTCGAGCACACTGTGAAGTGGTGTATACCTCTACCCTAAACCCCGGACCTGAAACGTGCATACAGAAACACCCTGCACTGGCTGGAATCGGGCAAAGGTAATCCATGAGGACGGTGAGTTTCCAGTTTCATGGCACTTACTTACTGTATCTAGCATTTGTGTGTACACACAAGGAATGGTTCAATATACATAAAAAATGGATCTCGCGCGCACATGTAAGGTAAGAAGAGGTCAGACGGCCGAACTGGAAAAAATTGGGAGCTCGGTTGTTTTGCTTCTCTGGCTTGTGCACGACTGAGCAGTTTTGCTGTCATCAAGTATGTGAGTAGATGAGGGTTCTTATCTGTGCACTACTGCCGTATTATCCACAGCATTAATAGCATTCCAGGCATGGCTGTCTGCCTGAAACAATATTACGAGGCAGTCGTCGTAGCTGGAAGCAGAACAGCGGTAATGATGAAGAATATGGTGATGAAAATGAGGATGATGAGGATGCTGGTGGTGATGATGATAGTGATGAAGTTGATGATGATGGTGATGGTGATGACAGTGATGACCATCGTGCTGATGATGATGGTGATGACGATGATGATGATATTCATCATCATCATCATCATGAGAACTGCTGTGCCACGAATGTGAGTAAGCTTTGGTTGTGCAGTGGGAGAGGTGCAGAGGTCGTGAGGGTGCATTCAGCAAGTCGTTGCAGTCCGATGTTGGACGAGCATTCCTCTGCTGCTATGTATCATCCGTGTGCTTCATTCCCTGTATACTTCCCTGCATTTCTCCCGCTCTTACTGTTTGTTACTTTGGTTATCTGTGTGTGTGTCGTCGGTAGCCATTCTGCAGCGTGGATTCGCCTGCCCATGCATGTCTAGACGTCGCGGTTTAGAGCTTAAGTTAGGTGGTGCATCAGCCGCATGTCTGGTACTGTGTTCCCGTAAAGGCTTACACGGTATTCGAACGCGAAGCTGATGCTGATGTCGGCTGTGTTTTGTTGCATTGCATCTCATTAACTATGCTCATTCCGTAATTTGTTTTAACATGGTTTGATCGAACCTTTTGCTTCGCCTGTGCAAAACGTTCATGTCGCAACTGCTTGATGATCAGGTTCTATCTGTTCGCTGTTTTGTCCGCTACAGTTTAAATGTGCACTACAATCGTTGGCTGTGGAACAGGTGGAAATGGGCCTCAGCGTCTTGGTACATCTTTTGTCATTTGCCGACCCCTGGCGGCAAAAAGTCACATCTAGACTCCAGACCCCGGCCCTAGGCCTCATACTGTTGATGGACAAAATCCTGCATTACCCATTATAAGGAATATACCATAATTCCGATAGTTTAGGGTCCTTAGGGTCATGTCCATCAACAGTACTGAACTGAAACAGCATGAGCCCTAAAGCCCCAAAAACTCGTTTTAAGAGGCTTTAAAGGGACAATTTGCCTGTGGGCTTGGTCATACCTGTAGACAGCTTCTCTTCATTCACCCTTAAGCCCGAGCCTAAGCCATCAAGCTTCCCTGATGGCACTATTCCTCAACAGCCTCCTCAGATTTGTTTAGGGTTTAGGGTTTATGACCTGTGATCTTAAAGCGTCCTCGACTGCCCGTTAAATCCGGAACACCGCTAAACAGCACTCGTCTCTTCACCCGAATCCTGAGTCCTAGAGCCACAGTTTGTTTAGGGTTTAGGGTTCCCCCCCCTTCCCTTCCTCAGAATTCCCTCAGATCTTCATCCTCATCCTTTTTATCAAAGCCCAGGACCTGCAACACTCTCTCTGGCAACATCCGAAGCCCCTCAAACCCGCAAAAACTTAGTTCCCATTAGAGATCTTTTCAATTTTGTCAAAAAAAACAGTATGGTAGACTCCCTAAAACTCGTGAAAACGCCACAAAGAGACCCTGTCAGACCGCTGCAAAAGAAGACTACAGCATGCTCAAGTCTTCATGAGCCCTAAAACAGAAACCCCACAAATCCCGAAATCCTGAGCCCTAAACCTTTAGCCCCAAGCCTTAAGCTCTAAACCCTACACACCTGAACCCTACCACATCTACATCCTCAGCATCCCTAAACCCCAAACCCCTAAACCCCTAAGTCTTAATCCTACACCCCTAAACCCTAAACCCAGACCTTCTAACCCTCTAAACCCTAATCCTGATCCCTAAACTTAAACCTGAACCCTGAACCCTCAACCCTAAACCCCCAAAACCTAAACCCCTAACCCTACCAGATCTTCATCCTCATCCTCGGCCCGTTGTCGGATCGGGTGGGCCGCCGTCCTGTGATCCTCGCCAGCCAGGCCTTCTTGGGTTTAGGGATTCGGGAGTTTGGGATTTATGATGTATGGGGGGGGGGTTTAGGTTTTAGGGGTTTCTTATTGGCTGTAAACTCAACTTTTCAACTTTTGGAGTTCTTATAAGGTAGTCGATTCTGAAAGTTTCAACTTTGATTTCCTTGTGTTTTTGGGCCAGGGAGTTTCAGCGTTTCGGATTTACGAGGGTTTGAGGTTTGTGTAGGGTGTCATAGGGTTCTCGGGAAGTTCAAGAGAGTTTCTTTCAAGGGGTTCCCAATGGGGTTTCTTTGGATTTCTTAGGGTTTCCTAGGGTTCCTGCTAAGGTGCTGTGCAGTGGTTCGGGGTTTAGGGCTTTCGGGGTTTCGGGTGTAGGGTTTAAGGCTCAGGTTTCCGGTTTCCTCGGGGGGGGGGATTCTAGAGTTGTTAGTTGTTAGGGTTTCGGGTTTAGGGTCCAAGGCTCAGGGGTGTATTAAGGCTTTCATAGGTCAGAGGGACCTAGTAGCTGAGCAGGTAACCTTAGCCTCTCGGGGTTTATTCGATCCTGCCATAACTGAGAAGGTTAGCCTTTTGGGCTAGGGCTAGGGTACACAGCCCCTAAGGTTTCTTCAGGCGTTTGGATCGGGATTTAATGGGGGGGTTTTAGGGTGCGCGGGGTTTGCAGCTCCGGGTTCAAGATGTCGGGGCTCAAGCTTAGAGTGCTTTGAATATAGGGGTGACGTACATACGTTTGATGTTTTCGCTCTTCGGGTTCAACTACATACAACATGCAGTTTTGGGTGCAGTCCTTGTGCATGCACCGACCTCTCTACCGATCTATTCTATCTATCTAGCTTTGCGTCTGTCTATCTATCATGATTGTTTTTCATCTTGTACACATACATGCATCAGATAGGAACCCAACTCTTTCCATGATGTTTCTTGGTTTCTGTCTGTCTGTCTGTCTGTCTGTCTGTATCTCTGTATCTCTGTATGTCTGTTTGTCTATCTTTCTGTCTGTCTGTCTGTTTGTCTGTATGTATGTATGTATGTATGTGGATGTGCATATATATATATATACATATGTGTGTGTGTATATATATATATATATAACTGAGTATGTCGCTGTCGAGTGTGTGTGTCTGTGCAGATAGATAGACGGATAGAAAGGCAGCCGTAGATAGTCTAGATAGACAGGCAGATCCCTAAATCCAAAAACGCCTGAACCCAGATGTACAGAGGGAACAACTCCTTCCTGTTCTTTTCCAGGTTTTCCTGGTGATCAGTACCCTTGCTTGCCGCACGGCTGCAGCCGGTCTCAGACCCCATGGTTTGGGGTTTAGGGTTTAGGGTTGCAAGCCAGTTGTAAGAAGTTTAGGGTTGTTTCACTGTCAAGGCAGCCAACTTCACAGCACGACATATGCATATAAACATACCTGCGCATGCTCGTGAACACAAGCACGTTTTTCGAGGTACCGTATGTATGCATGTATGCATGTATGTATGTATGCATGTATGTATGTATGTATACAATGAGTTCGGTCACTGCGTTCTACATCGTTCACACGACTTCCAGGTTGCATCCACGTATGTGTAACTCTACGAGTCATAGATACTGTTTTGTAAACACAGCAGATAGTTCTTATCCCGATGAACGTACAACCGCGCTTGTGTAGGTCTGTGGTTTCACATATCTGCTGCTGAATCTCGTCATACAGAAATATCAGCATCTGTGTTGCAGAGTTCTGAAATGGTGGAAGGTGCCGCATGTTGCCCTGATCTGTAGCATTCTAGTAGTTTCAATGAAACAACATCCATACGCCTACCTTGTGCCGGGACGAAGGTGCCGCACTAACGAAACTGAAAACAACGATTTGCAAGGCATAAAAGGTTTTTTTGGGGGGAAGGGGGGTGTGCCATATGGGTTAGTAAGGGTTATGCTGCGAATGATGAGGACTAGAGTGGCCTTACTTCAGTCCCGCTGGGTCAGGACAGTGCTGTCCGTGGTAGCCGCTCATATGTACATAAAAGATCGGAATGTCTGTAACGGATTACGATTTTAGCTCAGGGGCTCAGTAGGCAACCTTTGACCTTTTGGGGCTCATACAATTCTACCATAGCTTAAAAGGTTAACCTTATTTTGGGCTAGAGTACTCAGCACTTAAGTAAGGGCCCAGGGAGGAGGATCTGGGAATCTGAGTAGTCGGGTCCTCTAAGCTTAACAGGGCACGCCTTACACTCCTAACCCCATTGAGCACCACCAGCATCGGCAGGTGGCTGCGCCGACTCCTTCTTCTGGCTTTCGAGTCCTTGAAAAGGGGGTTGTTGAGAATTCAGGGGGGTTTGTTAAGATTGAAAAGGGGGTTGTTAAAGTCCAAAGGGGTTGTTAGCAGAAAGAAGGATGTTGTTAACAATAGGGTGCTTCTCTAAAGGGGTTGCTATAGTGCTGTTCGATTTCTGAAGGGTTTACCTGGAGGTTGGAAGGGTTTGGGAGCTGAAACGAGGGACCGTTGGCAATGCAGTTCCTTACAACGAAAGTTTAGCCCAACAGGGGAAGCTTTTGTTGTCTTTTGGGAATGGGTATTTGAGACCAGCAATAAGAAATGGCGACCGCCCTGCTTTGTAGTTCGATGTAATTGCGTGTCCACAACATGTGTCTGTTCTCCCCGCAACTCTAAACCGTACCTAGAGGCTCATACCCTACCCCTTTAAACTTTCATGGTTTTGATGTGTTGTTTCGATAAGTAGAGATACCCTAAAAAAGGGGTAGGGTATGAACCTACAGGTAGCTCAGGTTCATGGCAGGCCGCGCCTGCCAGGGTGCTGCCTCCTCCGTCTACTGCAGCTCACTTCAATCGATCGGTGGAATACCCACAGTCTCCATTGTAGTTCCTTTTTTGGTTAACCAAATTTACCAAAAAAGCAACTACAATGGAGACTATAAGTCCTGTAGGTAGGACCCGATTGGGTTTAGAAGGGTTAAGGTTCCGCAGCCGTTCACCCTAGGCCCGAGCCCTTCTGAGCAGGGATTCCATCCCCTAACCTTACCTTTGGTTGGTAGGGAATGGAGGAATGGGGTGCAATTATTACTGCCATTCTTCCATTCCCTACTAACCAAAGGTAGGTAGTTAAACCCTTAAACTCGAACGAAACTTGATGCGGTTGATTCAGGATCTTGGACTTTGGGTTCGAAACCCTAAGCCCTCAAGGCCCTACTTGAAGGGGCAGGGGACGTAGTAAGTTGGTTATAAGTAGGGGTATAATTAGGTTAACTCCGTTTAGGGCACTTATAACTCTACTTAACACCTACTTACTAAGTCCCCCCTTCCCCTTCAAGTAGAGTCTATGGACCCCAACCCCCGGAAGCTTTAGGTCTAATTAGGCACTTCTCTTAGAGTTCAGGGTTTCGCCCCTGGTTCGTTGGTGAGTTAGGCGATTAGGGCTCTGAGGAGCCAGTATGGCTCATCCCCTTGGTTTGCGAGGAAGTGAGGTTACAGTAGAAGCCAAAAAGTTGGAAACCCCATAGCCTCAATCCTTAAGCGTAATGTATAGGGAATCCCAGCACTATTTGGCCTTAATCCGGTTTCCAACTTTATAGGGTTTACTGTAGGGGGACATGGTCAGGAGCAAGGCGGTACGCAATATGAACAGCCTATTGTACGAAGAACTCACGTCCGCAATGATGATATACATGAAGAGGGTTGACAGCGTCCGGATAGCAAGATCTGGATCCATCGATCATGTGGTTATTCTGTGGGAATTGACCTTGGGACATGCGCATCCCCTATATAAGGCGAAGCACCTCTAAACACACAGAACAACACAGAAAGCAAATCTGAGATGTTCAGCATCGTAGCAAGAAAACGGCAAGAAACTGACGGAGTGCAATGATCAGCCTCTTCAGCAGATCCACGGCCGACTAGCCTTGTGCCAACGAAACAAGGACAAATGTCCGGAAGTCATATCCTCCTGCGGCACTTATAAATCAAGTTACCAGAAACACGGAAGAAGAACGCGGTAGCCGAGCTCTCGATCTCGACCTAAACCCTAAACCCGTAGAAAAGTCCGCAACTCTCTCCAAGTTTGCAGAGCTTGCCGAGGCGTTGTGCTGGCGGCCGTTCGAGACTGCTACCCAGATGAGGTGGACAGTGTAGGGCGGGTCTAGGGTTATAGGGTTTACAGTGATGCTTGAAAGTTGGATATGGTAGTACAAGATGTAGAGCCAATACCTTTTTGGGGTCATTCCGTCCCTGCTTTCCGGCTCAGCTGACTTAGTACGGGGGTAAGCAACGTACAAGTTAGAAGTTGGGTTAAATCCAGGACAACCCCTCGCTGGGATACTTGGTACCAGTAGTACAGTTCCTGGGTAGCGGTTGTGAGTGTTGTTGCATTGAGTTGTTGATAGGGTTTCGGGTTTGAGGGGGGTAGGGGTCCTTAATACCTATAATAAGGACTTAATAAGGCTTATTTAAGGAAGTATAGTCCCCTACCCCCCTCCCCCTTACCCCCCTAAGGGTCCCTATGAGTTAAAGTACATCTAAATAGGAGTGCTGGGCTCTCTGGGTATACTCTTTGTCGTCCTCAGCAATTGGGCCGACAGTTCCGGATCTAGAGCTGCTAAACCCGACCTGCAGTTCTATGTACCTACCTTTTAAAGGAGTTAGGGGTTTAGGGTTTAGGGTTTAGTATGGCTTCTCTTATGTCTACCGGCAAGGATGGGTTTTTGGGCTACAGGTAAGCCTTATATACTTAGTAGCTGAGTAGATAACCTTTAACCTTTTGGGGTTTACATAATCCTACCATAATTGAAAAGGTTAACCTTTTTGGGGCTAGTGTACTCAGCCCCTAAGTATACCTCAAGTGATCAATGCACCCTGAGGAGCTGGTGACCGATGAAGGAATGGTATGTGCCCCGTTCTTTAGGTTAGGGGTTTAGGGGTTTAGGGGTTTAGGGTTTAGGGGTTTAGGGGTTTAGGGTTTAGGGTTTTAGGTACCTTTGTTACTCTAGATTGCCCCCACGCTGACCGATTCAGTGCCGATGTCGATGGCAGGTGCAGCGTACAAATGTGACTGGCTTGGTGTTCGCCACGGCGACGATGGGCCCGCTCGTGGCTCCTGCATCTGGGCCGATCAGCATATCGGGTAAAGGTTTGCGGCTTGTAGGGTTTATTCCTGGCAGCTTAAAACAAGTTTAAAAGGCCTTAAGGCCTTCTGTTTAAGGTTCTGGGTTTAGGCTCATCGTGCTCAGAGGGTTTGCAGGGCCAAGGGTTCAAAGAGTTTATTTTTTTGTTTTAAAGGTAATCCCTAATTTGGGGCCTTATACTACTAAGGGTACTTTATAGGAACCCTAAACCCTAAAACCCTAAACCCCTAAACCGTGGAACCCCCAATCCCAGAGCTTTGAACTCTCAATTTGGAAGCACCCTATGGCCCTATGGCCCTGTTAGATGTAAGTCGCACGCTCTCCAGCTTCTCTAAACCCTGGACTCTGCGCTAGACCCCAACCCGAGACCCAGAGACCCTTAATTAAGGAATATGCCTTATAAATCATAATAGCATCCCTACTATGATTTAAGGAATATTCCTTAATTAAGGGATATTGGAGTCTCTGGGGACCCTAAACCCTCACTCAACGGCCAGGTCATGGGAGGACTGACAGCCTCCATTCTTGGCTGGAGGCAGCTGGGGGATGGATTTGGGATATTCAGGGTTTGGGGCTCCTGGGTGAACTGAAGATGTGCATTTCGGGTTAGGGTCCGAATGGAAGACTTAGTAGGAGCTGTTCATAGGACTCGCGGCAGCACCTGGGCCGAAACTTCGAAGTGGGCCCGAAACCCCACACATTTCAGTGCGGCACTGTTTCCAAGTCTTCGGGGTGCCTTGCCCTAAATTCCAAACCTCTTCCCGAAAGTCTACCCCTTGAGTTCTAAGCCTGAACCCTTACTAAAAGCCCCAAGCCCATGCCCGAAGCCTAGTCCCCGGTTGCCATACCGGCCTGCGAAATAGCCTTTGTCTTTATCCTAAAGGCGAGAACTCTGACAGAAACACACTGCTTCTTCCAGAAGGGATAGAGTGGGATCCTACTAGGAGACAAGGCTCGTGGAGAAGGGGGGATGGGATTCATCAGTGTTGTCGGCGCTGTTTGGCTGACTGGATGGCTGGCTGGCTGTCTGTGTGTATGTATATGTACACATGTGCATAAATATGTATGTTTATACATATATATATATAGAGATCTGTACAAAAGCAAATATAGATATAGACATAGTTATGTACTTGTGTATATTATATATAATGTGTACACTGTACGCACGCATACTCTCCCTCTCTCTCTCTCTCTCTGTCTCTCTCTCGCTCTCTCTCTGTCTCTCTCTCTCTCTCTCTTTCTCCCTCTCTCTCTCTCTCTCTCTGTCTCTCTCTCGCTCTCTCTCTGTCTCTCTCTCTCTCTCTCTCTTTCTCCCTCTCTCNCTCTCTCTCTCTCTCTCTCTCTCTCTCTCTCTCTCTCTCTCTCTCTCTCTCTCTCTCTCTCTCTCTCTCCCTCTCTCTCTCTCTCTCTCTCTCTCTCTCTCTCTCCCTCTGCCCATACACCCCAGATGGCCCAGGTCCCGTACAGCCCGAAACCCTGGAAGCCCCAGAGCCTTTGCTGATGTATGTTGTTTACATGTATGTATACATGCATCTAGATATATGGACATACCGTATGTGCGTGTAAATATATATATATATATATATATATATATATAATTGGGTAGACAGATAGATAGATAAATAAGTTGATGCATAAAGCTATGTGCATACATGTACCCCTAACTGTTGGATTGCTTGGACCCTTGAAACACCTATAACACTCCTCTAAAGCGCCTCATAAAGTCTTTATATCCCCGTATAAATCCCAGAACTCTTGCAGATCTCATTCATATTGCGTCCTTTCGACTTGCAGGTATGCCTTCTGCAATGTGGCCTTTGGTGCTTTTATGCTGAACATATTCAGCACCCTGGCTTTATCGGGAAGGCACAATTTGCTTACGTATGAAAGGTTCTATACGGGCTTTATGACAGCATTTTCAATTTTGCTATGAGGAATTCCTAAGGCTTTGTTTATGGGCTTAAGTATTAGAAAGCGCTTTTTTGCGTGGTTTTATAATATAGGGTTTCAGAAGCATGTCTGGGGGTTAAGGGGGGAATACCTCACCCACCAGGCCAACATCTTGAACCCTATCCCTAAACACTCGTCAGAGCATTTGCGGTTGCAGCTGACTGTGTTCCGAAAGGAGCATCAAGAAGCAAGGAAGACAGGCCAATTCGAAGTTTAGGGTTCGGTGAACCCAACGCCGAGCTGGACTGCCTTCTCCAGGATGCATACTCCCAAAATCAAAACTTCAAAGCAAAAAGCGCAAACTTTCGCTCAAAACTTTCGGCCACGGCCAGCTCCAGCCCCCCCCAGCTCCCCAGCCCTAGACCTGCAAACCCTAAACCACCCCCGAACCATAAATCCTAAACCTTAGACACACAAATGGGGGTGTCCAAAAATGGGGGACCCTAATATAGTACCTAAATAGTAGGATCCTTATTATCAGGACCCCCAAACAAGGCACCCCTAATTTACGGCAACTCCCAAATCCTAGACCTCCCCTCGAACCCTCAGACCTCAAAGCCCATACAGTAGAAGCCCAAAAGTTGGAAACCCCGCAGCCTCAATCCTTAAGAGTAAATGTATAGGAAAATCCCAGCACTATTTGGCCTTAATCCGGTTTCCAACTTTCTGGGGTTTACTGTAGACCTCAGCCTCAGGTTTCTTTGTTGTGAAGGAGACAGCCGCACCCTATGAAGGCTCCACGAGCTCTGTTCAGGGTGATAGGGCTCCTTTAAAGGGATCCTTAAAGGGTTCTAAAAGGGATCTATAAGGGTACTAGAATATAGGGTCCTTATGGTTTGAATATACTTTGAGTGCTGCCCCCACTCAGTAACAGTTGAATAATGCTTATAATCTGGATATAGTGCCCTGAATTCTAGCCCCATTATAGACTGTTACTGTATGGGGGCAGTACCCAAGGTGTAGGGCCAGTGTGGGGTCTGGGGTCTAGGCTTTTGGGTGTAGGGTTTACGGTCTCCGGTTTTAGCACCAGGCGCCCTATATAGGTTAAGGGTTTGGGGTGTTTCAGTTTGAGGTTTTTAGGGTGTCCCAGACGTTGAAATGCGATGAACAATTCTGTTGGGTGTTTAGGGTTTCTGTGTTCTTTAATTTACAAGTTTACACCACCCTACGCCGGCCATATCGCTGGGAATACTGTAGCTTAAACTGCTTTTTGCCTGTGGGGGCTATGTGCGGTTACGACTGAAAAGAGTTTAGGAGCTGTACAGTGGTTATAGCCTTCTGTGTTGTACCGTTTGCGGCTGGAGGTATACTTTAAGGGTTAAGGCGAGGGTCAACGCGTGGAAAGCCCCCGTACAACCAAAACCCCGTTTAAGCGCAGCTGCACTTGTCGCAACACCACCTCAAAGCCGCCTGCAACTCCAAACCCTATATTGGGGTTTAGGGTGTCGCTTTTGGGTGGCAATTTCGCGGCGTATTGGCTTCGAGGGTATCCGAAATACTTTGGAAAACAAGTCTGAGGTCTTAGGAACCAAACTGACATCACTGATGATCTTGGGACGATAGGCATGAAGTTCAGGCTTAACCCGACACCCTGAACCCCTAAACCCTACAATTTCAGACCTCGGGACTCGAGGGGCTTTGGGTTTGGAGTTCAGGAAAGGACGCGTCAGGGTCGAGGTGCTACTTGGATTGTGGGCTTGGGATGAGAAGTATGGTTCCGTTGTTAGTTAGGACCTTGCTTACTCTAGGCATGGCGGCTTGTGCGCTACTTTCGGACTTTCTAAACCCTAAACCCCAAACCCTAAACGTTTTTTTCGAAACCCTAAACCCCAGGCCCTTAATCCTTTAGAAACCCTGGACCCCAAGCCCTAAACCCTTTTGAAACCCTAAACTCCAAAGCTAAGGAGGGCTTGGGGCCCTTTTTATTTTTCCCTTATTGGGCTCAAGAGGATCTTATTTACTAATATTTTTCAAAAGCTTTAAAAGCCCCACCTAGAAAGTGATTTCCGGTCCCAGGTCTTAGGGCTGCATTGAGGGCTATAGCCTGGGTTATGGCTTTCTGGCTTGCCAGAAATCACCAAACTTCCGGTACCGGAGGTGGCCCGAGGTGGCAAAGATACCACCTGTGATTTGTGGGATCATGACCTTTTTGGCTGGTAAATTGTTTTTTGTGCTCCTTAAACTGTCTAAAACCCTACGTAAACCCTAAACCTGGCTTTGTGGCAGACACCCGCGACAAGTACCTGGTATCCGTTGCGCGTGTGGTCGGCTGCAAGCGGCGCCTGCTCATTATCGCAGCCAGGTTTCAATTACGGTTTAGGGCTTTAGGAGTTTAGGGTTTAGGGCTTCAATTTAAGCTTTTCGTGTTCAGGGCTTTAGGCTTCTGGCGTTTAGTGTTTAGGGCTCCGACGTGCGTAGTAGGTTGTTGATTAATGGATACTATAAGGCTTCTCTGGGTGAAGCGATCGGGGTCATTAATGAGAGTGTGTTCGGGATGTAAAGTGTTGGATTCAGGGGCCTCAGAGTCGTTTTTCTGTTGCCGGAATTTCTTCCTGTTGTTTAGGGTTTAGTTAGGGGTTAGGGTTTAAGGGTTTAGGGTTCAGGGGTTGGGAATCCCGGGAAGTTCATGAGGTTTTGGGATGAAGGACTTAAGAGTTTAGGGTTTAGGGTTTTGGCGAGTTCATGAAGTTGATTAAGGTTTTGGGCGGCATTCCTGGCTGGTAAGATTTGGCTACCCCAAGTAACCAATACAATGCATCCGTTACAGGCCCTGGACAACAGGTATGCGTCCTGTGTGTTGGTACCTTGGTTACTCAGATCCGTTGAGGTCGACAGTTTTTTTTGTAAGCAATGGTTGTCCAGAGTTTAGGCTTTAAGGTTTGGTGGTTTACAGTTTAGTGAAATAAGGCTTGGCTTATCTTCTGTCGCGCACAGGCTGTAGATCATTGACCTTTGGCATGAGCAATTGGCTTCACGAGGTTTGGGGGTTGGAAGTGTGGAGTCTTTCCTGTAAGGATTCCTTCAAGGGTTCCTTCAAGGGTTTCTTCTAAGGTTCCTTCAAGGGTTTCTTAGTTTAAGAGTTCCTTCGGGGCTTTCTTGAAGGGTTCCTTCAGGGGTTCCATTAAGGGTTCCTTTATAGGGTTTGGCGGTCAGGGTTAAGAATCAAGAACACCCCAGGAAGCCACATAATCATCGGGTTTGCTCTAGGCCTCGGTCCGTTAATACATAGTTACTATCCTCCTAATATAGGGGAATTAATAATTACCTGTACTATTTTGGGGGGTTCCTTATGAAAAGTATGGTATAATGGGCTCCCAAACTCTATTCTAATTATTAAGGCACCCATATTATGTAATATTAGGGAGACCCCTCAAAGGGGGACCCTTCTTAATCCTACTTCTGGCTTGGTTAAAAGGAACCTTATTGAGATGGTCTATGTCCTCAAGGGTCCCCCTAATCCAAAGTCTTATGTCCCTTTAGATAGTCCATGGTTTTATGCATCATATACCTCGAAATCATAGCTTCACCTTCCACCTGAGCCTAAACTTTCAAGCATGATGAGTAGACCCAAAACCAGTTCCCTTACATCCACCTATCCTTTGCGCCCTCAGGTTTGCCTGGGAGGTTTCAAAAGCTTCTTCGACATTATTGCCGCTTCCAGCGGCTTCATTCTGGTGTGCCTTGTTTTGATACTCAGGGGCAACAATGTGGGCATTCATGCAAAATAGGGCACCTTCTGGTTGGATGAAGATGCCTGTTCGCAAAGTATCCGCAAGGCATGTCGCTCTCAGGTTATATAGGATCCTTGGAGGGAAGCGTATTCCCCCTGGCCCGGCCATTGCAGACACCGTGGGAACGACCCTCAAGAGCTCTCAGTCGCGTGCTGAAAAACCAAGAGCAAGCAGGTGGCAGTACCACTTCTCCAACGCTGGAGCGTCCATCCTTTCGTCTTTGCACCATGGCCGTAATGCAGCACCAGCGTGCCAGCGGGATGAGTGAGAAGTAGATTAGATAACCTTGAACATTCTTTGTGTATTATCACCCCTAGATAGTCCCACTGGTTATATTATATAACCTTTAATTCCCTAGGATACAGGACAAGTAACCCAGAGGGTCCATAGACACCGCCATTATGGAATTAGTTCCCAAGAGACCATCCACCTAGTTCCATAATAGTAGTGTATCTTAGGGGAACTTAGAAATAATTTTTAATCTTTGGTTATTATAATCCCTAAGAAACAGCTAAAATTATAATTTTTGCTAGGGGTCTAAGTTCGGTATAGGTATATGGACCCTCTTGGTAAGAGTAGGGCAGGCTGAAGTCGGGAGGGTTCCGTATTCCTCGGTGTAAGTTTGTGCACCAGCAGCGTGGACTACTAGTGCTCGCACCAGTAGAAGCAGTTCAGTAGCATGCTGGTTTTGGTTTATGGTTATACTTAGTCGTAGTGGTTGCGCTCTTAGTTGTTGTTGTTTTCGCCGTTTTCGTCGCCATATGAGCGAGAAGAAACGATTCGATACCAATATACGATAGCAGCAGGTGGCAGTGTGACCGCAAAACACCGGGCAATGATAACAGATGACTGGACTAATCCTCCTAGGTAGTATGTATTTGGGGCCCCTTCTTAAGCTTTACTTCTGGCTCTCTTAAAAGGGGCCATTATTGTGAGGCTCAATATCTTACCCGTAAGGGTCCCCTAATTAAATCCCTAACCCCAAACCCAGGATTGCCCTTGCTGGCATACTGGGAATCATGCTCCAAAGCAGCGGCTGGGTTCCCAAAGCCGCTTGGCTTGGATGATTGATCTTTGGCTTTTGGGGCTTAGGGTTTAGGGTTGAGGGTTGGGAAGGTTTCGGTTTGGGGTTCACTGTCACGAAGGGTACTTGAGCATTCTGGCTGGGATTTTGGGCAATCAAGAGGGCTTCACGCTTCAAGGCGTCAGGCTTTGAAGAATCGCTTTTCATTCTCATGCTGATCGTAGCTGTCATGCTTGCGCGGCTTGTTGCCTGGGCCTAGTTTGTTTAGTTTAATGGGCAGATAACATGAGAACCTTGCCTGGCGCTCATGCTCCCACAAGCATCGGTTGCCAAAGTCTGTGCTTTCTTTCTGTTGGTCCTGGCTCCTTGCATTGCATTGTAGCAGTTGTAAGTAAGATGAGCAGGGTTCGCGAAACTTACACTGCATCCGGTATCCCAAATCCGGAACCCACGCAGTATTGACGTGATGGCTTAGGTCCTCATCAGCTCATATACGCCGCTCATACTGCCCGCAGCAATTGCGATGCTTCTGGCTGGGCTGATGTTTGAAGACAGTTTTGTTGGTGACCCGGCAGCATATTGGATCACATGCGCAACGCGCAACGTTCGCCCTGCCATCGTCAAATTATTCTGGCTAGTTAGAAGCTTGAAACTGGATTCGTGCCTGCTTGCGCAACGAACGAGGCGACAACCAGCGTGTCGCAATCTCACGAAACATCTTCATAATCATCCTCATCGTTATCCTAATTACAGTACACGGTAATGATTGACATGGTAAACACATGTAACGTAATTACCCAATGGATCCAATCGGCTTCACCACGAACGGCCATTTACTGGGTACTGTTATCTGCTTCGGCAACGTGTCTGATGCTCATGTCGTTCAGCATTGAACCTGACAGCCTCGAAAATGGATCTATAGCCTATTGTTTGACATGTAACCCGTAACTAGTTAAGAGACATAGGGCCGCCGAATACCCACTGCACGCTCCTAGGCCTTCATTTTTCCTTTGTTTCATCGCTGTCGCTATCATGAGCACCACCATGGTGTTAAGTTGATTTTTTCCCTTTTCAATTTAGTGTACATTCCTTGAAATCGGGCTCTTTATGGGTTGCGCACATCTGCAAGGCCGCCTTGGGTTTTCTGGGAAGATGGCACAAAAAGAGCAGATGAGCACACACTCGTCACAAGTGTATTCGCCACCACACACCCCAAAACCCGAAACCCCAGACATTTCATCCCAAAGCCCGAAACCTGCAACCATTCGTACAAGAGCTCATGTGCCGTTGACGGACACGCAGTGCATTGTTGCTGCACGATGGAGAGCGAAGCGATAGAACAACAATACTGTAAGGCCCAACCGTTAGCAGGGTTTAGGAGTTAAGGGTTCATGGGCTGACGGTACAAGTGTTTGTGTGTTTATCCGATGAGTGGAGCTGCGAATACCGGCCTAGGCTACATCGGCAGCATTTGCTTCGCGCAAGTCATGCTCTACCCGCCCATCATGGGCATGATGACTGATTTCCTGGAAGAGCTGCAGGTCAGCACCCATTCAATGGGGTTTCATCCTGAGCCCCGCAAGCTTATATACCGAACATATGGGTCTTCATACTTCGAATAGGGTTCGATCATATTGAGGAACCTTAAACATGTATTCTTGGTCAGTACTCAGACCCCATACCGATAGTATCTAACACACTTCTTTTTGGTTATCGAACATACTTCTTCTTTTTGGTTACCTTTCACAGATTTGGTTAACCAGGCAGGAAATGCATTGGAGGTTGAAGGTGGTCCCGAGGTACCTGCATTTCCTCGTCCAGCATTCATGCATTTCCGTCGGTTCCTCATCCGCATGACAGCTTTTCGTTCCGCAACTGCCCCAACATCCTTGATTTCTGTAGTCTGTACACCCATCAAATTCTCAAAACCCTTTGGCCCTTTATCCTTGACGCCCGATGTGATTTAATGCCCAACAAAAGCTTGACTGAAACATTCGAAGCTCCTTGAACTACCCGAATTTTTCTTTGTGGAGTCCCTGTTGGTGACCTACAAAGGGGATGTCATGGTAGCTAATGTTGATGTAGAGAATGCATGCATAACCTCAGGCACCCGAAATTATAGGTAGTATGGCAAATTCCGGGAAGTATATGATGTTCTGTATCAGGTGTGAGTCAAGGTGTTTTCCTCCAAACCCTCAACCCGACACCCCGAAACTCTCAAGCCGTGAACCCGGAGGCCTTGGCCCATAGGCCCTGAGCCCTAAATCCGCGCACCCCTAAATCCCTGAACCCCACACTCTAAAGCCCTAAACACCCACACTCCCAGTACCCTATGCCATCGACCCTATAACATACGACCCAAATCCTATACTGCAAGCCCGAAGCAGAACCTCCATGGACCGGCCCTTTCGGTTGAAGTGCGAAGCACAGGACATCGCTGGCCTTGCGGCGAGCCTGCAGACTTCTGGACTCTCGGCTCTTGGTGCGTTATGGGCTTAAAAGGTTTTGGGGTTAAATCTTTCGGGGTTTAGAGTTTGGGTAATGGGCCCAAAAGGTGTTGGGGTTCAACGTTTCGTGGGTTAGAGTTTGGGTAATGGGTTCAGGGTTTCAGGTTTTGGGCGATTTGTGTCGGTGTGCAGGGTCTGTTGTCTTCTTATGGCGCGCATGGTGCGGGTGCCTGAACAGCAACTTAGTAGTTAAGTAGTTCAGTAGGTATCCTTTAATCAATAATCTTTTTGGGGTACTATAACTATTACCATTATATAATCGCAAAGGCTAGCCTTTTTAGTTGCTGGAACCCTAAACTCTAAACAGTGAGTGGTTTCCACATGCATACTTGTAGTCCGCACCTGCTACTTCATCGTGGCACGCGCTAGACATGAGTCGGATGTCTGCTGCTTAAGCGACGGAAAAACATAGTTTCATGAGCATGCCACCCATTCTCCAAAACACCAGCCAAGGTATGCAGAGAAGTACCACAAGACTTGGTGGTAGCACTGGTGAGAGCATGGTAGCCACACTCATACTTTGGATGCGACAAACCCTTTCAATCTATGCGGAATTCATGATATCATTGAGCATAGGGAGAATCTACAGGCGACCTGAGACCACTCCTCAGTGATGAAAGGGTGTTTGTTTCTAATCCTTTCCGTAGTTATCAGGAGCCCCATGGTGGGAACATGGAACATGCTTTATGGCTACTATGGGACATGTTTTCAAGAAGCCTCAAACTAAAGCCTGCCCTAGACCTCTGGTGTTGCAAGCAGTGCACTAACTGAACCAGCTCTTGGAGACCCTCCCCGGTCCTCGCTAACCGCGGAGTTGAGGTCGCAACGATGGTGGCAACGACAGTATAGGAGTAGGAGTAGTAGTCGAGCGTTGGTGGCAGCAGTAGTAGCAGTAGCTAGTACGAGAGTGCCTACTGCTGTTGGCTGGGAGGCGTAAGTGCGTTAATGCGCATTATGGGATTCCTAATCACCGCAACCTTTTTTGCTCGTTGTCGTCATCCTCGCTTAAATTTACAAGTCGCCCGAAGTCCCTGCAGCGATACGGAGCCGAGATGCAATCCGAGGTGCGCAGCTGATCAGCACCCTCGTGGCTTTGCCAGGCCGGTTCGGGATGTCGGGAAGTTCGGGTTCAGGGGTTTCAAGACTTAGAGCTCGGGGCTTTGGTTCATATATATATATATACACACATAAGAACATATACAGCAAAGAAGAGTTCATGTTAGGATAAGTATAAAGTTGCATACGTCAAAATACAAGCATATGTGTATATAACTATCTGTCTATCTATCTGTCTATCTATCTATCTATCTTTCTATCTAGATTTACGCACATCGATAGTAACTATACGTATCATAGATATCGGCAGTTGGCTTCAGGAGCTCGTGCTCATGTTTCAGAGTCTGGGAGTGTGCATTCAGGCTTTGGGTTCAGGGACTGAAGAATTTAGGGCTTAGAGCTTGGGGTTTTTATGGCTTGCGGTTTAGGGCTTAAATAGGGTTTAGGGCTTAGCGTTTGGGGTTTTTATGGCTTACGGTTTAGGGCTTAAATAGGGTTTAGGGCTGAGAGTTCGGGGGTTTTATGGCTTACGGTTTATGACTTAAATAGGGTTTAGGGCTTAGAGCTTGGGGTTTTTATGGCTTGCGGCTTAGGGCTTAAATAGGGTTTAGGGCTTAGCGTTTGGGGTTTTTATGGCTTACGGTTTAGGGCTTAAATAGGGTTTAGGGCTTAGAGTTTGGGGTTCTTATGGCTTACGGTTTATGGCGTAAATAGGGTTTAGGGCTTAGAGTTTGGGGGTTTTATGGCTTACGGCTTATGGCTTAAATAGGGTTTAGGGCTTAGAGTTTGGGGGTTTTATGGCTTACGGTTTATGGCTTAAATAGGGTTTAGGGCTTAGAGTTTGGGTGGTTTTATGGCTTACGGTTTATGGCTCAAATAGGGTTTAGGGCTTAGAGTTTGGGGGTTTTATGGCTTACGTTTTATGGCTTAAATAGGGTTTAGGGCTTAGAGTTTGGGGGTTTTATGGCTTACGGTTTATGGCTTAAATAGGGTTTAGGGGCTTAGAGTTTGGTGGTTTTATGGCTTACGGTTTATGGCTTAAATAGGGTGTAGGGCTTAGAGTGTGGGGGTTTTATGGCTTACGGTTTATGGCTTAAATAGGGTTTAGGGCTTAGAGTTTGGGGGTTTTATGGCTTACGGTTTAGGGCTTAGGGTTGAGTGTTGAGGATTTAGGGCTGTGTGTTCAGGGTTTGAAGATGGTTTCAGAGTTTTTGAGGCGGGGTAGAGGGCGGTATAGTGGTATAGAAGCTTGAAAAACTTAAACTACCAATACTATCAGGGATTCTTAGCTATGATTTACCGCTGGTATACCCCAAGACTCGATTCTCGTAGTTGAGGCCCCAACATGATCGTAGGTTCTGGGGCAGCTTCGGGTTTTGCATGTCAAATTCGGCCTTCTGGCTTATGCGATGCGATGTTGTATGTGTATAGAGGAATTAGAGTAATTAGAGTTTAGGGACAGCTTTCGCATGTATATCTGCCATCCACATACACTTCTACTAATTCTAGTTGTCTTTGCATGCGTGTGCATGTGTATATGGGTGCGCCCACTCGAGGCTTTCTTCAGGGCTGCATGTCTGGACTGTACGAGATGTGTCTTCTTCCTGTCAATTCCGGATTACAGCTGTGGGTCCTCACACCCTAGACCCTACACCAGCCATGCGGCAGGGGTTTAGTAGGGGTTCTTGGGGCATCATGTAAGGACTTGAGGTCTCCTTGTAGGCTTGGGGATTCTCGCTTGTATGCCCGCGAGGTCATATCGAGATCGGTGTAGGTTATGAGACGCGTGTTGCAGCAAGACTGCATCTGATATCTAGCCCTGAACCCAGAGACTCCAATATCCCTTAATTAAGGATTATTCCTTAAATCATATTAGGGATCCTTTGTTGTTCTATGGTATTTCCTTAATTAAGGGATATTGGAGTCTCTGGGAGCCGATATCTTCGAAGCCGAGCCCTGAACCCTAAACGGCGACTGAAGGCGTGGTTGCCGCCACTGGGGGCGAATGCCCCATGCTGAAGGTGGTCTGGACGATGTTTATAGGGATTGCAGGTCTTGTAACTGTAGGTGCTCTGCGCCTTTAGTACTTTAGTTCGTCTCGTGGCTTCGGGGTGAACAAATGAATTCTGATGTCGGTGATGCGGATTCCCTTGCTCATGACGGTGATGCAGGGGCTGCTAATTGCTATTGTCATGTTGCCGTTTCCGTCGTTGTTGCGCAGCATTCTTGCCATTATTGCTGCTCCTTTACATATCAGCAGAGTCGGACTTGTGCCGGCCTTGTCCTTGATCTCTGTCATCGTTGCCGCTGCCGTCGTAAACGGTTCAGTCTTCCGATAGGAATATTCTACCCCATGCCCCGACGTGTTCTCATGGACATAGTCAGACGGACATATGTAGATGCGTGTGTGTGCGTGTCTCAAAATCTGTTTCTGTTTAGACTTATGTTCTTATGTATAGACTTGGACCTGAGACCGTGAAGGTTTCTGGGCGTGAACCTTTATCGCAGTCCTAGAATTAGGGTTTGGGATCTTAGATGCGCTTACTCGCCTTTCTAGCCCCTCCTATGTATATGGATTCAGTCGATCTAGAGCCCTGTAAGTCTTACTCCGAAGCATAGATTCAGATCGCCCGCCAAATCAAAAACCAACACCGCCCGCTCGGGTTTAGGGTTTCTCCCGGAGCCCGAATGCAGGGATCCGACGGTGCATCCCAAGTAGCACCCATGCGCCTTGGACTCTAAGCGCTACATCTCAAACTCTCAATCCCCCAAAGCATTGAGGGATTAGGGTTTAGGGTTTCCCTGACTCCTAAACCCCTAAAACCCCTAAACCCCTGAAGCCTGAAACTCTGAGCCTTCTCAGGCCCTGGCAATGTGCTTCTGGGCTTTGGAGTACCATACTTGAATACTTTTTTTTCTTAAAGGAACCATTATGAAATACAAGTTTATACTTTTTTCTCCCTGGTTACAAAAGCCCAGGCTTGATCTTGACCCAAGCTCTTCTGTGGATCGGCTGCTCGGCAGAAGGCTTTCAGGGTCTCGGGTTTAATACGGTTTAGGGTTTAGGGTAATTTAGGGTGTATGAAATAGGCTGTGCGCAGGATATGGGATTGCAGCCAATTGAAGATCTAATCTAGGGCTTTAATAATTAGCATAGGGTTTTGGGGTAGTATGCTATAATCATAATAAGGAGCCCCTAAACCCTGTTCTAGTTAGTTAGGTCCGTACATTACGGTGCAAGATTTTGTGCTTCAGGATTCAGGATTTCGAATCTGTCGGCTTTGGCTCCATGTGGGATGACCAAGCCCTAAACACTAAATCCTAAGCCCTGAACCGTAAACTCTAAGTGAATATTACACCACGACCGTCATCGTACCAGCACTAACCAAAGAACCATAACTCGAAACAGCAGCTGCCAAGGTGCGCAGTGATAAGGAATGCCATAAGAGACACTTGAATCAGGGCTCTGCAAGGCTACAATTTACTGTAAAAGGGATGCTGCAAGGGATGTTAGAATCCGGATGCTATGAGGGTTCGCATAAGGCTTAAGGCTTACAAGGCTTGGGGCTTAGGGGGTAGTGCATGGTCGTCTTGCAGTGCTGCTACTTTGTTGTGCACGGCCTTTGTGGTCATCGTGGCGGTTTGTAGCATTGTAGCAACTGTATCCGGGGTTAGAACTGCCACAACTGTCGCACAATGATCACCGACACCTCTTCGAGACTTTGGGATTAACATGTGGGATTTAAAGAATATTCTGGCATCGCCGTGCCCTATACCAAAACTGCGAGTTCCCAGTGTTATATGTTGATGTGGCCCTTGTGGCGGTTTGGTAAACTTCGAAGCCCCGAACCTAAATTCTTAAATTCTATTCTAAGGTCTAAGCCCTAAATCCTAAATCCTAAGCTAAACCCTAAACCGCCCAGGACTGGTCCCTTTGGGTCTTTGGACTTCTGAAGCAAAGCTGGCCTCGTGATTTGCGAAGCCCTGAACTCCACCTCAAGAGAGCCCTGAGGGTTCAGCAATGGCCACACTCCTCTTGCGTGGTTAAGGATGTAGAGTTCAGGCTTAGGGCGAATATGATTCAGGCAAGCATGTCACCCGAGTTTATGAGGTTGGCCTTAGGGTTTTACGTCGTTAGCAGTTCTGGCTTATGTGTTCGCACTTCAACCTTCCACTGGCGTAGCCCAGCAACACGAGCCCTCATCCCCGATCAAATGCTCAGACCTCGACACTAACACCGACCATGACTTGCGAAGCGCTGCGACCAGAGCAGGCTGCGAAGCAAAACCAGGATCGGCTCAGACATTTGAGCTTTGGGGCTTTATGGTATGGGACATAAACCCGAAGGAATTGACAATTAGACTTTTGACATCTTCCCAACCATGGACTAGCTTTAGGGTTCATAGATGTGTATTATTGGGTGTGTTCGGGATTCGTGTCGCATTCTGGGCTTCGCTGCCATGGACCCGACCTTGGCCTTGAAGTTTGCGGGCCCCAAAATAACCTTAAACCCTGAACCCCGGTTTAGGGTTTAGGATTTAGGGTTTAGGGTTTAGAGGTTAGGGTTTAGGATTTAGGGTTTAGGGTTTAGGAACATTTAGAGCCTGCAGTCATTTTTGGACTTTTTCAACCACCCGTGAGACAGCAGCTCGGAACCTCTAAGAATAGACCCACAGGGTCCAAGCGCTCGTCTTGTCTTTTGGGGAGGGTGCCAACAACCATGAATGGGGATGCCTTGGACCCTCAGGGAACCCAGAACCTCTAAGTGGTGCCTTCTAAAAGCACTTATTGGACTAATAAGCGCTTTCGCTAATACTGCACAAGGACTATTGGGGAATTCAGACATTTGTCACACAGACGCTCACCCAAGACTAGCCAAGCTTACGTGCTGGACTGTTTCCTTCGGTGAAGTGTTCACCATTACGGTTCCAACATGTTGAATACTCCGAACCCCCAAACTCCAAAACCGAAAACCCGAAAGCCCTAAGCTTCTGAGCCCTAAGCTCACAGCCTAAAACCCAATCCACGCGAGCCGGGTTCCGGCAAGGATGCCTGTAAGTGGACTGGCAGACAAGCCAGCAAACATAAGTTAAATGGACACACGTTCATTCATCCATACATACATACATACAGACCCGCATACTTCAAACCACCCAAACCTAAACCCTAAGCCCCCTTTTTTGCACGTAAAACGAGCCGAAGAACAAAATCCTAAGGCCGGGGATGGCGTGGAGGAGGACACAGCCAGGGCAGGGACTCCAAGCTTTGAGTGTTTGGGAGCCTTTAGGGGTTATGGTTTAGGGGTTTATGGGGTTTAGGGTTTGGGGGTTTATAGGGTGTAGGGGTTTATAGGGTTTAGGGGTGTATATCGTGTAGGGGTTTATGGGGTTTGGGGTTTAGCGGTTTAGGGTTTCGGGTTTAGGTTTTAGGGTTTAGGGGTTTAGAGGTTTAGGGGTTATGGTGTAGGGGTTTGTAGGGTTTAGGGATTTATAGGGTTTAGGGATTTATAGGGTTTAGGGGTGTAGGTTATTTAGGGTTCTCAGAGATCCCAATACCCCCTAATTAAGGAAATATACCTTAAATAAAAGGGGCCTTAATATTATGGTTTAAGGTATATTCTTTACTTAAGAGGTGTAGGGCTATTTAGGGCTTAGGGTTTAGTAATGTATGTTTCCGTAAGGTCTTTAGGGTTTACGGATTTTAGGGTTTAGGGGTGTCGGGTTCCGGGGTTAGGTTTTAGTGTTAGGGTTTAATCAGGGGCTTGGGGTGAAGGGTTTGGGGTTTGGGTTTAGGTGTGTGTGTGTGTGCCCATGCTTAAGGATCCATTGTTTCGGGGGCTTGGTAAGGCCTGGGGCATTCAGGATTTAGGTTTTTGAAATTTGATGTAAGGGTGTAGGTTAATCAAGAGGTCAAGGTCAGGTTGTTCTTGAGGCAGCAGCTGCCAGCCCAGGGCTGGTGGCGAACAGTTCCATGCGATCTGGTTGAGGATCAGGGCCTTTGAATTCACTCAGAAGAATAACATTCCTTGCGCGAGAAGTTAAGGTTCAGGGTAATTAGCCCGGTGAGCACACTTCAAGAACACATGCAACTTGTAAGTAGAACCTCGTACAGAGGTGTAAACTGACCTTTGGCGCACTGTGTAGCCTGAGCCCTCACACCCGAAGGCCCGGAACTCTTCGAAGGGCCCCGCCCCGCCTCTCGAGGAAACCTTAATGCCCCATCCCCGGAAGCCGCGCCCAGGCGGCCGAGCCGGAGATCAAGATCTCCATCGTCCGGGTGAAAGCTCAGCCTCGAAAGCACAAGGCAGCGACCATGATGATGAGCATAATCTAGGGTTTTTAATAATTACCTATATTTGTTGGGGCGCTCCTTATTCTAATTATCGTATAACCGGGCCCCAAAACCCTATTCTAATTATTAAGGCCCCTACCTTATCCGGAAGGGGGGGAGTGGTCTACATCATACAGCGGGCTGTTGGGGGAAGGTTCAGGCAGCAAAACACTTTCTTGTTCAACTGTCATGCTTGAACATAAAGGAAAGAACAGACACATAGACGCACCAATGAGTTGTGGCTGCGCGGTCAAAGGGCTTAGGGGCTTAGGGTTGGTTCGTACAGGTCCTGTTGTAAGGTACAATTACAGAGTTCGATAGGCAACTTGGTGGCTCTACGAAGTCGTGCACCATTTTCCGAACACTTGTCGCAGAATACCGTAACCGCCGTTTGAGTCTAGTATAGTTCGTCATCGCTTCAAATCAGTATGGTCCGACAAGCCCTCAACCTCGTCCTGTAGAAACCCCCAAAGCCTCTCCAAGTAATAGATGGATGGTTGTCAAAATTAGGGTCCCTTCTTGGGTCCTTAATATAATACGGCACCTATTACTTGGGGTACCCAAAAAGGGACCCTCAACCACCCAAAGGGCCTATCTCGACCCCTGTATTGCCTTTCAAGGTGATCTCCTACGGCTACCGGAAGCTCGTTGATGGTGAAGTCCCGGAGATGTACCGGTTTCAGTGCCGCCTTGCATGGGGGTGTTTCTTCAAATTGGATATGGAGACTGTACGGTCTAAAGAGGTCTGTGTAATATAGGGGCCTAAATGATTACCTATACTATTTTGGGGGTTCCTTATTATAATTCTAGTATAATGGGCCCCTAAACCCTATTCTAATTATCAAGGCCCCAGTTCGAAAAAAGCAAGATGCCCCAGACTATATAATTCAAGATTAAAGCGCTGAGCCAGTCAAAAGGATTTTCCTGGTTCGTGTGGTATTGGACTCTCTGGGTACAGAACTGTTGTCCTCTAGCACCATTTCAACTTGTTGGGGTCTCAAGAAACATTGCAGTGTTTAGGATCTAGGGCCAGCGTGAAACACGGCTTTGCATGTTTCCTCTGAGGTACCCCAGAACGTAGCTTAAGGAATGCCCACCCCGCAGTCGTGTAGACCCCTGAGCAACGGAGACTTTTGCCCTCAATGGAATCATGTAAGACAGGGGTTCATTAATCAAGAGTCTACATTACACACTGAGACAGGTACTTGCCCGACCCAGATCTGCCAGAGGATCTCCATCCAGGGGCGATGCCCTCGGAACGGCTCGATGAAGATGCGTAACCCTAAACCCCAAACTGTTGGATTTTCGAGTTTAGGGTCCGCCTTAGGGTGAGTGTTACCCCTAAGCCCTAAACCCTTAACCTGAAACCGGTTCTAACATGGGTCGGCACTTGTGACTTCGCTGCTCATAGGGGTGCTACGGCTGATGGACAAAATCCTGCATTGTACCCATTATAAGGAATATACCATAATTCCCATAGTTTAGGGTCCTTAGGGTCGTGCAGGATTTTGACCATCAACCGTAAGGGCTGCTTGGGGTCTCGTGAATTTGACCAAGTGCTCAGGTCCTTAAAGTCCGAGACCGAAAACCTTCATCCCCTGGTTGCTTCTAGGGTTTGTGTTTAGGGCTTCGGATTTAGGGCTGTAGGGCTTAGGATTTAGGGCTTTAGGGTCTAGGATTTAGGGCTTTAGGGTTTAGGATTTAGGGCTTTGGGGTTTAGGATTTAGGGTTTTGGGGTTTAGGATTTAGGGGTGTGCTGGGCAAACTTCGGAATCCCGTCCAAAGCTCCGTGTGCATCATCCCTGCTAGCCCATGCTCAGCATTCTGCGATGCCTCTGGCATCGGATGCACGCAGGTATTACGCAGGAGTCCACTCCACATCTGGGAGTTTCCGAAAATAGGGGACCCTAATACAATACCCCAAATAGCAGGATCCTTACTATAAGGACCCCCAAAATTAAGGTACCCCTAATTTTCGGAAACTCTCATCTGAACCTGCGTATCGCACCCCTTGGAAGCGAAACCTCTACACCGAAAAACCCTCTCCCCCCGCACTATTTGGGAGTTTCCGAAAATTAGGGGTACCTTGTTTTGGGGTCCTTGTAATAAGGATCCTGCTATTTCGAGTACTATCTTAGGGTCCCCTATGTTGGGAAACTCCCATTTATGTCCAGGTACGCCACCGAATGCAAACCCCGAAACTCCCAAACGCCCCGGAGCTGTGTTTCGAGGTGATACCTGCGGGATTTTCTGCATGTGTGCCAGTGGACCAAGACATGGTACTGCTTCCCTGTCTTTGGGTTTCATGATTTGCTTAGGGTTTTGGGTTCCAGGTTCCAGATATTCCTCAGTCAAGGAACATACCTTAAATTGCACCGTCCTGAGTGTTAAGACTTTAGTTCTTGAATGCCTTTCCCTAACAGCCCGGTAAGCCGTACGGTAAGTCCTTCGGTTAGAACCTGAACTCAAGACTGCAGCTTGGTGTTGCAGTCTCAGCACTTGTTCGTGCATATGGAGGCCTCTCAAGGTATCGATTTGGGATGATTTTTAAATTCCCCTTGTTGTTTAATCTGGAGCCCAACTTATATATTACTTTGGGGGACTGTTGAAATCGTCACCCAGAATACCTTTCTTAGGGCACGAAGCTTCTTGCCCTGCGAAAGCTGCTCCTCTGCAACTCCCACACGGGGTGTATGTAATCTTCAATCGGATTCCCTATCGGGGAAGGAGATACTTCGACTCTTCCAGTCACAAGCACCAGGTCGTAGAATTTTGAAGAAGCATCCGTAGGATGTAGGGTTGAGGATCGCAGAAGCCAAAACCGTTGCTGGGACCGAAGCTCATGACAGGTCTATTTCCATACCCGTGAGGGGGACACCGGCCCGGAGTATCAGGTAGTGTCTGGCCGGCCAGTGTTGCTCCATAGGGTGTTGGGCCACATTGGGGTTCCAGGATTTAGGGCTTTGCGTGCGCATGTGTGGCGGTGTAGGGCTGAAGTTGGGGTGATGCTTTGAACTCAAGGTTCCTTTACAGGAAAAGACAAGAAACAACTTACAGCAGGAGTGTGTTTAGTTTGCGGTTCTCATTTGACCAAGGTTGCTACCACATGATGTTGCCAAACCCTGGACAAATTCAAACCCTAAGCCCAAAGCCTTGGACCCAAATCTATAAACCCGAAACCACCGCCTTGCACCCGAATCCTTTACTACTTCACTAATTAATCCTTAATCCCGAACCCCTACTGTAACCTGTCATTAGCCCTAGATTCCCCTGCACTTAAATCTCCAAAGTGTACCTATCTGTACCACAGTTGTTTTTCACAGTCGATGAACTTATCTTCTAGACGAGGCTCCTGTTTTTAGCTTTAGCTCATTAAGCCATATCTTCCTGTCACTTGCAGGCACATCTTGCCTTGCGAGGTACAACAATTGCCTCAATGTCGCGGTCGCCATGGCAAGAGTTGCTAGACACATTAGTAACTCACCTGCTTGCTTGCGGCAAAAGCACCGCACCCCCAAAAGAAGGGAAAAGAAGCTCCCCCATGCGCTCGGGGGATGCTAAAGGCCATATCTTTGGCCTGGGTCACGCCATCAGGCGGGCCCGACAACCAGAGGCGTGGGTTGCCTCCCCATTGGGCGCGCAAGTACTTGCGACTTCGGCTCCGATCATTCATCTTTTTGCAGCTCTTGGTTCAACAGCTTCGACTTTAGATCCAAAGCCCTGGACATTTAAGCACCCAGCCGTAAATCCTAAACTTGAAGCCTTAAAGATTAGGGGGCGGCCAGAAGAGGAGGAGAGTGGCCAAAGAGCCTTGCCGGGGTTGTCCCTCTGAGGAATTGGACCTGGCCCAAATGGCAGGCAAAAGGTACCCATATTTTGAAGGGGCTGCTGGAGAACCTAGTTAATACAAAGCTTGAATAAGTGGAAATACTATTTCGATTGCTTAAGCCTTCCTACGGCTGTCATATAGCTCCAAATCCCCTAAATCTTTCCCAGTCAGTAAGGCCCCTGTGGTATTTGTTGACGGGGTTACAGGTCCTTCATATGGTTTTGTACTTTTTTAACTACGGCGTTCTGTTTGCTTCGGTAGGGTAGGGGGCTGTGTGTGGTGTTATAAGGGCTTTTACAGTGCAGTGCGGGTTTCCGATGTGAGTTGAAGGTTCTGCAGTGCTGCCTCTGAGCTTTACAGTAAATCCCATAAAGCTGGAAACCGGATGAAGGCCAAATAGTGCTGGGATTCCCTATACATTAGTCTTAAGGATTGAGGCTATTGGGTTTCCAACTTTTGGGCTTCTACTGTAATCCCAGAACCCCTTGTTTTACCCCCTGTAAGAGCCCGTCAAGGAAGCCCATCCCAAGGCCCCTATAGTCAAGTTCATTAGAACTTACCACCCAACCCTACCCTAACAAAACATACTTTTCTGCAAGGTCCCTTTAAACTACGTAATAGGGCTTTTGATCAGGGCCTACAAAAAGAGTTGCTTTTTTGATGGCTTAAGGAAGAGCCAGGTACACGCAGCCGGACCCTTCGGGTGCCGAAACGCCGGCGCATTCCATGGTCCTGGAGTGGTCCGGTGCTCAGGGTTTAGTGTGGAGGAGATTGAGGGGCTTTCCGATACTTGAATCCTACGAGGCTGTACCAAGTTTGTTGATTTCTCTGGAGTTGCAAGAAAGAGACAAGTAAAACCCTATCTAAAAACCCAAAACGAGCCGCAACCCCGAGTCTAAATCTAAATCCCTGCAGCCCTAAAGCCTCCAACCATGAACACTGGGCTTGCTTGAAAGAGAAGTGTCACAAGACTCCGACTTTTAAGAATATGTGTAGGTAACCTTTAACCTTTCCGGGGGGTTATAATCCCTGCGATATGATGTTCCCAAAGGTTGTTTTTGTTTCGTTCCCCTAGGATACTGGACAAGCAAGTAAGTGCTCTTGCTCAGGAGATTGGTGTAAGATACGACAATAGGCAACTATAGTAACTAACATGGTTTAGGGCTTAGAGTCTAGGGTTTAGGGTTTAGGGTATGGTATCTATGACAACAAACCAGAAAGGATTCGGGGTGCAGTTTACGTACGGCCCTCCCAGAAAAGTCACGCCTGGAGGTTGAGTGCATGTTGATCCGGGGGTCAGACTCCTTTAGTCAGTCCTGATGTTTTTAGTATAGTACAACTCGAAGGGGTTAGTTGTCTGCGTCAATGCTGCTTCTGAGGGCGGGCGATAATGCAGAGTCTACGAATAATAAAGAGTGAGATCTCAATACGAGGATCCCCGAAAAGCGGCCGACAGCTTTACCAACTTCGATACAACACAACCCACAAGCTCTAGGAATTGAGTTGTACCAGAACTCAGGATCCAGGATTAGGAAACCTTATGCCCGACGGATGTTTCTGCGACTGAGGACCAACGATGTGGACGCGATTTGGGTCGAGGTGCCCTGGCGGTGTTCCTGAATTAAGATGCGGACTTCGAGCTTTACCCTGGGTCGGAATACTTGGTAATGGTACCCCCCTGCTGGTCCTTGTTTTGACTTTATACTATAATATACCACGAAAAGCTGCAGTCCAGTCAGTGAGTCCCCTTGATCATGTCACTTCTGTCAACTGCTCGGTTTCCGGGCCTGGCGGAGGCCGTTAGTCTAAGTCGAAACGGAAGCTTTTCGGAAATTAGGGTATGTTACGGTTTAGGATTTGGCTTTAGCCTTTAGGGTACAGCGGGTCTTGATCACAAGGACCCATAATCAAGGCATCGCGGTCTCATCCTGGAGCCTCTCAAATTGCTTCTTCCTGCAAACCTCAAGACTCAGCACCGAAAACCTTGAACCTCCGAGACGGAGGCCAGTAGTTTTGACCCCCCCCTTCACCCAACCCTAAACGGAAATCACATCCCAAGGTCAAAAGTATCGAAAGCCCTAACTTATCTTCGGAGTTTGGTATACGGGCCTTAACAGTCAGCTTTAAGTTTGGGGTGTAATCTTACTACACATATATTCTGGAGCCCTGAGCATCCATTGTACTAATTATTTAAGCTTGTGCTAGGGTGCAGGGCTTAACCCTTGACTTTGCTAAGTTGGATCCAAAACTCCTAACAACAAACTCCAACACTCTCCAAACACCAAATTCCAACTTACATCCTAGACAGTAAAAATATCTGACCATTGCATCCTCAACGTCTTAGCTGCACCATAAGCCCTGAATGCAGAACCTCGAAACCTAAACTCTGAACCTCAGACTCAAGCTTAAACCCCAGACCTTGCCCTAAGGGTCCAAAGGACCCAATAATTAGGTACCCGGTTTTAGGATAGTAGTTATGTAGGTTACTATTTTGGAGAGTAAATGATAATGAGGTACTTGGACCCTTAGGGTTGGTAAATCCTAAACCAGTCGGACTGAGGCCTTGCAGCAGTTAGAGGACAACGCCGGCCTCTCCGAGGACGTGCAGAATCACTGTGAATTACGCCTCTTGTGGTTTAGGGTTTAGGGTTTAGGGTTATGTTTTATTACCACAATTATTGTTGTTGTTAGGATAATTTACTTGTTTTCATCATTAGTATCACTTGTATTACTACATGCGGCTTAGGGTTGCGAGGTCCAGCTTTAAGGTGGAATATGGGGGGGTGTTAGGGTTTAAGGTGCAGGGTTTAAAGGTGTCGTTCGGGGTGTTGGCTTTAGGGTTTAATGATTTTAATGTGAGATGGGGTTTAGGTTTCGAGCTTTATGGGCATAAGATACAGTTCTGAAAAGTGAGCTAGCGATAATATCCCCCAAGAGCCCTTAGATGATTCTAGCATAACCTATCTCTGAACCGAGTACTTTTCGTAAGGTCCCTACATGAGTGAAGGTTTATGGATTGCGCGTTCTTGCTGTTTAGGTCTTTAGGGTTCAGGGGTTGTGGGTTTGGGATTAAGGTGGGCTCCTAGACCCGAACCCCCGAACCCCTAAACCCAAACGGCTGACAGGCGTCGCAGACTTTGGGGCTCTGTAGCGCTTCGAGGTTTGGAATGTTCCCATTCAGCGTTCCCTGTCGTGGTTTGTTTTGCTTTAGGGTTTCAAAAACTTCGACTTATTGGGTTTTGCGGAGCTTTGGGTCTAAGTGGTTGTTGTCCATGCCCTGTCATCCCACAAGCAGCTTCTGCAATTTTGTTGTCGACCCTCTGTTGGCTCTGGCTGTGCGCGTGCCCGTTGATCTCGAAGACCAGCCCTTGGTACTCGGGTGCTGGCACTCTAGTGTCAACCTGACTACTTCAACCTTAAACCGCAGAGGAGAAATCCGACACACACCTCGAAAACCATTCACCCCTCTAGCAGCTATAAGCAAGAAGTGCTCGCCACGAAGCGCAGCGCAAAAAGCAGTGCGATTCTTATCGCAAGGATGACATTCGAAAACAAGGTTTATGTCAATCCTAATCAGGGAACGTGTAACGTGCTTCGTGTCATCATGCAAACCGTGCCAGACTGACAGATCATTACATCATGACGCTCCGTTGTGTGTCCAACTACCCAGTTCGTGCAACCATTAGCTACATAAGCCTGGCACAGAAAAACAGCTATGCAAGCAAAATACAAGTGTGCATTTTCGCTTTTTCTATGATTGCATATATACATACACATAAGCACGTACACATGCAACTGTTTATACAATCTTGCACAAGTTTCGTCGTATGCTGGATCAGTCTGTAGCATGTATTTCCCAAATTCACCGCCAGCTTGGCCGTGCTACGGCTGATGGACAAAATCCTGCATGACCCTAAGGACCCTAAACTATGGGAATTATGGTATATTCCTTATAATGGGTAATGCAGGATTTTGTCCATCAACCGTAGTATTGGTAATAGCTTCGGCCCCTACACCCTGAACTCTGAGCCCCAGGCCCTGAACCCTTCTCTGGTCTTTACCCATGATTGTTGCTGCTGTCCCTACACCCTAGACTCCCCCCTAAGTCCTAAACCCCTTTGTCAACCGTAGTTTCATGGCCTGTGTTCTGCGCGTGCTGGCAATGGTGGCCCTGGTCGGCATGGCAACTCCGGAGGCGACAAGGGCGCTAGAATGGGTTTAGGGTTTAGGGTTTAGGGGATGAGTTTTAGGGTTTCCTGGGGTTTGGTGGTTGTTTAAATTGTTTAGGGGGTTAAGGGTTCTGGTTCAGTGGTTCAGGCGTGCGGTTGTATCGTTTCAGAGTCTATGGCATCGGGGTTCGCCTTGCAGAAGTGTGGTTGTTGCTCTTGGTGTGCGTTGGAGTTCAAACTCCTTGGCAGGTTGGCTTTTTCTGAAAGGGGGGGGGGGCGGGGCCAGTTGTTGTCAACCCCCAAACCGTCGTGTACTCTGTCCGCATACTTTGTCGGTTACTGTTCCGTGAACCCGATATAGGCCTTCAGAGTTTAGGATTCAGGGTTTAGAGTTATAGTAACCATGACCCTGTAACCCGCTACATAGATTAATTGGCCTCTAGGGACCGGCTAGAAACTCGTGTTTTCCGAGTAACATAGAAGCATAGGGCCTTAACAATTGCCAACATGATTCCGGGTTCCTGAACATGTTTGTTTGTTTACAATTCTATCCTAACTATTCAGGCCGCTGTAGCCTTTCATTGGCCAGGGGCCGGGGTCCTGTTAAATCTGATCCTTACTGGTAGGGAAAAGGAACCCAAGGTGTTGTGAACATCTTCTCTTGGACAAAGGGCCGAAAAGGGCCTGACGATTAGGATCCCCATTGTAAGGGCCAAGGAAGCTACAGACAGAGGTCTGGAACATGGGATTTGTTTCCCAAAGTAGGCTTTACCCAGATATTCCAATATCCCTTAATTACGGAATATACCTTATAAATTATAATCGGATCCCTACTATGATTTAGGGAACGTTCCTTAATGAAGGGATATTGGAGTCTCTGGGTTCCCAAGTGGGGTATGGGTTGGGAGCCGGGCTTATGGCAGCTCTCGTTCTTGGACACCAGCAAAGAAACCAAGAATTCCCAGACCCAACCCACCAAACCCTGAGACAGAGGCCAGCATGAGTAGAAATATGTCAGCTGAACCCACACTGCACTCCAACTCCTGAAGCCGTATCTCTGCATCGGGAACTCCTACGGGGTCTAGGCAACTGCGGGATCCCTTTGTGAACGGATGTACTATATACGGGTTGAGATCATGATCCCTCAGCCATGGCCTACACATGGCCACAGTGCACATGGTGAGACCTTCCGTAAGGGTCTAACACATGTGACGGGCCGCTGCCGTCGACCCAATTGAGGTCATGATCCCTCCAAAGACTGCTCATGAGAGACAAACTGGGGGGGGGGGGCGGGGGGGGACCCGGAACCCGGGCTTTTTTTGGATCATGGGGGGCGCGTCTTAGGCCTTGCCGGGGACACCCTTCTGTGCCGGGGACCCACCCGGATTCCTTCAGGCTTGNCGGGTCGCTCGCCAGCGGCCCTCCCGCCCCCTCGGCCCCCAAGATAGTGATTCTTCCCCCCAAACGCGCCTACTGGAAAACAAGTCGGGGGGGGGGGGCCGGGGGTGCTCCAGCACCCGAGCCTTTTCTTGATCCATGAGGGCGCGTTCTAGGCCTTGACGGGGACAGCCATTCGTGCCCAGGACCACACCCGATTCCGAGAGGCACTGACAATCCTTCAATGATCAGACTCTGAGTAGACTTCATGAATCTCACTACCACTTGATGTGACTGATACATGCAACTCCAGATCCGGGTGTGCATCTCGAACCCTGTGTAAACCTTGTAGTGCTTGTAGTGCCTATATAAGACAGTAACTTACAACGTAGGTTGCGGGGCTTCTAGGGGTTCAGGATGTTTGGCCTTAGGGCTTAATGGGTGTAGTGGGATTAGTAGGATGTTATGAATCTTAATTGAATCTCCATGGAGGTCCCGGACGACGAAGATGGCCCTTCTCAGATGACCTCCGAGTGGCCACCTGGCTTCATGTCAAGAGACTGGAACTGGTGTTGGGCAATGCGGTGTTGACTCCCTAAATCCAAGAAACCTCATAGTAACCTTTCAAGCAACCATCATAAAAATCCTTGTAGCTCGCTAGGCGCCCTAAACCCTAAACTGTAAAACCCAGAGACCTAAAAGAACACTCAAACTAAGACTTGCTTTCAGCAGGGATCTTCGTTACACCGTATGGTTTGTAGTAGCCCGGCTAGCTCTCTGGGCACCGTGAAGACCCAGAACATCCTGAAGTAGTGCAGGTCCCTAAACCCTTAACCCAGCAGCCTGCAAGTCTATAAGTTTATCCCCCTCAACAACAAAAAGTATCTATCTATCTATCTATCTATGTATCTATATCTATATCTATCTATCTATCTATCTATCTATATATATATATATATATAGATAAACTGATCCCTGAAGGCCTAAAGTCGCGCAGGTGGGATCTGCACTACACCGAGACCTTGGAGGACCTCGACATGCCACCCGACTCAGCGGTGCAGGGTTGAATCTTACGAGCGTAAGGGTTTAGGGTTCAGGGTGTAGCTTTGGGGGTTTAGGGTTTCAGGTTTAGGGTTTAAGGGTTCAGGGTTCAGGATTTAGGGTTTGGGGTTCAGGGTTTAAGGGTTTAAGGGTTCAAGGTTTGGGTTCAGGGGATTGGGGATTTATGATCTTTGCAGGGTTTTGCAAGGTATGTATAGGGTTGTATGGATGTAGAACGGCTCCATATGTTTCTTAGTAGCTGAGTGGATACACTTTACACTTTTTTGGATAATACTACCCACTATAAAACTAAAGTGTACACCTTTTGGGGCATATGAACTGAGCAACTAAGGCTTTTTGAGGAAGGTTTCAGCTGGTGGGTTTATGGTAGAGCACCACGGCGTTACGGTAATTCGGGCGTTGAGGTTTGGGTCTTCGGGTTTGGCTTTGGGGGTTTAGCATTTCAGGTCGAAGGTTTTGGCAATTGGCAATGGCGTCAGCAGATCACAAAGTCAAAACCGAATACCCTAAAGCCTATATGCCCCAAACCCTGAAACAGGCGTTGGTGCGCGGCCTTCCTTACAAGCCTTAGAAACAAGTCCAATATGGTGCAGCCCACATGGGCCTGAACAACTACTTTATAGTATACTCAAACTATCGCTAAATATACCTCAAAACTCCCACCCAAGCCCTATTGTAGTTCCTTTTTTGGTTTAGCCACCTGTATGTTCAGGATCCCATAAGGTAGCCCCAATAAAAGAATTACATTGGAGACTATAGGTAAATGTTAAGCTCCAACAGCAAGATACCTGAGGCTCGAGTTTTTAGTGGTTCAAATAAGTCTTCAGGTCTGTGGACCCGCGTGAGCCGGGTGACGATGCCTCAGTTTTCTGCTGGAGAAGCAGTGCTGCAAGTTCTAGTACAGATATTTAACATGGAAGTCTGAGCAATTACCAATATTGTTCCTTACGGCTTTCGCGGTCCGTGTTATAATAATGCTACATTGTACCCGGCCCGATTCTTCTTGTTAAGTTGCCTATTACGGTTTTGGATGGCGAGTCCAGGAGCTTGGCGTCTCGGGCAGAGGTTCATATGCTAGACAACATGAAGAGACATGAAGACTATCATCGTTGGTGATAGCCGAAAGCTCATTGAGGCACAATCGGAGCTTAAGATATTGTCCTTACCCCCGTAGCTTGAGCCCTAAACCCCCAAAATCCACACCCTCCCGAAGCCCTAAACCCCAAACTCAGACCCGAGCCTTCTGCAGCTTTTGCTCAAACTTGCCAGTGGCAGCTTGGCCGTCCTGGTGCACTTGGAACCTCGGGCATTTAGTTAGATTCTACTAGATTTTAGCAGGCTAGGGTCTAGGGTTGAGAAGTTTAGGGTTGAGGGGTTTAGGGAGTTCTGGGCTTCGCGAGTTTGGATGCAGGGTCTCCTCGATGTGTTTTCCCTTGAGTTGAAGATCTTGTTTTGTGGTTCTTAATCAGGGTTTGGCGATTGGGGTTTGAAGTTCTGGCGGCATGTGCATACATATATATATATATAATATGTATATATATATATGTATATACATATATATATATATATATCTCTTTCTCCCTCTCTCTCTCTCTCATGGTTCAGGGAGTTTGGGGTTTGGGCTTTAAGTTCTGGCAGTATCTATGACATTTTGAATGCACACAATATATAACATATATATATATAAATATATTATGTATATACATAACACACATACACATACACGTGTAATTACGGGTGGAAGCAGCGAAATCCTAAACCCCAAAAGCCCCAAACCCTAGAACCCGAGACCGCCTGCAGCTGAGCGGGTTTGGGTGAAACTTGGGCCGTCGGGTTAGGGTTTAGGGTTTAGGGGGTTGAACTCATGCCCAGTAGCATTCCTGGCTCCAACATCATAGTATAATATAGGGGCCTAAAAAATCCACCGTTATTCCCAGGTTCCTTAATATGGTTATAGTATAATATGCCCCAAAAACCTATTCTAATTATTAAGACCCCTATAGTAGCCCTGAAGGTTTAGGGTTTAGGGAGCCATTGCCAATAGCAGGTTCGGGTCCCTCATTTTAAGAGATCCCACCGGCCCCTATTCTAGCTCTTCGTTTGTACGTATAGCAATGGACTCCAACTGAGGTGAGGGTTTATGACTAAAGACTAGGATGTATAGACTCAGCCTATAACGCCCAAAACTTAACCTACAAGGAAATCATAATGAGAAGCCACCCCCAAAAAATCAGGTTTTCTAGGGTTCAGGTCTATGGAAGTCTATGCTGTAGGGGCCCTTGAACCTTTCAAGCTTTGACCCGCGCAGTGAATTGTAAGAGTAGCTTAGGCACCATGAACGGCTATGCCTTGCATTGGGTCTTCCGCACCACCCAGCTGAAGCCGACGTTGGACTTCCTCGAGCAAGTGCTGGGCATGAAGCATGGCTTGGTGGTAGGGTAGGTGGCCTTTAACCTTTTTTTTGGGTGTTATAACCCCGATGCAATCGTAAAGGTTAACCTTTGTTGGTGCCCCTAGGATACTTGGCAGCCAGGCTTTAACACAGGGTCACAGGGGTTAAGGTGTAGGCCTATGGTTTTCATTTGGTGGTTGCTTCGGGCTCTGAGCATATTGCGCGTCTAGTATTACGAGTTGAGGGCTGTTTAGGGTTTAGGGTTTGGGCTACTGGCAACTAAACAGCATTTGACGGCGAGAACAAACGTGAGATACTGTTAAATCAGGTGCCTGCTTCCTAAGCTGGTTTTCGAGAGACTGCAGCAGCGTTGTCCAAGGCATGACCTGCGCCACGAGGAGAACACGTCTGCCTGAGGCATGACTGGGTTGATTGTTTCAGGGTTAGAAGTATGAATAACTGATAAAAAGTACTCTCGCCTGTAGAATAGAGCCCATCTGATTGTAGCAACATGTCAGCCAAGTTGAAGCCCGTGCCCATGGGGCGAGCATGCCACTTAGGGCTTGTAGGCTCAGGAAACATCAGGAAAAGGCATTCTTAACTGACCACAACCCTCCTCACACTGCCCCAGGACCAAATCGCAAGAGCAGCAACTCAACTAAACATTCGGGAAGATCAGCAAGTCAAGGGTCCTTGCGAAGAGTCCTATATATGCGGACAAAGGTTTAGTGCAAGGCAAGGTACAGGCACCATATAGGTCACAATAGAAAACACCAAACTCAAACCCACGGCCTTAAGCCTGAGCCCCAAGCCGTAAACTCAAACCCTTAACGCCTGAAGCTCTGAATTTGGGCCAGCACCCCCAACCACCAAATCCCCTTAAACTCAAAGCCCAAAGTTGTAGTGTTGGGGTATAGATTTTAGGCTTCCCTACACTATGCCCACAACAGGTATCACCTGCAATGGGCCTTTCAAAACTGCCTGGAGCAAGACGATGGTGGGCTACGACCTTGAGGTGCTCTGTCCAGGGGCCTCTAGGGCTTCAGGGTTTAGGGTTCAGTAAGAGGGTTTAGGGTTTAGGGGTTTTAGGGCTTCAGGGTTTAGAATTTAGGGTTCGGGGTTTTTAGGATTTAGGGTTTTTAGGATTTAGGGTGCACATACAGGGCGGAATATCTAGCCACTGAGAATTAACGTAAAGCAGACCTCAAAGCAACACTAAAGTGCTCGTATTATTCAGGCCCGTATACCAGGAGTTTTGGAGTGGGGACTTTGAGTTGGGTTTTCAGGCTTTGGGGTTGGGCGGTCAAGCTCAGGGTTCATATGGACAGTTCTCTAAATTAGGATTCCTTTTGGGTCTTTTTTATGAGGGTGCCGTACTATTTTGCGGACCTGAAAAGGGACCCTAGTTTAGGGCACTATCCACATTCCAGTCATTGCTCTTTCAGGCTTTTTCAAATACCCCTTGCCGAAGAGGTTCACGAGTTCTCGCCATGCCCCAACCGTCGAAGGATGGAAACACCTATTGAGAATTCCAAATGAGGTTTTTGGGGCTTTCGGGAACAGCAACTCCAAACCCAAAAAAAGGCGGAGGTGCAGAGATACGACTTCGCTGTAGGAACGGAGTTGGGGCTTTAGGATGTGAACCTGCGTGCCCTCAACCCAGGCATCGTGGCTTTAATCTAGCGGTCGGGAGAGTTCGTACCACTATCGTCTGCAAGGAAGAATGTATTTGTATTTTTGAGGACCCTGATCCCTGGACTCTGAAGCTAAAAGCCTGATCATAAAGGCCACTATATGAACCGCTCTCAAACGGCCCTAAACCCCGAACCCTGAGCCGAAACCCCAAAACAACACAGGACAAGGCCTATTGCATGGAGCTGACATACAACTACGGAGCCTGAAGTCGCATTGGGCTTGGGTCTCAGGGTATGGGCTTAGGGCTTGGGTTGGGGTTTAGGGTTTGGGGTTTAGGGTGTGGGTTTTGGGTGTAGGGTTTGGGGCTTAGTCGGGGTTTAGGGCTCAAGGCCTCCGGTAACCTCCGGTTTGGGGTTTGCGGCCCAAGTTTGGGGCTTGAGTTTACGGTTTAGCCGGGGCACCTAGATTTAAGTAGAACTTGAACAGAAACAACAATGACAACTGCACAAAGCCCAGTTTCGAACTTGCAGCTCCAAGGCTAAGCCAAAACATCGGCAAGTCTAAGCAAGGGCTCCAACTCAAGCAAACCTTTAAGCCTAATCCCTAAACCCTAACCGCTAAACCCTAAACCCCTAAACCCCAAAACCCCTAAACCCTAAACCCTAACCGCTAAACCCTAAACCCTAAACCCCTAAACCCCTAATCCCTAACCGCTAAACCCTGCACCCTAAACCCTAATTGAGGTTTCGGGCTTCGGCGCTAAGCCCGCGATCCCCAGTCTCCTTAGGGTTCTTAATTATATAAGTTATACTACTGTCGTGTAAACCAAAGCCCCAGTGAAATTGCTAACGCCCTTCAAGCCCCACACCCTGAACGACCCAACACCCCGGAAGCCTGAACCTCGAACCCTGAAGCCACCCTTAAAGGATCCCTTAAAGGAGACCCTACGCAAACATGCTATGAGCCGAGGACTGGATCGACCTGGCACCTACGAGCCGGGGTCTGGTCTCGCCGAGTTCGGCATTTTTGTGCCTCCCGGCTGCTGGGTTTAGGGTTTTAGGGGTTTAGGGTTCAGGGTTTCAGGGTTTAGGGTTTTAGGGTTTTAGGTTTTAGGGTTTAGGGTTTTAGGGTTTTAGGGTTTTGGGTTTCAGGGTTTTAGGGTTTAGGGTTTTAAGGTTTTAGGGTTTTTGGTTTTAGGGTTTAGGGTTTAGGGAGTCGGCTTCAGGATTGAGGTGTTGAGGGCTTAGGGGTTCAGGGCTTCGACTTCGGGGCTTAAGCGTTTATAGGGTTTAGGGGTTTAGGCTATTAGGGTTTAGGGTGTAGGGTTTAGGGTTTAGGGTTTGGGGTTTAAGCGTTTAGGGTTTAGGGTTTGGTAGGCGCCAATTTCGGGTTGCTTCAGGTTCCTCTGATCGGGCAAAGGGGATACTATGTGGTTGAGTGTCGGGAGCCCCGCGTCTGGGATTCTTTTTGATGTGGTTTGGCTGGTTTAGGTATGACGTTTTTTAAATGTGGTGTATATACACAGTTTATATCATAACTAAGGTCTGCAATTTTTTTTCGGCTCTGTGGCTTCGCAGTTTATAGTATTGTGGGGTAGGTGTTTTCGTGCGGGGTGAATCTTAAACCTTATATATAAACCCTGAACCCCAAGCCCCCGAAACCTTACTTTCAAACCCTAAGCCCTCTGCGGTTTTGGGCTTTTTGGTGACAGTTCCTTGGCGTTCTTCTGGTTGGCTCTTAGGACTTTAACTTTTTAAGGTTTCTATACGAACTATAATAAGTAGGCCAAAAGTTTAACTTTTAGGAGGGGTTCAGAAGCCGGCCAAGGTTCTTTTCTCCTGTGCTCGGCCTCCGGCACCCCAGGGAATCTAGAAGCCTGAGTTATTTGAGTAAGACTATTATTCCTTAGAGCTCCGTATATCGTTTATATACTAACATAGAAGCCATACTACTCATTGGTAAGACTATTCCTTGGAGCTGTTTATTCTGTGCAGGATAAGGGGCTCAAAGGAGTGAGCCGATAGTGTACCCGGGCGTGGGGCTCCTGGTGTGCAGGCAAGCGGAGCCTACGACGGATCCTTTGAGCAAAGCTCACTAAACCCGAAATCCTACCTAGACCCCCCAAACCCTCTAATATACCCCCAACGACTCCCACTATTAAGGGCTCAAAGGACTCTATTAAAGGAGCCCTTGGGGGTCCTGGTATATACCCTAGAGACTGTCACCCGAAACTTTTAGCAAAAGACGGTAGCCTTCTTGAGGCCGGACGTCGAGGCTGCGCGGAAGGCGGGCTCCTTGAAGTTTGGAGCTTTGGGGCTTTGGGCCCTTCAGGGTTTAGGAGTTTAGGGCTTAGGGTTTTAGGGTGTAGGGGTTTAGGGTTTAGGGTTAAAACCCGAAACCCTAAAACCCTAAACCACCCCCAAACTCCGAAACCCTAATCCGTGTCGTAGGGAGCAAGTCCGGCTCTATGCCTGATGTCATCGATGGGCTCTGTTGACTTTCCCAAATTGTCTAAGATTTTTTCTTATTGGCTGCAGACTCATTTTTTCAACTTTTGGGGTTCTTCTCAGGTTTCAACTTTTATTTCCTTGGGTTTTGGGCTAGTGAGTTTTGTTGAAATGTAGTACTCTATCCCAAGTGCATACTCAGGGAAAACTTCCTAATGTACCCTTGGGGTATCGTGCAGTCTGAGGAGCACAGATGATGCTAAGATCCCAGTCATTGAGTCATTGTCTTTCGGCATCACAACATGGTCATTCAGTGTATCTTTAACAAATCTACTAAGGCACTAATATTATTCCTACTTGTGCTATCATTGATGCCCGGCAAGTGGTCGCAATTCTGGCAAAGACAACAGCCGGCCCTGACCTCGTCTGAGACAGCAGCAGGTACTTTCAACAACGACAACCACCCACAGCAACTTCAACACATGTATTCTCGCAACCCTAAGCCCTAAACCCTAAAGCCTGCAGGAGCAGTGTCTTGAGCCGAAGTGACTGACCACAACTAGCAGACACGGTCTGCTGCAGATGATTGATGTGCTTTTGTTTTTTCTCCTTAGCCATGTCTTGTATTCGTTCACTCACTCCTTTGTTCATTCACTGACTCACACACTGACTCTTTCGTTCCTTATTCCTTCCTTCATCCACTCATTCAGAACTAGTTCAAGAAATGTTTCATTCCGTCATTGACTGAGTCATACATTATTGCCTTTCTGCCATGAGAAAAATGCACTCGCCAGTGCAACAATCATGATTCGGATCTACTAGCTCAACCATTGCAATTAGGAGTTAGAGTTAAAGGTTTAGGGTTTAGGGTTTCTTTGTAATAGTTCTGACTCTGAACTTTCCCAGGCCGCGGCAGCCTTGGGCTATTCCGAGGACTTGGCTTAAGGGAACTTCTTCGCCCCCTGCGGTGTTTGAGTTGCAGGGTTTAGGGTTTAGGCCTTGATAAGTAGAATCAGTGAGGGTTCCTTTTAAAGGGTTCCTTGAAAGTGTTCTGTAGGCCACAAAAAACGGGTTTTGGGCTCAGGGTCTAAATCTCTGCTGTTCACGGCCGTGCTCAGAATCAGGAACCCCTAAAACCACAAACCCTAAATAAACCCTACTATAGAGGCCTGAGTAAGTTTTTTTTCGCAGGGTTCCTCAATGTAGCGAAACACCAGAATATACCGCAAAACCGGATTTCAATTCTTGAGGTCCTGACTCTCTCTGCACCCTAAACCCTGCCCCTAACCTGAAGCACTTCGCCCCAGGAGGATGGTTGCGTCGTAGGCCCTGACAAGTATCGCCGCCTGGCCTGCATGGATGCCCTATGAATTCCTTTTCGAGTTTAGGGTTTTAGGATTTCCGAAAACTTTGGGATGCCCTATAAACTCCTTTTCGAGGTTAGGAGTTTAGGATTTAGGGATGCCGGAAACTCCAAGCGTCCCTTTGCACGTTCCTTCATGGATTCCCCAAAAGGGTTCTGCAAGGGGCCAGGCCCTTGGAGCTGCCAGGCTGCAGCTGATCCCCCAACTGGAGGTGACAAGACTGATCTAGATCTTCAAGGACGATGACAGCAGCTCCTACGAGTACTCATATTCCCCTGAGCTTACGGCGGGCAAGATTAGGAAGAACTTTGAATCGAAGATTGGTGATGTTAGCACGTCATCCAGCTCCGAGCCTATGGACGATTGAGGCTGCTGCGAGGAAATCAGCGAAAAGTTTATTGCAAGGGGGAGGGCTTAGCGTGTATTTAGTCATGGCATCATTATATTGTAACGCATGGTTCGAATGATACATAGCGGTATGACATCCCCAAAGTCAAAAATTCAAAACTTAAGCCCCAGAGCCCCCAAGCTCCAAAACGCCAAAGCCTTAAAACCCAAGACCCCCAAAGCACCTACCCAAAGGCTCCATAGTAGTTCCTTTTTGGGATTACCTTATAGTTCTATATATGAACCCCCAAAAGGAACTACTATGGAGCCGTAGGGTAGACCCCAAAACCCCAAACCCCAAGACTTAAGCCCCAAAGCTTCGCGGCTCCAAAACACCAAAGGCTTCAAAACGAAGAGCCCCAAAACCTGGACCTCAAAACCCCAAACCCAAAAGCTTAATTCCGAAAGCCTCAAAGCTCCAGAACGCCAAAGGCCTAAGCCCCAACACCCCTTTTTAAGGTATACCTATTGGGCTTTCCTTTTCGGCTGAGCCTAGGGCCATGGGGATCCGGACGATGATAATTTGGGTACTGCCCCCACTCAGTAACAGTTGAATCATATTCATAATATAGATATATTAGGACCTTAATAGTAGCCCTATTATAGACTATTACTGTATGGGGGCCCAAATGATAATGATGGTCCGTCGGCGTCGGCTCTGTCCTCTTCGTCGCGCACGCCGTCGTTGTCAGCGCTGCCGGCGGAGCATAATAGCTTAGTGGCTGAGTGGATACACTTTACACCGTTTTGGATAAATACTACCCACTAGAAAACTAAAAGTGTGCACGTTTTGGGGCTTATGAACTCAGCAACTAAGCTTCCTAGACGCTCCAAGTACCGAATGATTAGCACATGGTAGGGGCTTCCAGCAAACTCTCTTTTGTTTGGATGGTTTGGGGTACCTAGTGAACAGCCCTACAGTGCGGGTAATGTACAGGTCGGGATAGTTTGCAGTCTTATGATTACGGTGTGATGAACGCCAAAACCCTTTTCCATGCTAGTTATCAAGGCCCCTGTATCGTAATGGTACTCCTCAGGGACCCCTTGCAGCACAAACCCTTCAAGGAACCCTACTCTAAATCCTAAACCCTAAACCCTACTCTAGCTGACGGCCGTTATGTTACCTGGAACCTGAGGCCCTATCACTCTGAAGCCTAAAGTAAGCTCCCTTTGAGAACACAAACGCCGGGTCCCCTAAGCCCTATAAGCCCGAAGCTCTCAACCCGTAACCCTCCCTAAAGCTACATCCGCAACCCCAAACTCTAAGCCCTAAGCCCAGAACCCCTAAACCCCAAACCCTAAGCCCTAAACCCTAAACCCCTAAACCCCTAAACCCCAGACCCTTAACCCTAAGACCCGCGACAACCCAGGTTTCCGGCTCCTCACCTTGCCGAGTGGCAGAAGCGAGCGCTTCCTTTACGTCCTAGCCCTAACATGTTTCTAGGGTTTAGGGCTAGGGGTTGGGGGCTTTGGTTTAGGGTCCTGCTCCGGGCTCTACAGAGGGTCTGGCGTGTTTGGTCTTGAGTTTTCGGGTCTGGGAGTTCGGATTTCAACTCGGGTTCCTCTGAGTAAGGGCTCTACAAAGGCTGCGGGAAGTTCATTTTGAGCTTTGTTTTGAGTTGGGAAGCTTGCGGGTTTCCTGCAAGGCTCCTTTAGCAGGTTCTGAAATTTTGAGCGTTCAGGAGTTCAGGGTGGTATGTGGGTATGTTTTTTGATTTTGGGAGTGTATTGTTTTATTCAGCATTTTACGAACCCTGAAAAACCTAAACCCCAAACCCTAAACCCATTCCAGTTTAGGGCTTCAGGGTTTAGGAGATTGACGCACATGGGCTTCCGGGAGCGCCAGCAGCACAGACTCGATGAGTTTCACCAGACTGTCAACGCTTCAAGGGCCCTTTGATGGAGGCCTTATGACCCTTAATAGTGCATATTTGGAGTATATTAGATGCTAGTTCGGGGGTCTAGGGAGCGGCGAGGCTTCACGGCCAGCACCCTCTCGACAGAAAGCGGGTGAAAACAGTTGAACCTAGCAGCCCTTTTGTCGACACTTGCGGCATGACTACAAGCCTCGTCGTAGAACTCATCGCCACAAGTTCCTCATGTTCGATGCTACCTACATAGGTGCCCACATATTTCCGATCAGGTTCAAGATTCACGCAGCCGGCAGGGCTTGGACGTTCTCGTTCGGGATCTGATCTGATCTAACATGTAGATTGAAACCTGACAGACCAGACCTTATACTTAATTATGCGCTGAGCCTTAAACCTTAACTATCCCTAAACCCTATAAACTTTAGGCCCCCCAAACCTTATACTTATGCGCTGAGCCTTAAACATTACTATACTATCCCTAAAACGTAATCCCAATCCCCTTCTGCGCTGAGCACAAGCCCCCCGAAGGTCATGTGCAGATCTGGAAACCTGGAAAAGACCGTGGGTTTCTACAAGGATGCCTGGGGCTTGGCGTCGGGGTTGGGGATGTAAGAGTTTAGGCTTAGAGTTTAGCGTTATTCAGGGAAAGAGTTTAGGGGCTTTGACTAATAGATGTGTATTTTCGGGGGGTGCCGACAGGCAGGTCAGCACAGAGGCTGGGACACCAAGGGCAACGTCGTGTTAGCAGACCTCGTAGTAGTAGTAGTAGTAGAAGTAGTAGTAGTAGTAGCAGCAGCAGGAGTAGTAGTAGTAGTAGTAAAGTAGTAGTAGTAGTAGTCGTCGTCGTCGTCGTTGTCGTCGTCGTCGTCGTGCTAGTGGTAGTGGTAGTCGCAGTCGTAGTAGTAGTCGTAGTGTTACTACTACAATTATTGTTATTGCCACTACTACTACTACTACTACTACTACTACTACTACTACTACTACTACTGCTACTACTACTACTACTACTACTACTGCTACTACTACTACTACTACTGCTAATGCTACTAGCACCATAGTACCAGTACTCCTTTAAAAACACCTTCGAACACACTCGAAGAGCCTATGACACGCTGTAAATGCTTTGTTCAAAACATATACGCCCCGAGTAAAAGCCCTACAGCGGAACTGCTCCAAAGCCCCAAACACCATAAGCCTTGAACCCAGAACTCTCCTAAAACCCAAAAACTCAAGCCCGAAACTCGTCCCTAAGCCCTAAACCCTTAACCGCTAGACCCTAAAACCCTAAACCCTAAACCCTAATTTAAGCCCTAAACCTTAAACTCTACCTATAGTCTCCATTGTAGTTCCTTCCTTTTTGGGGTTACCTTATAGGATCCGGTTAAACCAAAAAAAGAACTACAAGAGACTATAGGTAAACCCGAAGAAGCCTCTCAGGTCTTGGGAATGGTCGATGCCGAAGTCCCCGGTGCGGTCCCGTCCAAGCCGAAGACCGCTGCGGTTAGCTGCTTGCTGTAATCGGTTTAGGGTTTAGGGTAATTCCTTTGAGTCAGTTAGGGTTTAGGAGTTTTAGGTTCCTTTGAGTTTAGGGGTTCGGGTTTAGGGTTTTGGGATTCAGGTCCCTCGGAGTTTAGGGGTTTTGGGTCTAGGTTGCCTTCAAAGCTCTGTTTCGGAAGCCTTTTAAACATTAAGGGTTCTAGCAGAGGTATAGGGTTTAGGGTTTTCAGCTTTATGTTGTAGGGCTATACGCTTGGGGGCATTAGGTTCAGGCATATACCTGTAGGTTCATACCCTACCCGGGTATCTACTTTACATAAAACTAGGTATCCCTAACAAGGGGTAGGGTATGAGCCTACGGCACCGTGAAGATGAAGTCGTGTCTTTCAGCGGATGTTCCGCACAGTGTCCAAGACCAAGTATCCTCAAGCCTTATTCCAATCCTATTTAGCTGCTTGCAGTCTGGACTAAGTGGCTGTTCGGCATGCTTGTAATCTCCTTGTATGGGCGAGAGGTGATGCCTATTCATTACAAACAGTTCCAGGTTCTTTCAAAAAGTTGCGTTATTCTGACACCTGAGAGTGACGGGCCCTAAACCCTGAGCCATGTCCACGATTCCGGTGGGGAAGGTACTAAAGGGGCCTTAATAAATACCTGTAATATTTTGGGGGTTCCTTGTTATAATTATAGTATAATGGCCCGCAAAACCCAATTCTAATTATTAAGGCCCCTATAAGCTATAGTAGCCAAGATGTGAGCCCGCATGGGGCAACCCGTACGAAGCCATTGCAGGCCTGTTGAGAATCTTGATTTAAAACAACCTTCCTGAAAACGAAATGAGCCCTGAAAGGGTTCAAGGCTCATATACCACGTAAGGATTCATAGTAGAAGGCGTTTCACCGCCATTTGGTCCCTAAGGCCCTAATGTTTACGAAGCCCCTTTACGTCCGGATTTCTGAGCGATCTCGAAATAAGAGTAATCCTAGACCATGGCCCTAAAGCCCGTAAGCAGGCACGATCCACGAATCTATGTTAACCGTCCGTTTCATGTCGGGGTTTTTGGCGGTTAGGGCTTTCAGGGTTGAAGTGGCAGGGTTGGGTCTATGATTAAAGATCAGGGTTTTAGACGCCGTTTCCCCCAAAGAGACGAAAATCAAAAGTCCCGGAGGGTTCAAAAAACCTTAAACTCCTCCTAAACTCCTGAACCCTAAACCCTAAACTCCTGAACCCTAAACCCCAAACTCCTGAACCCTAAACCCTCCCTTGAACATCGCTTTGCAGCCTTCAATCCTCAGTCTTCGGACCCTCCCGAAGCTAGGGTTTGGGGCTCCACTGGGCCCAAGACACTTGGGAGTTTCCGAAAATAGGGGGACCCTAATATAGTACCCTAAATAGTAGGATCCTTTTTATAAGGACCCTTAAATAAGGTACCCCTAATTTTCGGAAACTCCCACTTTCACTCAGCACAATGTCCTAAATGAGGGGGGTGTAGGAGCTGTCGCGGGGTTCCTTGATTGAGCGGTATATTTCCAATCACATTACCAGTCCCTCTTTATTAGTTTCGTGGTGATTCCTGAATGAACGGCGAAAAGGGAGCATTGGGCTATCTGGCTGGCGAGGCTACACCTCGAAGATGCACCCGCACGGCTTGGAGCCAGTCCTACTTGCCGCTTGTCTATGGGAGCTGTAGTGGTGCCCCTAGGAACTCCATGGCAACTATAGAGGGTCTTCTGGGTCTAGGAAGGCAGCTTTCAGGGTCGAGGACGATTTGTTTAGGATTTTGAACTAACGGTACTTGGGGCTTGGTAGTCCCAAACACGTGCTTGGGGGTAGGGCTTGTAGGGGCACAGGTCGTGAATGTGTTTGGAGTATTTGTATTCGAGCCACGCAAGACATCCCAAGCATTGTAGGATCCGACACCAATAAGTGGGTTGTACTTTGTAGATACCCTCTGCTCAAGAACGAAGCCTGAACCTCAAACAGCCCTAAACCGACTAAGCCGAGACCACAAACACCTGCCTAATGAAGTACAGTTGGCCAAATTAAATGTGCCTCGAGACTGGACTGAAGCCTACACAAAGTCTAAGTAGTAGAGTAGGTGACCTTTAACCTTTCCGGGGTATCATAATCCCTATATAACCCCAAAGGTTAACCCGTAGTTCACCTAGGATACTGGACAAGTAGGAGGTACGACACACCAAGAGAAGCGGACCTAGTAGTATGTTAGCCTCGGCCCCGGCACCCTGTTTGGAGTCCGTGTAGTCAGGATCCTTTCATATCCTATCGGTCAGACCCTAAGCCTAACTGTTTTGTGAAAATTCCGTGTGCCTAAACCCTAAACCCTACAACCTAAACCCTAAGCCCGAAGCCCTAAGCCCTAAACCCCAAACGTGCAAAAGCGTCAGCTCAAAGACTAAAGGAAAGCCCACAGTAGAGTGGGGTTTGTATTCGCGTTAAGCTCCTCTCTTTTAGGCTTTAGGCTTCAGGGTTTGGGGGGTTTAGGGTTTTTGGTTTGGAGTTTACGGTAGGCTTCAGGGTTTTGGCTGGTCCGTATTCTCAACGCCGCTATAGTTGCCACCTAAAGATAGCCTGGAAGCCGCAAGAAACCCTCCCAAAAGTTTTAGTGCAGCAGCCTTGTAGATATACCCCTCTACGACCCTTATGGTAACTACCACTTCAGCTCCCTACACGTACCCAAACGGTAGGGCTTTGGGTCCCCAAAGCGGCTCACAGTATATTGTTTTCAGGACTTACGGCCACACTGAACATACATCCCACATAGAAAACCCCTTGAAAAACCATTAACTGGACCCATGTCTAGATTTGTAAAGTTAAGGATGTGGAAATGAAGTAAGCGCAAGCCGAATCAGGTCTGGTATGAGGATGGAGTGGCTCCCAAGCCCACACCCTGGGAGGGCAGACATGCCTTGGGCCACTGCGCAGCACCATACGAGGGCTTGGTGCATACTTTTTGGGCTCCTTTCTGGGATCCTTTTATGGGTTCCTTTAAGGGTTCCTTCGAGGGGTTCTAGGGCTCCTTTAAGGGGTTGGTGGCGCCTGTAGGGCCTGTAGGGTTTAGGGTTGTGAACCTGGGCGCTTAGGACTCTGTAGGCCTTTAGGGCTTTAGGAGTTTGGAATCCCTTTATACATATCCGTTGTGAGCGTTATCAGAGTGAGTATAGGGGTCGCTTCCTTTCTCAAAGGACCCAAGCTCAGGTCAAAAGGCCCCAATCCCTTCGGTCTAGGCTTGAAGCTCTGAGTTTGATTCTCGCTGGTTCCCTAACTCCTTTACCCTGGTTTTAGGGTTTAGGAGTTTATAGTTTATAGGGTTTAGGAGGTAGGGTTTAGGAGTTTCTGGTATATAGAGTTTAGGGTTTGGCGTTTGAGCTGGAGTGCGAAACGCAAGAGTTTTGACTTCTGAGGACTGGATGCAGAGCAGATCATCGCCCTCCACACCAGGTCCTCCAAGTCCAGTTCACGCTATAGTGGGGTTTGGTGCCTTATAATGTGTGTATAATATATATATATATATACACATACATATGCGCGTATGCTAACCCACACATACATAACATGCATGCATACATGCATACATGCATACGTGCATACGTGCACACCTGCATACCTGCATGCATGCATGTAACACTTACATACATAAATATTTGCTTACTTACATGCCCAATAACCTGCACCTTCTGGGATGTGGATACTATATGAAACAAGTATCTACGTAGGTATCTATGCATGCATGCATGCATGTCCGTATGCATGTACGTATGCATGTATGCAGGTAGGTAGGTAAGTAGGTAAGTAGGTAAGTAGGTAGGAAGATAGGTGGGTAGGTAGGTAGGTAGGTAGGTAACGAAAGGTAAGGTAAGTTAATGTAACGGTATGGTATGCATGCATGCATGCATGCATGCATGCATGCATGCATGCATGCATGCATGCACGTATGCATGTATGCATGTATGCAGGTAGGTAGGTAAGTAGGTAAGTAGGTAAGTAGGTAGGAAGGTAGGTGGGTAGGTAGGTAGGTAATGTAAGGTAAGGTAAGTTATTGTAACGGTATGGTATGTATGCATGCATGCATGCATGCATGTATGTAAGCATGCATGTATGTATGTATGTATGTATGTATGTATGTATGCATGTAGGTATGTACGTATGTACATATATCGAGTATGTATGCAGTACAGATAGACATGCGGATAGCTACATGGGTTCTTGAGGCTTAAGGGTTGTGGGTTTGGGGTGTAGGTCTGGAGATTCAGGGTTCAGGGATCAGTCTTTGGGGGTTTGGGTTCAGGGCTTTGGCACTTGGTATCACAGTTCGAGCTTTAGAGTTTACGGTTCGGGAAGTTTCAGGTTTTGATGTTAGGTTGTAGGTCTTTTGTTTTAGATTCTAGATGTTGAGCCTGTCTGGGCTACGCTGGCAACGTGAACATGCTTTTGTCAGGCAGTTGCCGGAAGATCTTCCCATAAACCCGTGAACAAGCATTGCCCTGTGCGAGGTATAAGAAGGAGTTCCCGGACAAGATTATGCGGCTTAGCTGCCGTCGGCATATGTGGATGCAGGGGAACAGGAAGCGACGGGGCAAAACTAATAAATCCTTAAACCCTATAAAGCCTACTACGAAGAGGGCTCATGATGTTTGTGTACATAACACTACTACAAGTACTGAAGTCATTCTAAACTCTGAGCCCTTTGACGATCAACTCTCCCCCAGACCCCAAACCCCAACCCGACATCCTCCATCCCAAACCCTAGGGTTTAGGGTTTAGGGAAGTAATTCGTGATATTTGCTTCTTGGAGTTTCCTAGAATTGTAGTATGATATACCCCAACCCAAGACCAGAGTGTAGCAAGTATCCAGGCCCCTAGATTCGACCCTTGGAGTGGCAAAGCCCCAGAGGATCCGAAATGCCAAGGCACGACGAGAAGACCGGTGGGCCCATCTCTCTACAGGCCCGGTTTAAGGCTTAGGATTTGCGGTTTAGGGTTTAAGGCTTGGGATTTGCGGTTTAGGGTTTAGGGTTTAAGGCTTAGGATTTGCGGTTTAGGGTTTAGGGTTTAAGGATTAGGATTTGCGGTTTAGGGCTTAGGGTTTAAGGCTTGGGATTTGCTGTCTAGGGTTTCCGTAGCAAGAGACCGTCGGACACCTTCCGCAAGTAAAGATGCGCGTGAACGAGGAGAGATCAGGGTTGTAGTCAGGTTTTGTAAGAGTTCGATGCTTCAATTGTTTTATATGTCATATCCGTGAGTTTTAGCACCACAGTTGCCTACTTCAAATGGGATTTCAGAAAGTCAGGGACTTGATTTCTACATTCGTGTTGCTTCATACTATAAGAAACAACACAAATCAAAGCAACAGTATTTAAAAGTAATATGCCGAAACTCCCGACATTGTAAGTTTCAAGACTTTCGGTTTTGTGATTCAGGGTTTGGGGCTTTCGGGTTTTGTCAAACACCTAGACTCTAGACCGTAAGGAGTACGAGACCCCTTTGGAGGGTGTTTAGGAGTTCAAGGTCGGATTGAGGATTTGGGATTTTGGGCAGCGGAACACGATTAGCGCCCCAGAATAAGAATGTGCACCCCAACAATACCCAACTCGGCTTCATGGGCTCTCTGCACACACTATGGAAGGCCAGTCCAGTCTGAACCCCCAGAAACCAGACAATCCCTATATACTTATTGACTGTAGACCCAACTTTTCAACTTTTGGGGTTCTTCTAAGGTAGTCGATTCTGAAAGTTTCAACTTTTATTTCCTTGGGTTATGGGCCAGTGAGTATACCTGAATACAAACCACACAGCTGCAGCTCAACCAAAAGCTGCCTGTGTCGGAGGAGAAGCTGGGGACGCTCTTCATCTTCATTGCTAGAGATTACGACGGCTGCATGTCTGCATTCCTTCAGGATCAAAGGACCCTTCAGATGTAGGGGGCGCTACATCTTAGAGTCTTGTATACATACATATATATATCTCTCTCTCTCTGTGTAAAGCTACGTGGGATAAGAACCATAAGCCAGCCCTCTTAGGGTTCATTCGGTCCTTAAGGCTTGGATCCTGAAAGGGAGAGGGAAGCACAAGCCGAACCTGTGAGTCAGAGAATCTGTCGGTGTGTGTGTGTATACATATATATATATATATAGGAAAGTGCAAGTCTATACAGACGAGATAAAACTGGAGAACCGATATACAGACATGCATACTTACATATATTCGTGCATACATACATACCTACATCCATCTGTGCGTGCTTACGTATATACATGCCAACACGTGTGCAGTGGAGGTGGGGGAGCATGTCTGGTTTCTTCTGTTTTGAGTCACGGAGGATTGTGATACAGCTACCCGGCAACATTGAAAAGGCAGGACTTGCAGCTGTAGCCATTTTCTCCGAGCGCTCAACCCTCAACCCTGCAAACCCGAAACCCACGCGCGAAGAAACCCTAAACCATCAAAACCAAGACCCCTGCAAGGTTACGAGATGTGCTACGTCTCGCGCGAGACGATGCTGACGGCTGTTGTCGAGGCAGTGCCGCTTAGTTGTCCTTGGTTTGTGGCTCGTACTTCGAGAGTCGCTGCATGTATAATTTAATTAATGTCCAATGAGATAGCTATGCGTACCACCCATGTGTAACACAGATTTCTGTAGTTGTGATTCCTGCTTGGGTGCAAGTGCAGTTGTCATCGGGTTGTAAGAACTTCGGCCTCCACGTAGTCCCTCGTCCTGTTTGCGACCCATATTTTTGTGGTCCAGTTGGCTTGCGTATTATGGATGAGTTGTTGGCAATATACTATATGACTAGACACCTACAAATTAGGTCTGTGGCTTGTGCATCAGGGGTATTTTAAAGGCTAAAGTATACGATTAGTAACCTGCGATTTAGGTTTGGGTGCTACCCTAAAGCCCTCAACCCTAAACTTCTTAACACTGAGCCCTAAACCCCCTAAAAGCTAAACCCTAGACCCTAAACCCAACCGCCATCCAAGGGAACTGAACTCGTAGGCAGTCTCAGCATTCCAAGCCTAAATTCCCCATGACATCCGAGTGCCATTGTGTGATGTAATATAGGGGCCTTAATAATTAGAATACGGTTCCGTTAAAGGAGTCTATAAGGGTCACTACAAGGGATCTATAAGGGTACTATAACATAGGGGCCTTTATAATTAGAATAGGGTTGCGAGCCTGGCCTTTACTCTCATTGACACCACTGCAGACTGCCATTTTGCAGGATTTGGCGCTACAGGTACTGCAAGTCCTCGCGGGTGCAAGCACTTGTTGGGGGCTCTCTGCGAATTTGCAGAGCTCATTACCCTCCATACTGGTTCAGCAGATTGCCGGCTTAGTACTGCAGATCCTTACGAAGCCGACGTACAAGAAATGCGACAACAGTCCGTGAAGATCCACACACGAAAACCCAGAGGTCAAAACGTCCTGAAAACCTGGGTGCCCTAAAAACCTAAAGACCATAAGGAACCTACCCTTTTAGGGTTCCCTAATATGATTTCTTTATAGAAGTCCTCAAAAAGGTAGGTTACGTGGGGTTAAGGTACTTGAAGGATCATGAAAGAAGTGGTTGTTAGGGCAAATATGTTTGGAAGTACTTGCAACCCCAATTCAGGTCTTAAGTAATCCACACCTTAAGCCGGAAAGGCTGCCACGAACTACGATGGCAAGGCCGGGGGATTGCTTTTTGCAGTGGGATTGAGGTTTAGGGCTTTAGGGTTTTAGGGTTCAGGGTTTTAGGGTTTAGGGTTTCGGAGTTCAGGGTTTAGGGTTTTTTTTGTGGAATTCTCACGGCTGGAGTCCCAAACCCAGGCTCCGAAAATTCTGCATGCACCCCGGACCCCACTCTGGCAGAACGTTAGTTCTAAAGCTAAACCCTAAAGCCCTAAAGTTCTATGAGTCTACGAAGCTCGAGCGGGGAGCTGGATTCCAGAGAGCTTGGGTTCTGAGAAATGTTTGGGGTTTGGGGAGAACACGTTGTGTGTGGGGAGTTGCAAAAGCTTAGGGTGTGAGTTTAGGGCTACCGGTTTACGGCCTACACCTCAACACCAGTTTAAGCTTTGGCCCGAGGTTTCGGGTCTTTTCAGACCTTTGGCAGTAGACGGGTCAGAAGAATTATGAATGACATTCCCTGATCTAGTGATACTCTAATTTAGCCGCTACGCGTACCCGCCTCGACCGAATCGCTTCTCTCGGGGCTCACTCCAAACCGGAGTGTCATATACCCCAACACCCGCAGTGACTCCAACATCGCTCAATTAAGGAATGTTCCTTAAATCATTTTAGGAGTCCTTGTATAATTTAAGGTATATTCCTTCATTAACAAATCCATTGTTAAGGGCCCTACCTCGACTCTTGCACAGGCACCATAAGGCCCAAAAAAACCTTGCAGCTCCAACCCTCGACCCGAGCCTAAACTACATGAGCTGCAAAGTGTAGAATCTGAGAGCCCCAAACCATGACTTCCAAAAAGAGAGCCCTACACCCAAAAAAGTAGGTAAAACCATGGCCCAACACCTGCACAAAGGAAATTATTCTACATACTTTTGGGTCCAGGTACACCCCAAAGAGCCCAAAACCCCAAAGCCTTAAACCCCCAACCCCAAAGAGCCCCAAACCCTAAACCCCAAAGTGCAGAACTGAAGGCCCTGGACTTTGACACCCGGGCCAAGCGCATCGCGGCCATCGACAAAGCCGGCCGTGAGGCTGGTGCTGGGTTAGTTTTATAGGGTTTTAGGGTTACAAGGGTTCTCTAGATTTTGTACAGTGTTTTATAGGGTTTGGGGTTATAATTACAAGGGTTCTCTAAGATTATTTACGGGGCTTTATAGGGTTTAGCGTTACAAAGCCCTATGGGTCCGCCGAACCCAATAATTAGGTACTCGGGTTCAGGATAGCAGCCATGTAGGTTACTATTTTGGAGAGTATATGATAATTATAGGTGCTTGGACCCTTCGGGAAGGTTCTCGCATATGAATTCCCCAAAACCTTGTCGCAACAACAAGATCTTACAAATGGGATCTCCCCAATAGCTTGCCGGCAAAAATACGACCTTGCACACTTGACTTCCCCAATAGCTTGCCGGAATCATGGATACCAAAAATTGGAATTCACCAATAGCTTGCCAGAAAACACAAGATTTTATTTCCGGGGCTTTATCCGGGCTTGACACGGGTCAAATAGGTTTCACACGAACCCCCTCATGGGTACATGGGGCTTTATTCGGTCTCTAATAGTGTTTAGTGTTTTTAGTACGCGTATTTATAGGTAGGTTGTCCAGTAAGGGTAATGGTTTATGGCTTGGGGTATCGAGCTGAACGGGGCAGACCTGAAGGGAGCCAGTGTAGACGCAAACACGGCTCTGTAATGTTAATCTTCATTTTGAGTCTGACAAACATCTTATCACTCTAAACTCTAAACCAGCCCTTACACGACTCAGACAAACCACGAGAGCAATGCTATAGATCCCTTCGAAGGGAGTTTTAGTTTTCAACTAGGCTTTAGGGTCCAGAGGGTTTATAGATCCTAAGCCTAAACCTTACCCTTAACCTGGAATAACCTACCTTTTTCAGGACCTATATAAGGAAATCATAATAAGGAACCCTAAAAAGGTAGGTTTTTCGGTGTTAAGGTAAACCTTAAACCGTGGTTAAGAGGTTTTGGGGTTAGGGCTCAACAGTTTCGGAGGGACCTCGGTTTCGAGGCTTCCTGGATTTAGCGCTTCAGGGCATACTCTAGGGGCCTAAATAATGACCCTATACTATTTTGGGGGTTCCTTACTTTAATTATAGTATAATGGGCCCCAAAACCCTACACTAATTATTAAGGCCCTTACATTATACAACCTACTGTAGATCCCTTATAGAGCCCTTTAAGGATCCCTTTAAAGGAACCCTATTCTAATTATTAAGGCCCCTATGTTACTGGGTTTAGGATTTTGCATCTTTTGGACTGCAAGGTATCAGGGCGGCCGTGAAGGGCCTGCAGTTCAGGGGCTCAAGGTTTGCTTGGCGTTCTTCTGGTTGGCTCTTAGGACTTTAACCTGGTTTAGGGTTTAGGTTTTAGGGATTTTAGGTTTCATTATGAACTATAATAAGTAGGCGAAACGTTTAACTTTGAGGAGGGGTTCAGAAGTCGGCCAAGTTTGGGTTAAGCTTAGGGCTTAGGCAGTAGCTCAAGTTCCCAAAGTACCAGGACCGAGGCAATGGGTACTGTAGGAACCTGATTAAGAAACCTTGGGCCTTTATTAGGGTTCCTTATCTGAATCCTACTACATGTTTTGGTGTTATAGGCCCAGGGTTTCTTAATCAGGTTCCTACATTATGTTGCGTTATCTTTCAGGTACTTTCCCTGCTCTAGGTCGGTGTCGGCCCCCAACCAGAAACCCTAAAGTGCCTGAGGTGGAGGAGATCTTGAAAAAGAACCCGGTAGTGTGGCGCTCAGGAAGTGCGAATGTGTTTGCTACGGTTACAGCTAAGGATAGGCCATTAGGCCAATGAGATCAGCTTGCAGTTCGCCAACATTGGGTCGAAGAGGATTCTGTTTGCCAGCATTTTCTGCGGGTTTTTACGAATCTAGTACGATTGCTACTGCCGTGAATTTCTATCATTTCCATTATTGCAATTTTTTTGGTGAGGTCGTTGTTAGTGTTTTCCTCAACCCCTACGCCCACTGCTCAAACTCGGGTTTGGCTTTCTGGAGGTTTTCGACTGTCAGGGCTGAGAGTTGAGCGTTTAGAGTCTTTGAGGGTTGGTTCAGAGTTCAGGGTTTAAGCTTCAGAGATTTTCAGAGTTTAGGGGCAAAGTTCCGTCAGCGGTCCTCACATTAAGGATCCCGCTATGTAAGGCTCTAAGTTAGGGTCCTTTTGCTGTTTGCAAGTCCAGGGTTTCGCGTTCACTTGCTTTGAGTTTGCAGCTGGTGGGTTACTTATAACCTAAGTATAGCCTTTCATTTTGATCCAAGTGCTATAAAGACCCCAAACACCTACCGCCTGCTATTGCTGAGGTCCTCTTCTCAAAGGAGTGGTGCCCCTTTTGCCGGAAGGCGCTTTCACAAAACCCTAAATCTTAGGGAAAGAGGGTTTAATTTTTGGTTCCTATACCCCCTAAGAAACAGCCTAAATTATAATTTTTGCTAGGGGTTTAAGTGCAGTATAGAAATCCTCAAGCTAGAACTCTGGTGGCCCGATGTCCTTTCAAATCACCATAAACACGCGGTTAGGTTCAGGGGTTAGTCTTTTTAGGGCCGGGTTGAGGGTTAGGTTAGGTGCAGGGTTTATGATTCAGTTCCCGTTGAGGCTTCCAGAGTTTGGAGTTTGAGGCTTCGGGGTTACATAGGCATTTAGTAAGGGGTTTATCGTTGAGGTCTTGGGGTATGGGGCTCATGAAATGTAGGGTTTCTAGGATTGAGGGAGTCCCAGATGTTTGATGAGCCTCAAAGCTTCGGTGCAATGTCATGATCCAGAAACCACTATACCGCCAAATCCTTGTTAGGGTTTTCGGGTATGAACGTAATATGGAATACGCCTCTTTGTTCGGCCTGTGTTTAGTTCATGGCAGGTCTGTAGATTGCCTGTTTCTCCACTGCGCAGAAGCACGCAAATAACGCTTCAAATGCAAGCCGAAAAGAACCAGTCCAAAAAACAATCTGTGACAAGCACCAGAAGAATTCAGCAACCGAACCCTAAACCCTAAACCCTAAACCGTGGCTTGGGGCACGTGTTGCTTCAGACTGAAAGGCGACAATGACATGAACCTCAGGCCCTGAAGCGCGAAAGCCTAAACGTTCAAAGCCATCCCGACCCACCCCCGTCACTCCTCGAGACATGTGGGTAGTTGTCAAAATTCTGGTCCCTTTTTGGGTCCCTATTATAATGCGGCACCCATTATTTAGGGTACCCAAAAAGGGACCATAATTTTGACAACTACCCATGTAGAGCTCCCCTGCTCGGTAAACTAGTGAAGCGTGGCTTCTGCGAAGGCCAAAGATGCTCTGTCTAGTATCGACGCAAAGTTTCTGGTTAAGGCCGGCGAGCGCTTCCCGGGATGCTAGGTACATACCTGGGGAGTCTATGGGATTACCCACCGACTAACGACCCGTAAGTTTCCGAGTTTTTGTTGGCCTTCACAGGCTCGTTAGGAATGACATCCCAGTGTTTGCCAGCACTATCCTCAACATCACCCTAGAAGCCAGCAGCCACTCTGTAAAGGGCTTCGGATGTACCTGGGGGGATCTTTCATATGTTTTGTAGCATGGATTATGAGGCCTAGTCCCAGGACTCCGTACTGTACATGAGGTTGCTGAGGTATGGATAGCACATGGCTGACATGGGAATTAAGGAGCTGAAACCCAGCATACACGGGAATTTGGGTTCCTGGGGTCATGCAGCGCTGGCGTCACTAGTCACTAGCAGTCACGGTTCGGGGCTTAGGAAGCTTTTGCAACGTGCCACCGGACAAGATGGATCTCGTCGTGTACGCCTTCCCGAACCTGCCGCAGAACTGCTCCTACATGCGCCGCACGAAGAGTCCGCTGTCGGACGCTCTGGTGCAGTGGCACTGCCTGCTAGTTGAAAAGCTTGCTTTTGTCGGATAAGGAGGTTTGATCAGGTTTGATCTTCATGGAATAATAGTACGGAGCATGTCTGGCTTTCTCCCACTCCACTGCCAGTCTCCAACGTGGAGTTGCGTTGCAGTGTGGAGGTGCAGCGCTCCTCGCCCGAGCCCCAAAACCAGTGCAGCAGGAAGAACCGCACTGACAGTGGCTTTCTCCTGCGGTTCGGAGCCGATGCATCCGACCGAAACATACAGGTATTATAGGGGCCAAAATAATTAATTACCTATACATTTTTTTTTTGTTTTTTTTTGGGGGGCCCTTGTTAGAATTATAGTATAATTATGGGCCCCAGAACCCTATTCTAGCTATTAAGGCTCCTACATTAGCCTTGACAAGCTTGACCTAGGAATCTCATATGGGGTACCTTATTTTGGGGTCCTTATACTAAGGGTCCTACTATTTAGGGTACTATCTTAGGGTCCCCTACTTTCGGAAACTCCCATATGATCCTGAACCTTCAAAGAACCCTCACGTCTGAACCAGACTGGACCCTCCACCCTGGAGCCTACACCCTTCAAATCCCCCTAAACCCTAATCCCTAAATCCCTAAGCCCTAGAAACCCGAAACCCTATAATCCCAAAACCCTAATCCTTATACCCTAAACCCTATAATCCCGAAACCCTCAACCCTAAAATCCCGCAACCCTAAGCCCTATAGTCCCGAAGCCCTAAGCCCTAATTTCCCATTATAAAGGGCCCACATTGCCCCACACTTTACTCCGAAGAGCTACACCTGGCAGGAGCTTGAGAATGCCGCCTCTGGGACCAAGGCGTTTTCGGAGTTTCGTTAGGGTTTGGGGTTTAGGGTTTAGGGAAAGCACATAAGCATAAGCTTTTTATAGGGATATCCCTACCTTATTGGGCTTCATTATGAAGGGGGTTTATACGGGATATCCCTATCCTAAACCCGAAACCCTAAACCCTAAACCCTATTCTTGCTTGTGAGCTTTTTTGGTGCCCTATTTAGGGAGTCGATGGTTCAGAGCTCAGAGCTTAGGCTTTAGAGTTTAGGGTTTAAGGTTTTATGGTTTAGGGTTTACGGTTTTATGGTTTAGGGTTTAGGGTTTAAGGTTTTAGGGTTTAGGGTTTAAGGTTTTATGGTTTAGGGTTTAGGGTTTAAGGTTTTATGGTTTAGAGTTTAGGGTTTAAGGTTTTATGGTTTAGGGTTTAGGGTTTAAGGTTTTATGGTTTGGGGTTTAGAGTTTTCGTTTTAAGGTTTTATGGTTTAGGGTTTAAGGTTTATGGTTTAGGGTTTTCGGTTTAAGGTTTTATGGTTTAGGGTTTAGAGCTTAGGGTTCAGGGTTTAATTATTGTCCAAGGTTCAGAGTTTCAGGCTGTAACAGACAGTAAACTTTGCACAACTTGGATCACACGGACAGACAGCACTGAACCCTAAACCCCTAAACCCTAAACCCTAAACCACCCCAGACAGCACTAAGCCCTAAACCCAAAAATCCTAATTATAAACAAACTTGCTCGCCTTAGACTTATGGCCGAGGATGGCTTGGGGGTCTCGAGGCTTGTTTGTGGCTGGTGTGATATTTGGGAGTTTCCGAGATTTAGGGGTACCTTATTTGGGGTCCTTATAATAAGGATCCTACTATTTAGGGTACCATATTAGGGTCCCCTATTTTCGGACACTCCCATATTTTGACATTGTGGTGATACGGGAGAGCTGCCTTCGTGGTTGTTATGTGTTGCTCTGGACATCGTTGCTCTACATAGCAATTTCAAGGCAAAGGTGTATAATTCCTGCGGACCCCCTGAGTTCGTGTCAGCCTTGAACTACAGGGTTTAGGCGCTTTGGGTTCCGTTTAGGGTTTAGGGTTTAGGGGTTTAGAGTTTAGGGGTTAGGGTTTGGGGTTTAGGGTGTAGCGGAAGAAGTGTAGCACCGACTGAGAACAGTAGCGGCGATGACTCACTGCCCTGTGTCAGCCAAGGACAAGAAACCGAATGTGGAGGACCCCATGTCATTTCAGGAGTACTTGGCTGTCGGGAGCCCAACAAGAGATTGTGGCACGGGGTCTGAGGTCATTTTGACCTTGGTTTCAGATTGGTATATTTGAGCTCAGCGACAAGGATTGTTGCTATTGAACAAAGAGTTGTGACGGTATGTCAATCATGCTAGCTAGCATACGATTAGAGCCCAGGGCTTGGGATCAGACAAGATTTTTGTGAATGTGGACAATGAGTTTCACTGTTAATGTTCGAGGGCTCCCACTCGCCGAGCTCAGGCAGGCTCTAATCCTGGTTTCGAGACCTCTGGGGCGTGATTACTATATTGCAAGTGTTTGAGGCCTGTTTGCTTTTCGAAGTTTTGGGTTCCTTTACGAGCTCCCAACAGAGTTATGCACCGGGTCTTCGATGTCGCATTGGTGGTTTGAAGATAGGTTAGAGTTTAGGGTGTATAGATCTGAATCTTGTGCGACATGAGGCGAAGACGAATGCAGGGAAGAGTGTGCCGAAGGCGCAGCTGAATTTTCCGGACCATCGTGGACTACTGTTTTGGGAGTCGGGCTCTGGGCTTGTTTTGTACTTCGTAGTTTGTCGTGCTGCTCCAGATGCCTGCTAAATTCAAGAAATCGCACTGAGCCATCAACCCTTAACCCTACACTCCTAAACCCTGAACCCTCAAGGCGGTTGGGGCCTGGGTGTGTGAGGGGGTTTGCTGGTTTGAAGGAGTTCAATTTCGGCCCAGGGCCGTTGCAGCTTCGATTCCACAGGTGAGTGTCAAAATGATTACTTCGTGCGGCTCGTTCGGAGTTTCGTACCGTCGTTGCAGTCATCTATGTACTCAAACAAGCTGTCCGGGCCCGGAACCCTCATCAACCAAACCTTGCTCAAGATAAGAAAATCCCAGAGAAACTCCATAACAGCAGGGCTTCATCAAGGGCGAGTTCATCGGTGGAGGTGACGACATCGTCGAGCTCAACAAGCGCGGCAACTTCGGAGCACACAAGCAACGGGCTCTTGTTGTTTCTTACAGGATTGCGGTGCAGGGGTTTTTAGGGTTTAGTGTTATAGGGTTTAGGGTTTAGGTTTGTAGGGTTGGGGTCTCGAGTCCCGACAGAATCACAGAATCTCGCGATCTGATGAGATTCCGGGATGGGTGGGCCCTAGACCCCTCGATTCTATCCCTAAGACCATTTCTGCCCTAAGCTGCAAAACTGCAAAACCCTAAACCACTACACCCTAAGCCCCTAGACAAACTCTACCCTTCTAAAGCAAGATATCCACTGGACCAGCCGCGCATCTACCTGGGGTGGCTTCTAGTAGAGTCCAGAGTCTAGTGTTTCAGAAGTTTGGATAAGTATGATAATTGCACTGCGATCAAGCCGCAAGGGACCACTTAACCGAGGCAAAACACTCAAGTCTGCAATGTAGAAGCTTGAGTAAGTACTACTCGTGTTCATTAGGGTCATTTTTAGTATTAAGGCCCTATATTATTTAGATTGGAGCAACACTAAGCCTGACAAGTAGTCTAAAACCCAGACCCAAGCCCCACCCCAACCCCGGCTAACCCTAGGCCCACTCCCCCAACAAAAGACACAAACAACAGTAGAAGCAACCAGATACTACAACACCTTCAGTCAATCCAGTTCCCCAACCCCAACCCGCATCCCCGAATCCCCAATCTGCATAGCGTAGAAGCCCGAAGAATTAGCACTCATATTGCCTGACAGTCTCTGTACAGTTGTCGTGTAACATACCCACAAAACCTTATTCAGATTATCGCCCCTGAAGTACACCCGGGTCCTGAACTTGAACCCAGCTTCGCAAATCCTAAACACGAAATCCCAAACCCTCTGGCCCATATCATTCACGTTCACCCCTCAGGTGCGACGCTTTAGTGTCAAATGCTTATGGAAACACTACACTCAGTTCCCTAAAGGGTCCAGGCTTCTAGCAGCCATAGACAGCTGCTCATAGGAACCCTTAACGGAACCCCTAATCCTCAGCCCTAGACCTAATCCCCTAAACCCTAAATCCTGAGCCTAAAACCCTTAAAGGAACCCCTCATCCTCAGCCCAAGGCATGCTCCTGGAAAAGTGCTGGGGCCCCAATCCGGGCGGAGAAGTCTCGAGACAACCCCCTCTGCTGTCGGGTCGAGGGCTTGAGGGTACAGGGCTTAGGGGTTTTGGTTTTCAGGGTTTTAAGCTTTTCGGGTTTAGGGTAGGCTTTGAAGATTTCTGTAACGTCCTTGATGATTTTGTGTAGGTGCTTCGGAAGAGATTAACGGTTTTGCATAAGGGGTTGGCAAGTCAAAGGTTTGGAAAGCCCTAAGAAGCACTGGCCGTGTTGAAAGGCGTGGCCGTTGGTGCTGCAGCCAAAAAGGAGGCGCCAGCTGGCCAGGCTGGGACAGGGTTGCTACTTTAAGGGTTTAGGGTTTTGCCAATATAATAAGGGTTCTATGTAAAGAGGTTCCATGTAGTAACGTAAGTAAGCACCGTCAGATAGTTAACATACCCTAAACACTAAGCCCTAAACACCAAACCCTTAACCCTCAACCCCTACACGCCTAAGCCCTAAACCTCAAAGCGTTTACTTCAAGCCCCGCGCAGCCCCGCGAAGCCCCGCCTTGCCCAGGATGGACACTTCTTCTACAACGGCAAAGCTGGCCTTGTTAGGTCGGTTTGGGGGTGCCCGCCGAACCCCCAGTAACATGGGGACTCCTTCAAGGGATCCTTTAAGAGATCCTTTAAGGGTTCCTTTAAGGGAACCCCTTCTTGGACCCCTCCGCCCCACACCCCAGAAGGGGGCCCTTGAAGTAATTCTTAAGGACTCCTGCAAGAGATCCTTTGAGGACTCCTGTAAGGGATCGTTTTAGGGATCTCTTAAGTGGACTCCTTTCAATGAACCCCTTTCTGAAACCCTAAACCCCGAAAGGGGGCCCTTCAAGGGATCCTTTAAAGACTCCTCTTTTGAAGGATCCGTAACCCTAGGCCCTACACCCTATAAACCCCTAAAAAAAGGCCGTCGCACCTCAAAAACACCTAAACCCTAAACCTGAAATTATTCCTTTGCGGACTCCTTTTTAAAGGCTCCTTTTTAAAGAACTCCGGCAAGGAGTCCCTGAAGGGCTCCTTTGAGGGATCCTGGAGCTGATCTTTAAGGATTCCCTTTCCCTGGGCATCAAAACAGCCCAAAAGCCTTATATAGTATGGTCTTTGGGCCCAACAGCCTTAATATATGAGTTCTTAGATTCCTAGGGTTTGACAAGAGGGAAGGATCTTTCAGAGATTCCATGGGTTCTATGAGAGTTCAGGGCCAGGATTTCGGGTGTAGACTAGGGGCCGGGGCTAGTTACCAACAATGTTCCATGGGATTCCCGAGGATAACTGCAGTATAATTGTCACAGACTGTCACCAAAACCCTATGCTATCCTATGCTCTAGTCTAAACCCTAAACCCTAAACCCTAAACCCTAAACCCTAACCCGTATAGGTATAGTAAAGAATCCTGGCGGTTCTAGACGTAGTCATCCGATACCTAGCCCTTTTGTAGGCCTCTCGTAAGTCAGTACCCTAAACCCGAAACCCTAAACCCTAAAACATAACCCTACACAAACCCTAAACCCGAGATTCTGGGCATTCTCGGCCCGTAGAAGGCCCGGGCCGGACACGGTACCATTCTCAGATTCTGTGGGGTGTTGAGAATGCAAGATCTCGCATCCCCTGGTCTTGCGCTCTAGGGCCCGGGGGCCGCCTTCTTGAGTAGGGTTTAAGGGTTTAGGGTTGTAGGGTTTAAGGTTTTAGGGTTTAAGGTTTTGGGGTTTAGGGCTTCAGGGTTTTAGGGTGTTAGGGTTTAGGGTTTGAGGGTTTAGGGTTTTAGGGTTTGGGATTTTTAGGGTGTTAGGGTTTAGGATAGTTTAGGTGTTTGCAGTCTGGCTTCAGGGTTTTTAGGCACTGAGGTTTAACTTAACCCAGCTGGACCGTAGACCCTTACTACAACCAAGACCCTAAACCCTAAACCCCCCTGTAAACCTTACACAATGAGCTTGAGGTCCCTTTGGTTTTCCATTGGTCCGTTGTCTGTATATCAGTTACCACTGAGTATAATTGCGGATGTTGAGAGCATGATATAAGGAAGTCCAACTCATGATATGTTGATATGTGTGTATATATATATATATACATACATATACACAATATATGATATGTGTGTGTACATGCATATGATTCATGATTAATGCAATGTAGCTCCAACACAAATCAGAGCCCTCTCAAAAGACCCGAAATCCTCAACCACAGGGCATTTAGCTCTCAGGTTTTTGAACGTTTTCCAGGTTTGTAAGGGATGCAAGGGCTGTTAGGGTTTTTCGGGTTGTTCGTGCTTGTGTGTTTCGGGTTTAAAAAGTAGGGCTCTTTAGTTTCTGTGGTTTTTGTTAATTTATCTTCCAGGGCATCGGATCAGGATTTCGGGGGTTGAGGATTGAGGGTGTAGGGTCTCGCCCCCTAAACCCTAAACCCTGAATAAACCAAGAAGCCCAGCCGGCCAGGCAAAGTGGTGGCGGAAGCCGAGTGGAAGGCCTGTGAGGTCTAATCCTGGCTTTAAGGAGCCTCCCAGCGTCGAGCTCTTGACGCTGACGTCGATGGGGTTTAGGGGTTTAGGGTTTAGGGATAGATCCCTAGAGCCAAGAGACTCTCCAGTTGAAGGGTGTTTCAAGACAGTGAGCCGGAGTCTGCAAAGGATTCGCCGTCGTTGGCCTCATAGTGAAAGCTGCGCAAGTCCCCGCAGGTCGAACAAATGCCCTTCCTTTCGAAGATGCTGAAATTGCCCGAAGGTCTAAACCCCAGCAGAAATCCTTCCCCGATGAATCCGACGTACCTGATAAATCACTAACTCCTAAATTTCCTAAATACTAAAGCTCCCCCAAGCCGCAAAAGCCTTAAACCCGATATACTGACCCTTGATGCCCAAAAGAAGGGATTACCTGAACTTTCTGAAGCAACCCCCTGAAATTAACATGAACCTTCGCGATATGGGGGTTCCTATTGTCGTCAGGTTTCCTCAACAAGAGCACAGTACAGTGGATCCTAAAACCCTCTTGTACTAATGGAGGTCCTCATATCGGAGTTTGAAGGATTGTCCTCTAGAAGCGTAAAACCTTGGGCACAGCCACCATGCAGAAGGTCCCACAGGCCCAAAGCCTCAAAAGGTTAAGGGTTCAGGGTTCAGGATTTTTAGGGCTTTTGGTCTTGGAGGCTTGAGGGCGGAGGTGCAAAGGCTGGAAGGATTGGCCTCAAAGCTCGTGAATACAATGCTAGGATACTCGACAAGTAGGTGTAATAAAAAGGACCGCTATTATCAGGACATGACTGTACCGAGCACAAGACGAAGGCGCGAAGGGGTTTTGTCATCTAGCTAGCCATTACTGCATCTGCCTCATATCACATCAAACCCCGAAGCCGAGACCCAAGCCCGAGGCCGTAAACTTAGTGCTGAGTAGGTAACCTTTAACCTTTTGGGGTTCATACAAATGCATGTATGTATGTATGTATCAATATGTATGTACATAGTTATTGATATATCAACGACCCCTAACTAAACGGAAGACTCGCCGACCTCCGGGGGTCCTGCAGCTGGAGATGTGGCCGCTCTGGAGATCCGTCAGACTCGGGACCAACACCGTTCTTGGAACCCAGGGTTTAGGGTTCAGGGACCTTTTAAGGCTACTATGGGATGCTATGGTAGGGATCCCTTCAAAGGAACCCTTTAAGGTTTTAGGGCTCGGGGAATTGTTTGCAATCCTTGATGCTTGACACAAGATGCATCAAGCCATCTGTAGAGCCGTCCTCAAAGCTGGCTTAGTTAGCAGGAACGCATGGGACGAGAGAACAGGACCTGCGACCCAGGCCATCCAAGCGTCTCCGCGGTGGCAAGCCCTGACCACCAAAAGCTCTCTCCTAATATAGGGGCTTAAATAATTACCAATACTATTTCGGGGGTTCCTTATTATAGTTACAGTATAATTGGCCCCAAAACCCTATTCTCATTATTAAGGCCCCTGTAGTAGTTGTCAAGGCTGGCGTGTTAGGCTTCGGGCGCCCAGAATCCTACTCATCTGGCCCTGGGCCTTTTGATGCCGGTTTCAGGGATCGTATTCAACAGAGGTCCACGTGGTTCTTGGCCAATGTAGAGGCCTAAACAACTGCCACCATTTTCCTTAGGGATCCTTATCATAATTATAGTATTAATCGGCCCAAAACCCAAAACCCTATTCTAATCATCAAGGCCCTTACATTGTTATTGGTTCCTGGCTAATGTAGAAGCCTGGATAGTTGCCACCATAGCTCCTCCGGGTTCGTTATCATAACTATAGTATTACCCATAGGCCCCAAAGTAGTTCCTTTTGGGGCTTCATATTTAGAATTCTATAAGCTAATCCCAAAAAGGAACTACTTTGGGGCCCATGGGTAAGGAGCTCAAGCCCTATTCTACTTATCAGGGCCCGTACATTGTCATTTTCGGGGTTTAGGGTTTAGGGTAGGGCTCTGAGAGTTGGTTTCAAAACGCGCGGTGTCACAAGGCCAAGTGACCAAGTGGACGTTAACTCGCCAACTCCAAACCCAAGCCTTGAATTATCGTGCCGGTGCCTTCTGTACATACACATTATTATATATATATATACATACGCAGATATTTGTTCATTTTTTATTTGCATGACCCTAAAGCCGAAAAACCCACCGCGCACAACTGAAATAGCGCCAGTGGCAGTCGCCTCGTCCTGTGCACTCCAACAGTCAGGAAAACAGAGAAAATGCAACCATCGGCAAGATAATTTGGTGACACAAAGCATCAGCAAAAACGTTCTTGCAATGGCCTTGTTTCTCTGTCTTCCAGACTGGCTCTTAACGAGCGGTGCGGCCGGTGGTGGGCCAACCGCAGCAGACACCGACAACATGCGAATGAAGAAAAGTGCTGAGCAGTGCCTCAAGCTTCTGAACTTCGTTTTTGTTTTCTGGCTTTGGGCTTATGGTTCAGTCAGATATGTGTCCGCAAACTAGAGATTTGACGCTAAGATGCTTGAGATGCAAGATGCAGGTAGGAAGCCAAAAGCACAAGTTCCGTTTCAAAAAGTATCTAAAAGCTTCCACCCTGCTCATGTAAGCTCAATGTCCTTATGATACGGATCTCACAAGAACCGAACCCTGGAAGCCCATCTTAATGACAGCAAAACCCGACAAAATTTAGTAAACAAAACATAGTCAAGAACACTCGAAAGCCCTACAAAGCCCTCAACCCCCTGAATTCAAAAGCTTGAGCCCGAACCTCCTGACAGGTGTCGTTGTCGGATGTTGTCGGGGTGATATAGGGGCCTTAAATATCAGAGTATGTGCTGGAGATTTTTCTGCAGCTACATTATGCTCTCCCATATTGAGTTAGAACATACCTTGCCTATTTTCGGCTATTGGGACCACCCACCCCACCAACCTATTCCCAATACCCGTATCTACCTAGGTGCCATAGCCCAAAATAGGCAATCGGGGTCTTGTAGAATTTGGGTTAGGGTTTAGGGTTAAGGGCTATAACTCTAATGAAATTATAATATATAACTGCTTGTGTATTATAATTACATCATAGTATTACGGTATTAAGAGAACTAGTTTGTTGGTTCTGGTTTGTCATCAACAGGTATCTCAATCATCCCCCTGTCTTTGTGCTTTCCAATCAGCATAAATAAAGTAGTTTTCCAGAAACAGATCATTCATCAACAACTGGTGAAGGTGATCAAAAGCTTCTTGGATTTCAGACTTCTTATCCACAATCTTAGTTTTGTTTGTATTCCTTTCTCTTCTCTCGGCATTTAATGCAATTGCGCCAAGGTTGCCCCAATCTATTAAACCCGAACTCTTCTGCAGGTTTTTTGCTGTGGCATCTTGTGCATTTGATTGTCTCCATCTTACTAATATTAATAACACTATCCCTTTAAACTGTTTTTATCTAAGCATTCAGAACAAGTCGCAATGTATTTAACATAACAATAAGAATGCTTACCGGTGTAATAGCAACGCTTGAAACAATCAATATCTTTGATTTGATTACAACCATACCACTTCCTAGTAACAACATTAACTGTTTCATTATATGGATCAAAATCAACTGATATCTTATCTACTCTTACTGGCGTTATAATATTATATTACACAGCTTGTCATAATGAGATATTATGAAAATTTGCACCGGTTCCTTAAGATTTAACGAAACTAACTACGAATTCGTGTCATTGCTAAACTCTTATGGCTTGCCTATGAACCTGTAGAACCTGCTAGGCACGCGGGGGCATTGGCCCACTTCCTTCTTTTGTTTTCATTGGGGGTGGACTTTTACATGCCAAGATGGCCTGTCAAACAAACCTAGATTTTTTTAATCCATAATATTTAAATTATTCTTCAAAATAGTTACATCTTTGTCTATCCTTTCAACGTTTGTTTTCCAATATCTCTATTTTGATTCTAGCTCTTCTTGTTGTGTATATCCCTTTCGGCGTCTTATGTTTATTTCTTCTCTGTTCTGTTCGTTATATATTCTTGCTTTTTCTCTCAATTCTTCTCGGTGGCTTTCTCGGTATATTCGCCTCCGTTCCAAGACCTTTTCTCTGTTTAGTGCTCCATATCTTTGAGAATATTCTTTGTTCCTTTCCTTATTCTTCTCACGGTTTTTCTCGTTATATTCTTGCCTATACCTTTGTATCCTGTCCTTTTCTTCATCTTTATATTCTTCATCTGTTCGTGTAGGCACTCTAAGATTCATTGGCGGTGTCATTTGTCTTATTAACTGTCCTTCTCTTTTCTGCAATTGACAAATATTTTCACACGGGTAGTCTTCAATAAGTTCAATGAAATAATTACCCCTTCCATTCTAAGACATCTGCTTGTATTTTTTTGTATTTTGTCGGTTAGGTTTAATGCTATCATACCTATGTAATGCCATTCTTTGACGTAGTGTTTGACATGTAGAGCCAATATAAATATCATCATTGAGACTGTTTCTAGTACAATATATTTTGCCTTTTGAATAATGTTTTCGCATTTTTATCAGCGCTCATTTATATATATATATATACACATATAATTTGTTATTGTTTTCTATTGTTTAAATATGTTCAAACTGTTTTCTTAATAATGCGCTGCTTCAGTTCCTCAATATCTATCTCAATTCTCCTAATGTCTGACTCCAGCCGTTCAACACATTCAATCTCTGTTTCAATTTTCTCAACGCACTCTTCTAACTCCTCTGGTGTTATCTGACTTCCTCGGTTCCATCCCGTGCTACAAATTTCAACGCTTCCCGTTTGATCTGTCTCATCAGCTTTAAAGATTTTATCAGGCGAAACATTCCGACCGCCAAATTTCAGGTTTCTTTTATCCACAACAGTGTTAGTTGTTACTTTATCGTTTTCCTTGACCGTTTTAGTCTCCTTGTGATACATCTGTCTCTTGCAACGACAAGGTATACAGTGAAATCCCTTCTTATCAATATGAAAACCTGTGTTTTTCTCACTTTCCTCTTCTGTTGTATCACTTTTTAACCTTTCTTAGATTTTGTAAATACTCAAGAACTGCCTTAAGCAATTCTAAAGAAGCGGTGCAACATCTTTTAAGCCTGGTATCTTGTATTAAATCTTCTCAATTTCTTCAACCCCCTCTATCGCTTCTAAATACTTGTTCATTATATTAAATGATATATAATTTCTCTGCTTAAATAATGAGTGAAATTCCTATTGTTAAACCATACAAAACTAAAGAATACACCTTCACACAAAGTAAATACGAAGTAGCACCAAAACAACCGGCTTCTATGACCATTTCCGCGCCTTGTGGTTCTGGTAAAACTCAGTTGCTTCAGTTTATGATCTTGGATATGTATAGACATTGTTTTAGTCGTATATACATCTGGTCGCCTTCAATAAACGTCGACAGCATTTGGATCCCTGTAAAATCATATATTAAGAACGAAATGAAAGTGGACACGGAAAAAGAGACTTACTTCTTTGAGGAGTATTTTCCCAATGATTTAGAAAAGGTGATAAACACACATTATAAAGTAATAGAGTATCAGAAGAAAAACGATCACACGAAGTTATTTTCTTGCCTTCTTGTTATTGATGATATGGCGGACAATGAAAAATTTAGCAGACATTCAAGTTTGTTGAATCAACTTTACGTGACAGGTAGACATAACGCTCTGACCGTGATAACAACTGTTCAAGCCTATCGGGCACTCTCACGAATTATAAGAGTCAATAGTCGTCAGCTGTTTTTCTTCAAGATGAGAAACTATAAAGAAATAGAGACAATGGTAGAAGAATTATCGACGATGCTTATTAATAGGAAGATGTTAGCAGATGCCAAAAACATAGCCGAAGCAAAGAGACTACTCTTAGCAATCTACAGTGAAGCAACAAACAAACCCTATAACTTTTTTATACTGTAATTTAACAAAAAGTGACATAGACGAGGTGTTTATGACAAATTTTACACATCGTATACAAGTTACCGACGGCGATGATTAATAATACTACCCAATAATATTATTCATTATTGAAATAAGCTAGGGCTACAACTACAAAGATACAAATCAGTAAATCTAAAGCAAGGACATTTCTTCTTTTTCAATGCTTCTACTTTCTTTTCTTCCTCTATTCAACAGATCTTTCATCGCTTTTAAGAGTATATCGGTTTCCGAAATGTCTTTGCTTTTTTGCTTAAGTAGTTCCATACAGGTAGCATCCTCAGAGTGAAAATCGCTCATATACAACAGCTTATATTATATTAATCGCTATCGCTATTATTTTTTACTTTCTTCTTCAGCTTAGTTATTTCCCCTTTCAGGGTAGCCATTTCTTTTCATTGCTTTGACTAAATCGTTCATTTCATCATTCTCTTTTAATGTGTGCTGTAAGGCACTCCATAAAATAGATGTAGTAGCGCTATAATCAAATTTCAAACATCCGTCTCTTCCCTCTCTAGCAATATTCCCCCATTCTGAAGGCATCTTATCAGTTAGAAAATCTTTGGCAACCATTCCGACATGTCTCCTATCGCCGTATTTTTCTTGATCAATAAACTTGTATGTTTTAGGAACAATGTATGTTACTAGTTCTACTGCTTTTTTAGTTTCTATTTCGTTTGTGTCTTTCTTCAATCTTTGGTCACTGCTAGGACCAATAGAACCTGTATAAGAAATGTCACCTATAACATCAATGCCGTCTGTGGTAACAGTTAAAACATTTTTCGTTCCTATTTCGGTTATTGTCTCACCGTCCGTCCGTATCTGGATTTCTAAAATATTTGTTCTACACTACCAACTGCAGCAGTATGTGTAATACTAAATCTTTCCAAAAAATCAACGGAGCTACCCAACACTCTAAATTATGGCGTTCCCGTTGCCCCAATATCTACATCAAAATCTCCTTCTGTCGTGAGCTTACCAATTACATTAACCGTGTCATGGCAAGTTGTAGCTTTATTTAATGTAATACCTGCTGTGTCGTTCAACTGTAAAAATAGATCACTCGCTTGTGGGTCGGCGTTTCTATTACTTTGTATTGAAAACATTTTGCTCATTTGTTGACATACAATTTCATGAAAAATTAGCATTTCCTTGTTGATATATTCTTCCTCTACTATTAACTAAAATCTCATTGTTAAATGTTGTTGATGATTGAAAACTTACATTGCCACCGAAATTAGAATTGCCACCACCGACTGATAATCTATTAGCACCAGCAATAACACCAATACCCAAATTATGTAAATAAACTCCACCATTACTAACTGTATTTAACAATGATAAACTCGGACTACGATTAGAAGTATGATAAGCATTAATATTAAATGAATGCATCCTTATGTATCCATGCGCGTTCTTGACTTGAAAAACATTACTGGCGTCTGTTGTATTTTTGAAGACTTCAATACCATTAGCATTTGTTGAAGTTATTGTATCTCCGTGCATTGTAATATTATTGTCAACTTCTAAACTATCTACCTTGGTAGCACCTCCAACAGATACAAAATATCCGCTTTCGCTTGCTTTGCCTATCCCTACTTCCGCACTTGTCAAACTACCTACTTAGTATAATGGGCACCAAATCCCTATTCTAATTATTGAGGCCCCCCTGTAGTAAGCCCCGAGTTCCGAAGCCCTCTGAGGCCTTGGGAATGGGACTCGAGGGCGGTGATCTGGCCGAGCCCGGGTGGGGGCCTGTGCAAGGGCGAGCAGACCTTGGTTGCTGGATGTAGGGTTTATGCTTCAGGGTTCAGGGATCAGAGTTTGGGCATACGGGACAAGGACTGCTTAAGGACCCCAAACAATCGGCGTTTTCCGAGGGTATGATAGACTGGTTGTGGTAAGTTTGGGATTCTCGCGTCTGTTGATGTTGTCAGGTTGCTTTTCTTGCTAGTGTCGCCTCGTCCTCTTGATACTTGGTGATGTGGTGGGAGGATGGTGACAATGACATTGTCTGAAGCATAAAATCACGAATACGTTTGGGCCTCATGACTGGGTCTATAAGGGTTGACACAAATCATCTATTTAGGTATAATACAGTTTGGGGGGGGGCCTCAGCAGTTAGAATAGGGACTGCTCACCCGGTCACAGTCAGGCTCTTGGATGAAGCCGTTGCTTGTATCGAGGAGGCCTGTCACGGGGCACGGGTGCTTTGTGTTTAGGCTTGCCGCTGGGGATTCAGGCTTCAAGGCTCCGTACCTCTGCTCATACCAGGGCAGTGGCAATACTCCTGGCTGCAGACAACCGTAGACCCTGCGCCGAGGGTACCCCTCAAGCCCGAGACCTTTGACTTGCAATCTATATATATATATATATATATATATATATATATACATATATATATATATATACATACATATATGTATGTGGGTGTATATGTGTATATATGTATATGTATATATATATATATATATATCTCTCTCTCTGTCTCTCTCTCTCTCTATCGGTCTCTTTCTCGCTTTCTGGGGCTTCGGCAACCTTGTTGCAGGCCCTGGGAAATCGATCCAGCACGCGTAGGCCGGAGGCGTCGTCTTCACGAAATGGTTGGGTTTAGGACGGCTGGGGTTTCTCAAAGGTCAACAAGTGGTTTGAATACAAGTTGTGATCTTTCTTGGGGTTCCGGTAAGGGTCCGNGCAGCCCGCACCGGGGGGATTCGAAACAGCGCAACTCTCACAAAGAGCACTCGCACAACCATTGAGCTACAGAGGACTTGGGGCTCAGGGGAACACCCGTGTCAAACGGACGGGTGCTTTTGTTTGACGGCTGGTGGGGCTGGCGGAGGGCTCAGAAATTTTATTGTTCGATTCTAAATTTTCTGGGGCATTTTGCTGGTGCTAAGGGTCTGGCTGGAGGCTTGGGCGGCTTGGGCTGGAAGGGGTGGTTGTCCAGGAAATTTAGTGTTCAATTCCAAATTTCCGCAACCTCACCCTGTGAGGCTCGGCTGGGTGGGGCGTGGGGCTGGCTGAGGGCTTGTATAGGCTCCAACCCAGCGGAAAAGGCGCTGCGGGCCAGCAGCCCGCACCGGGGTTTTTTTCAGGGTTGGGAATCTAGGTTTAAGAAATCTGGGCCTAGCGAGGGTTTAATTTAAGAAATTTGGGCCTNTATCCCGTACTCATCAAAAGGTGTTCGGAGCTCAAGACTCTCGAAGCCCCCCCGGGACACAGCTGTTTGATGCTTGATGCCGGCCTCAGATTCGGATGAACATTAGCGTCGGATTCAAGGCATTGGCAGACTCAGAAGCCAGCGTACTCAAGCACAGCACCACTCCGACATTCCCAAACTCACAGGACAAAAGCATCCACAAAAGAGCAAGTTCCGTCCTGCAGGTTCTGGAGTGGTTTCTTTGATAGCTGAGACANGCCAGCGTACTCAAGCACAGCACCACTCCGACATTCCCAAACTCACAGGACAAAAGCATCCACAAAAGAGCAAGTTCCGTCCTGCAGGTTCTGGAGTGGTTTCTTTGATAGCTGAGACACTCCTGTTTCCTCACATACGAGGAAGCTGGATGCATTTCAGGTAGTTCGAACAAGTTGTTTGTTACGAGCGCGAGGTCCCGTAAGGGAGCAATAAGGCCAACTATTATACACCCCTGAACCCTTGTTACCTTGATGTACCTTGTATGCTGTATCCTCAAACAGCACGAGCACGAATGCCTGGTCCCTCCAGGATGCCCCGTTCCACTAGGGGCACATGCACCCCCAAACAGAAAAGCAAAGTTTCATTTAAATAAAGCCTCAAACCCTAAAGCCGTAAAGCACAAAGCCTCACAGCCACAACCTAAATCTTCCCAAAGCCCTACAAGTCCTTGCAGAAACCTTAAAGGAAACCTGAGAGTAACCCTGAAGCCGCACCCTGCTGATCCAGATCTTGGTCCTTGGCTGTGGCCTTTCCCCCCTGCTTTTCGCCCTTGCCGACCGCCTCCAGGTGCTGCTTCACGGGTTTAAAAGGGTGCCCTAAGGGTACGACTTACGACACATAAGGATAGTATAATCTTGCAAAGGTTGCAAAAAAGAGCAATGCAACAGGCTTCTAAAAGGCTTCTGAGCTCCGAAGCTCTGCACCACTCCATTGGGGAAGAAGGGTCCCCTGAGCCCTAAACCGTTCTTTAAGGGCTCTCTAGAAATGGTCTATGCCGGTTGGGGTTTCATGGGGAGTGAGGATTCCCGGAAAACAACGAATACCCCGGAAAATCGAGTAACATACCCGAGATCATAGCATTCAGCCCCTGAAAACATAAGGGTCTGACAAAATTCTAACCCTAAACCCTAAACCTAAACCGTAAGGTGGACCTGAACCCCAAATCACTTCCTCTTGAGGAACTGGATAAGGAAATCATAGCAAGGAACCCGCAAAAGTAGGTTTTCCAGGGCTCAGGGAATCGTTAAGATTGTGAGCAATTCACTTAGAGGCACAGGTAAATGTTTACCCAGAAGTAAAGCCCAATGCACTTTAATTAAGGAATATGCTTGAAACCATAATATCCAAGTAGTAGAATACGTAGGTAGCCTTGAACATTTTTGTGGGGTAGTATAATGCCTATGTAATCCCAAAAATCTCCGAAAGGTAAGCCTTCAATTCCTCAAGATACTCGACAAGTAGGATATTGACATTGGTATGGCTTCGGTTTCGAGGTGTCATGGTTGAAGACATCAGATTTGGGTCCGACTGGAGGTCCCTAAACCCTGAACCCTTCGGAGTTTAGCATTCGGGTGTAGAGTGCAGGGTTCAGGGTTTACCAGGACCCTTCTCAGGGTACCTTCGACAGAGCCTTCTTGCCTTCAAAGTGTGTATTTTGTGCATGGTAGGGCGGAGTTGGTGGCGATCTAGGTAGGTTCACGTTTCAGGGTTTAGAGTTGTAGGGTTAACTCTGAACGGTTTCAGGCCTAGGCAGTTTCTTCTGAACAGAAGGGAAGCCGGTCAAAAGCTACAGCCTAAAGCCATGCGCCTCTGGGTGGTTGTCACGTTTTGGGTTTAGGGCCAGGGGCGGCTAAAGATGCAGAGTTCCGGCGTCGCAATCCCACCATTCCGAGAGATTTCAGGTCCTGCAGGAGCAGTGAACCGAGCGCCAAGGCAACTGGAGGAAGATCTCCCTGTAATATAGGGGCCTTAATAGTTACCTATACTATTTGGAGACTCCTCATTTTAATTTAAGTATAGTATAGTATCCCCCAAAAAGCCAAAAGCCTAGTCTTTTGATTAAGGCCCCTATATTACCTCTCCCCAAGGACGGCAGGCGATTGTGGCGTGAGCGATGCTCGTGGAGAAGTGAAGTCGGAGGCTATGCGCTTACAGGATGTGTGAAGACAAGTGTGCATGAAGAGCTTCTGAGCCAGCAGGCGCGCAGTGCGAACAGCATGTCAAGCCCAGAGAGGCCCGCAATTCTGAAACGCCCATTTCTGCACTAAACCTGAAACCCTATATACACCCAGAGCCCTCTTCTTGCAGGGTTGTTCTTGCAGCTGGAGCTCATCTTTTATAAAACCCTTAGACCCAGAAGCTTAAGCGCCCAACCTCCAAACAGAAATCCTAAACCCCTAAACTTCTAAACCCCTAGGCCAAATCCCTAAAAGCAAAAAGCACAGCCCGACAGCACGGTGAGGCGCGCTCCGGCTGCCTAGAGCTTTCCCCCACACTGGCCGAGAGTTTGGAGGCGGCAACTCAGGATTTCAGGAACTTACATAAAATGGGTTTCGTAAGGGCCAAGATCAGGGACTTCTTTTTGTAGTTAAGGGTGAGCAAAGGTCGGACATGTTACTAGATTGCCTGATTTCAACTGTTCAAGGTGTGAGGATCTGAAGTTTCTTGGCCTGATAAGAGGGCCCAGCCTTAGGGACGGAATGAGCCCCGAAAGGGCTTAAGGGTCAAGTACCATATGGGGATTCACAGTATAAGAGTATTGGGCCGCTACTTTAAAGGGTGATGTTCATGGTTCCTGCACTTTCAATGTCACACCCTGCTAGGTAACTCTGAGCCTCAACCCCATGGCCCTGAACCTTGAGCTCCTATATACCAAAACCTAAATCGCGGACCTTGTGATTGTACATGCCAGGACACGGTTTAATGCTCTGAATCCTGCGAAGCTACACCACTCGTAGCTCTTTCGGAGGCCATGTCCCTCCGTGTACCGCGGCCTCCGGCCTTCATTGCAGTTTCGGATGTGACGGTGCGCAGGGAGGGCCGGGTTTGTTTGGGTTTGTTGCATTGTCGAGGCTCGCGGAAGTATTTGTACGGCTTAACAAGGAGTTGACAGCAAAGTTTAAAGTTCTTCATGGGACACTCTTGAAAAGTTGTCAAAACTCCTATTATCATAGGCGTGTAAACTTGTAGTGTTTTGTATCGATTCTAGGGCTGGGCTGTGCGGCGTCGCAGCGATTCCCGTGGATTTACGAGGCCTGGATTACCAAAGCCCTGGAGGCTGCTAAGTCTCAACATAGTGTTTTGTCTGCTTCGGATTAGCCTTGAAACTTTGAATGGCGGCCTTGTGCATCAGCCACTGGCTGCCGACAACTCAGTGTCTTACGCGTCTTGAAATTGCCTTTGAAAGTGCCTCTCGCAATCAGATAGGTGCCTCGGACGTGAGTAGTTAGCCGCAAGGTGCCCCAGTAGTACCCTTTTACCCTTTTTCTTTTTGGGTTCCCTTATTAAAACCGAATAGTAGGAAAAAGGGTACCCTTATTATTAAGGGGCTACTGGGGAAGCTAGTTGAGAGAACCATTGGCTTCCCCTGGATGTTGCATTGCACTGTGCTCACTCTTTGCAGCCAGCCAGATCCTTGTCCCAAGAGGCTCCATAGGCACTACTATCATGGAAGTAGGCCCCAAAACCATAATGGGGATGGTTTTTTTTGGACCTAATTCCATAATGGTAGTATATGTGGACCCTCTGGGATCCTTGTCCAGCGGAGAGAGTGCCTCGTGCGACTAAGTTTCCCGGGACCGGCACATCGAACAGGAGTCTTTGCTTTAGAGCTGGCCAAGTTTCTGAAAACTGAAGCCCAAAACCCTAAACTAGCCCAAAGCCGAACTACTATAGGGGCCTCAATAATTACCTATACTATTTTGGTGGCTCCTTACTATAAGTATACCCCAAAACCTATATTAGCTCACCGGACGGTCTGCCCAGACCTTAGCGCGACGTCGTCGTGTTGCTGGATCTGCCGGCAAGGCTGGAATGTTGGGGTGGTATTTCGAGGTTCACCCGGCAGCCTAATATTGTGCCTATAGGGGTCTTCCTTATTGCCTTATTACAACTGTATTATACTGTGCCCCAAACCCTATTGAAATGATTAAGGTTAAGGCCCCTGTGTTGAACCTTAAAGCTTTAAAACCTTTTTCGTATGTTTTAGGGAGAAGGTCGTGATAACGGTTCCTGAACTGTGGCTTTTTGCTTCTTTAGGCCGGTAGCTCGGTCTGGCCATGCAAGTACGTTGCAACTGCTTTGTCATTGTCTACTGAGTGCACTACAGGCTGCTGCAGAAGAATGACCCTAAACTAAACCATAAATACACTCCTCAACCCTAAACCCTATAGACACTACACCCGGAAAACCCTAAACCCTCCAAACCCTGCCAGGGCGACTTGCGCCGATCATCCTTCGACGTTATAGTGGACGAGAATGTCCTCGATGGAATGGAAGCTTGACGGCACAATCATAGAACAAAAACAGGAGTAACAATCGTACTCATAATAATGATGACAGTCATGATTAATAGGAATATAGGTAATACTAGTAATCCTGGTAATGCCAGTCATACCGATATTACCAGCAATACAAATCTTGGCGTTCTTTTGGTTGGCTCTTAGGACTTTAACTTTTTAGGTTTCTATATGAGATATGATAAGTAGGCTAAAAGTTCAACTTTTAGGAGGGGTTCAGAAGTCGGCCAAGTTAGGGTTCTATAGAATTAATAGGAATTTTGGTAAAACTAGTAATCCTGGTACTACCAGTCATACCAGTATTACCAGTAATATTAATAACATCGCAATAAACATGAAATGCCAGGCTGGAGGGTGCGGATTTGCCTGGGCGGTTTCCAGGGCTACGCGTCTTGGGGTTTTGGCTTCAGGCCCCAACACCCCCGGGTTCAGAGTTCAGGGTAAACCTGAGCGCAAACCCGAAAGCCTCAAGCAGATGGCAGTCCCAAAGTTGAACCGCAAGCACTCCCAGTCCAGAAGGTCTTCAGAGAGGCCCTTGATCACCTGTTTTATTCTAGCCACAGCCGTAAGTCCAGTTTAGAAGCTCAACACAAGCGCATGGAAGCCGACCGGAACTTTGCCTTTGGCAAAAGGCTGACCTCGGGTATAGGGTTTGTGGCATATCGGAGAAGTAAGACTAGTTTTTGTATGTTTATGTGTTAGGTATAGTGGACCCGTGTTTGTAGTATTCGCGTCAGTCAGTGTTAACTCACGCCCCTAAACCCCAAACCACCCTGAACCCGAAGCCCGAAATCCTTAACCTTAACAGGCCCTTGCCTTCAGGCATGCCGATTTCCTGCTAGCCTTGGTCTCCTCACTTTGAAGAAGGCACGGGTGTTGCAAGTGTCCAAGTTCGTGGTTAGGGATTAGGGTTTTGGGGTTTGGGGGCTGGGAGTTTGCAGGGCGGGTTTAGGGTTTAGGGGCACGGTTGCCCGAAAAGTGTTTATGGTTCACATCCCGTAGAGGGTCTATAGTATTATACATTATTGGTGGGGTCATGTGGTCCTCCAAACCCTCACCCTCAACCCTAACCCTCAACCCTAAGCCCTAAGCCCCGTGTGCTAGGCGCTCTTCTCCATTCGATGGCTGCTGAGACCCCAAGAGGGTCGTTTGGTGACGTTGGGAGCCTCAGACCCTGCTCTGGGATTCTTTAGGGTTCCTTTAAAGGGGTCTATAAGGCTTACTATAAGGGCTCTATAAGGGTACTATAAGGGCTCTATAAGGGTACTATAAGGGATCTATAAGGGTTACTTTTAGGGATCTCTAAGGGTACTATAAGGGATCTATAAGGGTAGTGTAGGAACCCTGGGCATCAAAACAGCCCAAAAGCCTTATATAGTATGGTCTTTGGGCCCAAAAGCCTTAATATATGAGTCCTTAGATTCCTAGGGTAAGGGCTACTGTAAGGCTTACTTTGTAAGGCCACTAGAAGGGTTACTGGCATGAAAAACTACTGTAAGGCTTACTCTAAGGCTACTAGATGGGCTTACGATCATAAAGAAAAACGTCTTTTGGGTGCCCTTAACTACAAGCCAGCATTGGTTTTGGTGTTTCGGATTTCGGGCGTAAGGTATGTAGAAACATCAGAAGTGATCTTGGCGTGGCCCGAAGGCGGCGGATGTTCTATGGATCTAGAACCCATGATGTGCCCTACTATAGAGGCCTAAATTATTACCAATGCTATTTTGGGTGCCATATTGTAATTATACTCGTAGTATACTGGGCCCTAAAACCCTAATCTAATTATCAAGGCCCCTACTATATTACAATCTCAAACTCGGGCATATTTGGTCTTTTGCCCCTGAGGATCGAAGCCCTTAGATACTTGGTCGCCTAGTAGTAGAAACTTTGGGTTTAAATGGGTTTCTGTACACTAGCTCTAGACTCTAGGCCCACCGTGTGTGCCCCGATGTCACATAGTTGCATGGACCCTTTGGCTGGAGTGCCGAGAATTGCCCTGAATCTCTAAATCCTAACTAACTTAACCCTAAACCCCTAAACCCTAAATTACTAAACCATAAACCCCTAAACCCCTAACCCTAGATTACTAAACCTTAACCGGATCTCGAGGTTTTCTTTCGCACCGATTGAAGCTGCACACTACGCCACGGCGATGCGGGACTGGCATCCGGTGCGGCCCCTGGCAAACGAAAGCCTCCCCCCCAAGTCCGATACCCTTTCCCGAAGGCTCCATGTACCTATATAGAAAATACTCAGGCCTTACAGTGCCTATATAGGAACCTTTTGAAGGCCATACGATTATATATGTATATATATATATGTACATGAGTGCATTGAGCCTGAGGACTCAGAGTGCCATGATCCCTATGTAATCCAAAACCCCCCCCCCCGTAGTTCCCCTAGGAAACTGGACAAGTACCTATCCGACTTTTTTGTATCATCCTATGTAGAATGTAGGATACCTTTCGGGGACTTCTGTTTATTCGTTTCTCAGCTTGGGTTTAGGCAGGTTCAACTAGCCCTTTCAAACAGGGACAGAGAGTCTCTATATCGAATTTGGGGTTAATACTTTCTGGCGGACATGATTCGCTTCCATGAGGTGCTGGGTCCCGGGTTGAGGGTTTGGAAAGTCGTCGAGAGCTGTGGGGAATTCACCCGGTTACCTCCGACAACATAGTCTGCCTTGCAGGAATTTCGTGCTGGGTTTGGGTTTACGGACGTTTAACATAGAGGCTGGAATAGTAGCCCATCTTATTCCTTCGGATTCCTTATCATAAGTGTATATTCTCAGATACCCAATACCCGATTCAAATCTCAAAGCCCCTATATTAGAGTTGTTACTGGCGCTCTGCTTTGGAGCTATGCGAAGCGTGGTATGTTGGAAGTTGGTCTGCTTGTAGAAATGCAGCCCATACGACAGAACGGATTTAGGGTTTCTGGCTCATATAGCCCTAAACCCAACACGCTTTTAACCCCATGTTTAGGGTTTATGGTGTTTTGGGTTTAGGGCTTATAGAGCTTTAGGATCAGGGTTCAGAGCGGTTTGGGGTGTGAGTTTCCTTAGCGGGTCCAAGTACTTAACAATCATAGGGCGGTTTGGCATGTAGGGTTTCCTTAAAGGATCGAAGTACCTAATAGTCATAGACTTCGCCAAATAAACCCAAGTGCCTGATTATTCAGACCTGTGGAGCCTTAGGGTCTACGTAGTGATTTGGGGCAGCCCAGATAGGATGCTGCCAAACATTATATACTTGCAAGAATATTCTGCGAACGGACACATGTGCAGTAGTATGTGCATACAAGTATGCGTGTACGCAGGTAGGCAGATATATATATATAATGTATGTACGTATGTATGTATCCTTGTATGTATGTTATAAGGGTTTGAATGCTTAGCAAAGATTCCCTATAGTTCGTCGACCTCCCTAAACACAAAAACCTTGCATGATCAAGCCCAACGAAAGTTCCTGCATGAAATCATCCCTGAACAGGAGCCTCCCATGCGCTGCGGGGCGTCCTTCGGGGAAACGCTCCACGTGGCTTCCTGGCGCCCCAACAGCGCGAGCAAAAGACGCGAGCAGAGAGAAAGGGGCACAGAACCCAGCTGTAGAAGAAGTGGTGAGCCGGATGTACCTTTTTGCGAAGGTGTCGTGTGACTGAAGGAGGTTGAGGTTAGAGTTTGAGAGATTGTGTTTTCGCAAGTAGTATCAGGCGTTCATGCATTCACTTAGACTCAAGAGATCCCCAAGGCTTTCATGTAGTTCAGAGATCCCCATGTTGAGGTGTTGAGGTTCCGAAATGAGGACTGTGACCTGATGGCCGCCTAGGCTACCTTTGCATAGGCGAAGGTACCCTAAACCCTAAACCCCTAAACCCTGAAGCCCTAAAGCCCTAAACCCTAAGCCGTGTCTCGTCTGCTTGCTTGAGGATCCTTTTAGTGAAGTGTTGGGCCTCCGGGTTGGTCTTCGGTGGACACCTCGGCCCTTAGCTTCCAAGCCGTTGGCTTTAGGATATATATATATGAGTTATATATGTATACATAGGTTTGTATATATATATATATATGCACATAGTAGAAAAATGTAGATTCTGCTTCTATCCGACAGAAGCCTGAGCCGCAAGGCCGGAACCTCAAACCCCAGACCCTTATCAGCCTCAACGCTAATCCCGACACCCAAACCCTTATAGGGTCCATGTACCCAAATAGTATATACTTTGGGCCCAATGTACCCATATAGGGAGTACTTTAAAGCCAATGTATTTACTATTTGGGTACAGGGACCCTGAGGGAAACCCAAACACCAGGAGGCGCTAAACTTCTTGGATGCCGACCCTCTTTGGCTTTTTGGCGTGGCTGCAGTGCGCTCAGACGGTTTCGGGTGTGGGGATCACTTTGCCCGAAGACCGCCTCCTTCCATACCGCGGATTTGTAGAGATTCTGGATTCTGGAGTACCATACTTTAATTCGTTTTTTGGGACCTGTTCCTTAAAGGAACCATTATGAAGTATACGTTTACATTTTTCTCCCCGGTTATTTCGAATTCCAGTATTGGAAGCAACTGGGGCCCGGTTTTGAGCAGATTCCACAAAATTGGAACATCATTATCATCATGCCTTTCAGGTATAAAGCATCGGGGATCCCAGCACTAATCATCCTCAATCCATGTTCCAACTTTCTGGGATCACTGTATCATGGCCTGGTTCTAATTATACACCCTACTATTTAATTTGTAAGGACCCTACAAAGTGTAATTTTTGGTAGTTCAAGGTAAGGACCTAGGGAAGGCTGGGACAAGTTGGCGGGTAGGCTGATACCCTACCTCCCATTTTGGATACATATTTTTCTGTGCAACAGATCATAGAACTAGGTATCCTAAAAAGGGATCGGCTATGACCCCCTAGGAGTAATGTTTGGACTTCAGGGATTATGGGGCGCCGTCTTATACTGCTACTTACGAATTCAAATCCTGAGCACGAAGCCCTAAAGCCTGAGAGCCGCCTTTATGACTCCTCCCGAACCTCAGCTTATTGGCTGTAGACTCAACTGTTCAACTTTTGGGGTTCTTCTAAGGTAGTCGATTCTGAAAGTTTCAACTTTTATTTCCTTGGGTTATGGGCCTGTGAGTCAGAGCCCAGACTGTGTTCTTAAACCTTGTTCGCATGTTTTGATGTTCCGAGATGATGGCTTCTACAGAATCTGCAACCTTTCATGTAGAAGCGTGGTGGTTGGCTTCCTGCGTCGACCCTATTCCTAAATCGTCGTACCTAGATACTTGCAAATATTCCTGATAGCTTAGACCAGTTGAAACCGTAAGCCTACGCTGAAAAAGGCGAGTTTATTCTTAGTGCAACCCTAAGTCCCTCAAGGCTCTGAAGCCTCAGAAACCCCAGGTATTGAATCCGCAATCCCAACGCAAACCCTGAAAACTTAAGGTCTAAACCCTAGCCCTGAAGCCCCGAAGCTTTACGAACCCTAGGCCCTGAACCCTAAACCCTAAACCCTACACCCTAAACCCTAAACCCTATCCCGAATGGCCGAGGATCCCGCGACCCAGCGAGCCTTGGAGAAGACCGCCGTGGTGACCCCACAGACGGAAGGAGTGTGGGTTTAGGGTTCAAAGGGGTTTAGGGTTTAGGTTTGGGATTTAGGGTTTAGGGTTCCGGGTTTGGGTTTTGGGTTCAAGGGTTTAGGTTTAGGGTTCAAAAGAGTTTAGGGTTTAGGGTTCAAAAGGGTTTAGGGTTTAGGGTTCAAAAGGGTTTAGGGTTTAGGTTTAGGGTTCAAAAGGGTTTAGGGTTAAGGTTCAGGGTTCATAAGGGTTGAAGGTTGAGTTTAGGGGTTTAGGGTCCAGGGCTTCACAAAGAAGTAGAAGTGGAATGCTCGACGGATTGCTTTTGATAGGGTTTTGCCTTTAGAACTTCAAAGGAAATTCGACGCCCCAAACCCAAACCCAGAACCCTGAACCCGAAGCCCGAAACGCCTAAACCCAAACCCGAAATCCTACCCCCAGAAACTCCTTAAACTTCAAGCACAAAAACCCAGAACCCTGAACTCGAACCTCTGCATGAATCCCCGAAACCCTACTTTGCTTGCAGCAAGTTTGCAAGAATGCCTAAAAGCCGAATCCTCAACCCATAACTAAAGCCTAGAGGCCTTAGACGCTGAACTCAACCCTACACTGCACCCTGAACAGTAGAAGTCCTTATCCTTAATCCCTCACCCCTACACCTTAAACACAAGACAGGTACCGATGCTCAGATGTATGGGGCAACGTCCCTGCATCGAGGAGTGGTTCTCGTGCCCTCGGGCGTGTCTTCCGGATAAGCTCGGGTTTTGGGTATCATCATCATCATCATCATCATTGCCCTGACTTGTTCTAGGATAGTTCGTGTGTTTGATTGTTGCTGGGTTCTGTTTTGTGTTAAGTGGGAGCTGCCAGTAATTTGTGTCGCCTACCTGCTTACCCGTGACGAATAGGGCAGCAATCGCAAACTCTAGACTGATTGTTCTCCAGGTACCTGAACGCCGACGAGCAGGGCGATGCGCCTTTTAGCACCTCGGCATCCAGATTGAATCACTCTGAAGGTCTGACAAATGTAGAACTCCTGAGTAGCTTCATTATGCCCGAGGACTCCAAGAAGCTCAAAGTATTGACATATTTAGAACGTATGGTAATTCCTATTGTCTCCAGTGCAGGTCTTTTTTGTTAAGTTATAGGATCCGATATATACATATAACATGTATATATACATATATGTACATATACAATTGATTAAATTCAAAGAAGTGGAAACGGAGACTACAGGCATGGTAACTACTCATTCATTTTGCATGGTTGGAGTCATAGGGACAGGGCTCGGGGTGTAGGGTTTGGAGGCTCTTCGAGTATTGTTTCGGCTGAGGTTCCTATGGTTTAGGGGGCTTACAAAGACTTCTGTCTCTGACATGAAGTTTACGTATTCCAGGCGTTCGAGTAATTTGTGCCAACATCCCCCTTCGTCCCTGTATAATTCAAGTACCTTGAAACCCTACTTGTGCCAACATCCCCCTTCGTCCCTGTTTAATTCAAGTACCTTGAAACCCTACTCTACTGTAATTGTTATGAATCCCTAAACCCTAGACCCCTAGAGCCCTAAACTTGGTCACGACCCCCGCATTGCAGTCCTTGCCCGACAGTTTGCCATACCGTCCCCAGGGCTCCTTGATTTATGATTCCTCCATCACCAACCTACGGCCTCAAGGCTTGATCTAAGAGGTTTGAAGCATGATCCTAGAGTCCCCTACATAATGGGGTTTAAGGGTGAGGCTTCCTACAAACGCTACGACCCGAAATGCAAGCACCTCAGAAAGACGTACGGACTACTGTGAACCTTGAGGTCCAATGTCTCAACCTCGGGGTCGTAGCTGTGTCATCCTTCTTAGTTTCTAGGTGGCATGGGCTGAAAAGTATGCGAGTGCCCCTACAGTAGGCTTTATGATAACCACAATGGCTTGTTGAGGTTTTTTAACATAGCGTTCCGTACGGTGCTATCAGGTCTTCGGGGGCTCTATGCTAGAATTCGATTAAGGGGATAGCGAACTTTAGTCAGGCCCCTATATTGAACTGCATGAAGCATGCCCAAAGCGGAGTTTCTAGCTTGTGTTATGCGCAGAGGTTTTAAACTCTGCCATTGTGGAGGTGATATTTACCATCCTACCAAATTAAACCCTTAACCAACCTATCTTCTCATTCTCAAACAGTTTACAGGCTGAAGCTTGTTTTGGGCCATGGAGCTCGGTAACGAGGGCCCTGTCTGATCACGGAACGTACCTTATGGAAAATGAGCGACTTCATCTTTATGGCACTTTATGGGAAAATAAGCGGCTTCATCTTTATGGCAATTTATGGCTGGACCAACAGCCCAGCACCGCATTCGCGAACCCTGAATCCTGGAGCCTACCAAGACTCAATCTTTACAGAGCTTCTTGTCGGGTTACGGGTTCATTAAACAAAGCCACCCCGTAAGTTTCAAGCAATTCCTGTATCCCAAACTCTGCTAGGGGCAGTCCGTCCATGGTAATTTCATGTAGTACACCTGGACAGTGACTCCGAAGGTTGTGAACCAGCAGCTGTTGTTGCGCGACTGCTCACTCAGGATGGGTCGTCGAAAGCTTTGCCGAGGCTAGAGCACAAGCTCCGGCACCTTTAACCTAAACCCTAGATCCTAAACCCAAAGGGTCCTATGTACTGTTATGGGGTATACTTCCCTAAGTCATAATAGTAAATCCTAATATGAAAACCCTACATTCTACTATATCGGTACATAGGACCCTTCGGGAATCCCTAAACCGCAAAATAAACCACAGATCCTAAACCCTAAACCGCAAAATAAAGCCCAGATCCTAAACCATAAACCGCAAAATAAACCCCAGATCCTAAAGCCTAGACCCTAAAACCCTAGACTTTTTCGGCTCCAGGGTTGCATTTCTCGTCGGAGGCTCAGGGATTGGTTCTAGGATCTAACTCCCAGACACTCCAACACCCCTTAATTCATGAAACCCTAAACCCTAAACCCAAAACCCTAAACAGGAATATTCCTAAAATCACATTAGGGATCCTACTATAGTTTAAGCTATACTCCTTAATTCCGTGATATTAGAGTCTCTGGGCCCTTGTGTTCTCCCACAACGCAAAGCAACCATTTACGCAAGTGCAACCCCTCAAGTCGACGTCCTAACTTCCCAGCCGGTCCCAGGAATCCCCAATAACACTCTGCTGCAGCACCTAAAACCCCAAGAAATGTGCAGGGTGAGGCTGGGTTTAGAATTTATGGGTTTGGGGTTTAAGACTCCGGGGCTAGGGCAGCCCAGGGTCAGTTTCTAAGCTCAAGCTCTGCATTGCACGACGAATCAAAGCAGCTGACTAACGATGAACTTATTATTCATGCTATTCCGTAGCGTTCCTTATTTGGGTCGAACTATAGTATAATCAGATAACCTCCGCCCACAAAATGCCTGTTTAACTTCTTAATCCCCCTTTTACGAGGCGCTCAGATCCTGGCGTTTCTCTCAACCCGTGTGACGTTTCATAAGGATCCTGATCTAGCGTTTAGGGGTTTAGGGTTTGTAGGGTGCCTTTGGACAACAAGGGCTTCGTGTTTAGGGTTTTGGTAGACTTGGGTTTTCAAAGCCCGATCATCCAACTCTGCAAAATCTGGAAATCAATCCCTGGCACCTCCCTGTGCCCTCAATGCTTGAATTCCGAAAATATCCTAACCCTAAAGGCCTAAACCAGGCGCCGATTGCAAAACCTAAATCTCGACAAGCATGTCTGCCACAAACGCCCAAAAGCCCTGGATCACCCAAGGTCCTCAAGCCTTAAGCGCCCGTCCCCTGTTTGCTAGTTCTCTAAGATTTCTGCATTAAGTTGTAGAGCAGGGTGTCTATACATGCATAGCATGTGCTACGCAAGTGTATATATTTATACAGGCACATGCACATGTGTGTATGCATATGTTGTGTGTATATATAAATATATACATGGATATGTTGACCGTGAGAGAACGAGCAAGACATCACTCTAGATAAACAGAAAGGCATGTGCACTTTAGAAGTCGTTCGGAGCAACATGCAATAGTACTTGTATCAGAAGAGCAGCAGCAAACTGGCACATGCAAATAACACGCCTCAACTGCCGCAACCCCCCATCTAACCTCCGCTGGATCCAAAATGTCCATCAAGCCCTCTAAGCCATCCTAAGACTCTAAGCCAACAGCCCAACAACAAATCGAACATGCACTAGGGACTGAACATAGGGCCCAAGAAGCTTCAAAAATAAGATTTCTAGCGTAAGTACCCCTGGCGGCAAGGTAAACGCTCAAGCACCCTGAGCCCTAAACCCTTAAACCCTGAAGCCTTAAACCCGAAACCCCAATCCCTAAACCCTAACCCCTAAATCCCTAAACCCCCTAACCCTAAACCCTAAATCCCTAAATCTCTACCCCCAGCCCCTATTTAAACCCTTAAACCCTAAACCCCTTTTAGCCCTTCGCGCTGACGGAAAAAGTCGTTCAAAACCAAAAAACACCCTAAACCCTCTAAACCCTAAACCCCTAAACCCTCTAAACCCTAAACCCTAAACCCCTAAACCCTAAACCCCTAAAAGGTGGAGTTGCCGGAGCCCTGGACTTCCTTCAAAGGCGTGGGCTCCGTCGTGTGCTACTTAAACAACGAGCGCCTTGGCTTGGGCGATGGGGTCTTGAGTTGTTGGTTTGGGTTTAGGGTTGTAGGGCTTAGGGATTCGGGTTTAGGGTGTAGGGCTTAGGGATTTAGGGATTTAGGGTGTAGGGCTTAGGGATTTAGGGGTTTAGGGTTTCGGGTTTAGGGTGTAGGGCTTAGGGATTTAGGGTGTAGGGCTTAGGGATTTAGGGTTTAGGGTTTAGGGTTGTAGGGCTTAGGGATTTCGGGTTTAGGGTTTAGGCGTGCGATGGGTCTTGGGGTTAAGGGGTGCAGGGGCTTAGGGGTTAAGGGGTTTAGGGTTTAGGCTTGCCATGGGTCTTGGGTTTTCGTTTTGGGGGTGTAGGGGTTCAGAAGTTTGGGTTTGGGGGTGTGGAGTTTTGGGTTTGGGGGTGTAGGGGTTTAGGAGTTTGGCGTTCAGGGTTTGGGGTTTGTTTGTAAAACTTTTTTGTGGATTCCTACAACGGCTTATGCTATATGAGACTGTGGTTTCGATGGGTTTTGGTGGGCTTTAGGAGATGGTATGCATTTCACTTCTGGCTAACTTATGGCTATACGGGGGCTGGTGTGAGCGCCTGGTGTTGAACTGTTGGCGGAGTTTGGGTTGCAGGGATTTTGGAATTACGGGTCCAGTCTATAGGCTAGTCTATTCGGGATCAAAGAGGGGCTCGCAGTTTTGGTATTCACTTTGTAGGGATTTTGGGCTTAGTGAGGTTTCAGCGGCTAGAGGCTACAGATCAGAGTTTGGGAATTCGGGCTTACATGGGCTTCTGGTCTAGTGTTTGAGCCCTATAACACTGAAGGCCTCTCGCCTGATGTTCTGGGATTTGGGTTTGGGAAATTTAGGGTCAGGGACTGGGATTTAGTCTGGTGATACGGAGAGAGGGTTTGCAAGAGGGGGGGTATGGATAGAGGCCTTAATGAGTGATAGCATCCTCATAGCCTCAAAACCTCTGAGTGTTCCGGGCCCGATGTTAGGGCGCTCCGAGGTTATTAGTTTTGTTGAGAAAATCCCTAAACCCTAAACCTTAAACCCTGAACCCTAAACCTTAAACCCTAAACCCTGAACCCTGAAGCCTCAACTCTGCGCCGGCTATCTTTTTTGAGTGCGCGAGTGCAGAGCTTACTGACTTGGGGTTGGTTTAGGGTTTAGGGCTTTGGGTTTAGGGCTTAGGGCTAAGGGTGTAGGGCTTAGGGTGTAGGGTTTAGGGCTTAGGGTTTAGGGCTTAGGGTTTAGGGCTTAGGGTTTAGGGCTTAGGGCTTAGGGTGTAGGGTTTAGGGTTTAGGGCTTAGCGTTTAGGGCTTAGGGTTTAGGGTTTAGGGCTTAGGTACCGCTTACCGCATCTATTGACATCTTCCCAAATCCGGAAACCTCAATTGCAAATCCAGAACTACCTATAGTCTGCGTTGTAGTTCTCCTTGGAGGCTAGCTTATAGGATTCTAGATATAAACTGGCTAAACCGAAAAGGCATTACAATGAAGACTATAGGTAAGCCCTAAAGCCACTGAGCCCTCAGCCTTTAGCCCAGGGTTCGCCACATCGGGATCTACTTTGCGGATGGATTTGGGTTCAGGGTTTAAGGTAGTTTGGGATAGTTTACGTAGTAGGGTAGTTTAGGTTTCATGGGGATGCCACATCTGAGGACAAACGAGACCACTTGGAAGCATCCCTTCTACGATTATTTCGCTGCGGCCTCAAAAATTCTGAGACTCTGAGTTGTAGCCCAACACAGCTTAGTCAGGGCATATACCTTCAACAAACCCTAGACCCTAAACCCCTGAACCCTAAACCCTAAACCCCTTATATTCTGAAGTATATTCCTCAGGGCTAAGGGGTTTGCAGAAGGAGCCTTGATGCACATCATGTGATTTCCTGGTTTATGTTTTGGGGCTGTTATGCCCAATCCCTCTTACATATAGGGGGGCTCAGCTGGAGTTGAAACACCACTTTGGATGACTTACCACTGCCCCGTGCTTCTTCGGACAGGACTTTGCCTGAAGGGCGCATGCAATGATCACATCCCTCCGAGGCCGGCACTACATTACTAAGCAATTACGACTCAGGCCTATACCCCAGTTGACCCCTAAACCAAGGAACCTTACTATTATGACGATTTGGCGATTTGGACCCTTCACGTTCGGAGTCAACCGGTAGGGACCATATACCGTGGCAATGGCTGAAAGTCGGAATATAAGAAAGCAGTCTTAACATGATCTTCAACTGAACCGCAGGGTTTAGGTTTCCACATGCCCCTAAACGCGAAAGCCTAAACCCTAAGCCACAGGCCCAGCTTCTGAACCACTGCCGGCGCTCCACGCACGCTGCCTCAGAATCCACTTCAAGGGGTGAGGTTCAGTTTGCCAGGTTTGATTTAGGGTTTTGGGGTTTCGGGTTCAGTGTTTAGGGTCTAGGGTTATTTTTATGTGAGCTCAAGAAGTGTCATGGCGGGGCTTGACACCAGGACTACTTCGCTTCTCATTTTGGCGAGCTGTTTTGCTGTAAGCTTCGTGTCCCATCATATTTCAGGTCTTAGGGTCTTACGGTCGAGACTACAGAGAAACCCTTTTCCAACTATGTACTATGAAGTCCCTACACTAGCTGCGCTTGCAGTCGTAGTGGGTGCCAGTTACAGTTTTAAGCCCCAAAAAGTAGATAAAACAAAGGCCCAACACCTGTAGCACGTTACTATTCTTAGGGCTTAGGGTTTAGGGGTTTAGGGTTTAGGGTTTAGGGTTCTTCCTACTGTTGGGGTCCAGGAAGGCCCCAACCCCGAAAACCTGAGCCCTACCTGGACCCTAAGGAACCTACCTTTTTAGGGTTCCCTAGCATGATTTCTTCATATTATAAGTCCTTAAAAAGGTAGGTTACTTGGGGTTAAGGTAGACCATAAACCCTGACAGGAACGAGGAGCACATCAAGCTCCGCATCAACAGAGTCCTTTGGTCGTATGAGGCGGGTCGGCCTCACAGTTTCGCAGTGGTTGTGCTCGGTTTAGGGTTTTCGGGTTTAGGGTTTTAGGGTTCAGGGTTTAGGGTTTTAGGGTTCAGGGTTTAGGGTTTAGGGGGTTCTGTACATGTCTGGAAGGTTTTCCTGCCACTTACAGCAAGCGAGGGATTGTAGAGTATAGATTTGATGGAGTTGTTGGGGTCTTGACGCTTGGATACTGCTGGCTGTTGTGATTTGTCCGGCGCATTGTATTCGGGTGAAGCGTTCAAACCCGGTGTCTGTTGCTGCTGTGTGGGAGTCCTACTCAAGTATCCATAATCCCTAGACTCCTAGACACTAAAACACTAATCTCTGCTTTACCAAGCGGAGCGTTGGAACCTCGTTGATCGCCAAGCAGCATGTAGCTCGAGCGGGCAGTATGTGGTTCAGGCTTTCAGGGTTCAAGGATTTTGGCCACAGCCCTGCCGTCTGCGTGGATTTCCTTCGAAGATTAGAAGTTTTAGTGGGTGAAGGGTTTTGAAGATAGAAGGGAGGAGGTGCACATGCTCCCTTAGAAACTTCGGGCCTCAAAGCATTAGCTTGGGTTTTTGGGCTGACTTTAGTACAACCCCACACGCTAATGAGGCGGAGGATTTTGAGTTTCCAAAGCTGCACATAGTAAAGCTACCATAGTCAGAACTCTCTAGCTAGAACTGGCTAGAACAGCAAAACCCTAAACCCCTGAACCCATAATCCCGAGCTGAGGGTTTATTTTTAGTGCGCCTGGTTCAGGCTTTAGGGCTCCTAAACGCTCGAATCCTGCTTGAACGTGAAGTCGACCTTGGGTCTGGAATCCGAGCCCTAAACCCTAAACCCTAAACCCTCCTCCAGAGTGCTGATCGTGGCAGGCTGAATCACAGACCGATGTTCAGGCACAGATGCCGCTAGTCTCTCCCAAGTACCTCGGCTGCATAGTTGGGGATTCAGGGCTTACGGTTTAGGGTGTAGGGTTGTGGGCCGTACGCTCAGGGTTCGTGCACTTCGTCTTCATCTACTCCCGCAAATGCTGACCTACGGTACAACAGTCCCACAGGTGTGTTTTCGATGTACAAGGCCATGAGCCCTAAAGCCCTAAAGAGATTGGTTTCGCCTTGACCTCTCACACATGTTCCGCCTGCATCCACTAGTCATCCAAACAGCATCCACTGTCTGTTGTGAACCTGATCAAGTTCCCACATGCTCATGTGCTGTATCTTTGTACTTTCACCGCTGGCTCGGCTTGGCTTTGCTTGACTTTGGTTTGGCTGTGAGTAGTGTATGGGCGGTCGCCGAGCAAACCGAAAATCCGACATGCTAAAGACCCTAAACCCTAAACCCTAAACCCTAAAGCCCTGCCAGGTATGTGAAAATTCTGGGGGAGATCTTGGATTGCGAGCTGGTCTCCGAACCTTTCATGGTGAGGACGCTCAAGACCTTCCTGAAGGTTGGCTTACAATCCACGTTTAGAGCTTTGGTGTTTAGGGGCCGCAAGGTCAAAATCCTAAGCCTTAAGCCCTGAACTAGGGTTGAGGTGGTGAGTGATTGGTGGGCTCCTTGACTGCGGAACCGTGATGGATTTGTTTTTGAGGTGTCCTTTCAGGGATATTACGAGACAACAATTCTACATTGTTCTACATCAAACATTGGTGGCGGTGGGATATTCAGGTTCTAGAGTCTAGAGTTTACAGATTCAGTGTTTAGGAGTTTGTGTGTCGGGTCTGGTGTCCAAGTGCTTAATAATTAATCACATCCTTTCCCAAATACCACCCTATAAGACTATGTTGTCCTAAACCCAAGTACCTAATTAATATAAACCCTAAACCCTAGGTCCTTTGGACGCTTAGGGTCGGGTGAGGGTCTAGACCGTGGGCCCACGGCTCCGTAGCACGAGGCCCCATGACTTGAGAGGTCTGCCCGGCTGCTTCTGAAGGGCGAGTCGTCCTGCTAGGCCCGAAATCTCCAGAGGCTGTCTCGCAGCCTGATCGCTTATGTAAACCCCTGCATCTTTAGCTGCCTATACCCCGAAACCCGAAACTGAACCACCCAAGCCCTGAACCTTGAAGCCTCGGCGAGAATAGTGTCCAGCATTATTCTTTATATGGCTCGTTAATATCAGCATACTATGATTTTAGGCCCGTCCTGTATACCCCAGCAGGCCTTCTCACAGATGTATCACGATGGTGAGCTCGACACCCAGGAGGCGCGTTTTGGGGCTTGGGCGGCATCCTTCGTTTGGTTGAGGGTTAGGGTTTAGGGTTCAGGGCTTCGGGTTGCACCGGGGGCGGGAAGAATTGTACGAGTACTTTGCTACGGACCTTCCGCATCCTCATCCGGATTTTCCGTGTCCATGGACGTAGCGTCTGCGGTCTGCAGGTATTGCTAGCATCGGTCTCGAAGGCAGCAAATCAAGGAAATTTCTTCAACTCCAAGCCGGAGCTTTCGCACCAAGCCAAAGCCTCGAATCTTGAAGCCTTACCTCCATCCGGATGTCCTGAACGAACCATGCCACTCCTGTCTGTAAGGCTTACAGAAGTTGTGGACAAAACAGAAACTCATCGAACCCAACCTCCGAGTTCTAAGTCCATGAGCTTCCCAAGCGCTGTGAGCGACATCTTCCGCGATGTGCCCCATGCCAGTGCACCTCTTGCCACTGTACGCGACCTTCCCAGAGACTCCTATAGCCCTTAATTAAGGAATATTCCGTAAATCTTATTGGGGATCCTCCTATAATGTCAGGTATATTCCGTAATTAAGGAATATTGGAGTCTCTGGGTAGGGGATGCTGTCATGTTTTTGTCGCCAGAGGGGCCTGAGCGTCTTTGTCACACTTGTGTCGAGTCGCTTGCTTTATGCACGGTCGTTCATCAAAACGTAGGGCTTCGGGTCTTGAGAACCTTATGCCCTAAACCCTAAACCCAAAGCCCTGACAGCCGAGTTCAAGCTGCGGTGACCAGGTGATGTACTGCTTGGACATCGTGAAAAATGAGCGAGCCAAGGCGGCAGTAGTCGGAACCCCAGAAGCCTTCTTTGGGGTTTAGGGCTTAGGGGTTTAGGGTTTACAGCGGTTAGGGGTTTGCGGGTTTATTGGTTTTGGGGTCAGGGGTTTAGGGGTTTGGTGGTTTGGGCTGGGGTTTAGGGTTGGGTTTGAGGTTTCATGTAGACTTTTGACTATTTTGATCCTCCTTAACATTAGGGCTCATAATCCCTATAAAGGCGAGGGGTTTATGAATCACGAATCTGCATTAAGGTTTAGAGTTCAGGGTTGGGTTTTGGGATTACAGGGTCCTCAATGTTGAAACGGCTTTAGCTCTGAATCGCTTAGGGCTCTGAGGCAAACAAAGCAACAAACACGCTACAGCGCCAGTGCGAGTGCGAGAATTGTCCTGCTTGTCCATTTGTGGTCGGTTGGAGGAAGCACTGTACCCCCAAAAACCCTATTCTAATCATTCAGGCCCTATATGTCAGACGTTCGGGTAAGTGAGGCAGGTGGCCATACCACTCGCCTCTGCGATTCCTTCCGCTTAGGATCTAGAGTTTCTGGAAATAGGGTGTGGGAGCAAACGTTTGCATCAAAATCAGCGCGCCTGCGAGGGAGACCTGTGCTCTTGGAACATGGAATAGGGCAAGCAGCAAGGCCTACTATAGGGGCCTCAATAATTACTTATACTATATCGGGGGTTCCTTATTGTAGTTATAGTATAATGGCCCCAAAACCCTGTTCTGATTATTAAGGCCCCTAGACTACATACCCGCATCCGTCATAAAGGGCAGGTATTTAAGTGATGGTAACAACTTCGCCATCCTGCAACTCAACCGCCGCATCGCCGTTCTGTAGTCCACCGAGTCCCTCTTCGGCTTGAACCCAGAGGCTCCAATATCCCTTATAATTGAGGAATTATCCCGGGTCCCTAATATGATTTAAGGATTATGCTTAATATGATTTAAGGATTATTCCTTATTAATTAAGAGATATTGCACAATTGGAGTCTCTCTGAACGCGCCAGCCCGCCAGCCCTGCGACTAGATGCAGGGCCTACAGGATTACACAGCTTTGCAGTTCAACCTGCAGATAGCTCAGATCCCAGCTCTGCCTTCAGCCACACAAGGCAGCACTAGGCAGATGGCAAGAAGAGCTCAAGCAACGCATGCGGGAGAAAACCAGACAGCAGCAGGTGCACTGCACCTACTGGACAGGGCCCCAAGGCGTTGTGCAGGCAGCCGGACACATGCATGCCAGAATGGTTGAGCTCAACGAGAACGAGAAGACAGTTCTGTGGCGGATGAGGGAGGCACCCTTTCAGTGACCGTTTCGATACGAATAATGCTATTGATTATGTTGTAAATAGCAGCGTGATTATTAACATTCATTAACTACACACAATGGTATTCTCTGAAAATTCAATATATCCTAATCACAAGGACTGCCAGGATATTACTGTACTCATAGCTCCAATATTGTGAAAGAAATACGCACACCAATGGTACAAGTACTGAGAATGAGAGCACTGGCTAAGCATGCTAGTGCTGAAATCGTGATAACAGCCATCGTATTTCAATTACTTCTGGCTTTCGCAACAATTGGGGCTTTTAGTAGGAAGGCCGCAAAGAAGGTGCCCAAACTGTTGAGAAACTCCTTGGGGCTTTTTCAGTTCTGTAATCTGGTATTCGCAAGAAGCCTGATGACGTATCGGACCCTGAGGCCCATGTGCCCACATAGTATATACATTGGCCTCAAAGTACCTATATATATATATATATATATATCTATATATATATATACATATATCTATATCTATATCTATATATATATATATATCGATATATATCGGGACTACTTTGAGGCCAAAGTATATGCTATTTGGGTACATGGAGCCTTGGACCCTAAACTCTAAACCCTATAGAACCCTTATCCTTATGGCACCGTATAACCCCTTAAAGAAACCCTATTTGGTTAGGGGGGAAGTCCCCTGAGGCGAAGCAACTGGGAGTCGATCCAGCAACAGATTTGGATGCTGGCGACATCGTTGGACAGGGCCAGATGTGCGCCCGTTCTGGATCTAAACAGGGGGCCCTAATATAGTACCCGAAATAGTAGGATCTTTATTTTTGAGGACCCCAAAATAAGGTAGGGTACAGGGTTCGGCATTCCCGGCGAGGCTCCCTAACTTGAGGGCCATCTGAACCCTGACGGGGACTATGGTTCACCTCGCACACATGGCACAGCGTAACATGTAGAGCCCTATACTTGTTACGGTTCAGGGTTCCTGGAGGCTCCTGTCCCTAAGCGTTTATAGCTCAGACCCTTGACTCTGTAGACGATGAAGAACCCCACGCCTTTTTGAGGTCATGTGGTCCTTAAGGTTTCAGGGTGTGGGGGTGTAGGGCTCAGGTACTATGTCAAGTGTTTCGGACGTCGAGACTCAGATGCACCCCTCAACTGCAGTATAGGGTTCAGGAGTCAATCGGACTTCCGTCGCATTGAAGCTTGTGCCGCAGCCGTTGAGCAGCAGACCACATGAGTAAACAGATGCTTTGGGAAAGGCTGTTGTTGACCCCAAACCCTAAACCCTAAATAGCTCCCGACTCTCCGATCTCCTGCACAAGCCGCCAATCGGAAATCTGTGGTACAATAGAAGAATACCTCCATTATTCCTCAGGGTTCCTTACCATAATCATACTACAAAGGAGCCCAAAACCCTATCGAATTAAACTCACAGCCGCAATACCCCCCTAAGGAGCCTCCGATATAATGATTGCGAAGGATTTACCTGCAGATATCCTAGACCGTAAATCCCTAAACCCTAGAAACCCTAAGGTTCCCTGAAACCCTAAGGTTCCCTAGAAACCCTAAAGATGTAAACTTCCCTAAAATTTTGACCCTTGAATCCTAAAATCCCAAAGAAACCCTAAAGATATAAAATTCCCTAACCCTGAACCCTAAAATCCCAAAGGTATTAATCTTCAGCTAAGCGTTTTTTTGGGGCGCTCTGGGGAGACTCCATGAAATGTCGGATGGCCACAGCGATGATGGCCTCAGAAATGGCTGCAGCCTCATCTGACTTCGTTGTGTTTGCGGGGCTAGGCTTAATTAAGGGTTAAGTCCCCAAAACCTATAAACCCTAAACCGTTATATTAGTTTAAATGTATAAGGCTTAATGCTTGTTTTTCTTGGCGGGGAGGTCTTGCTCTTCGAGCATTGGGCTTATCACTTGCAAGGTTTACCGGCTCTGAGCCAAGGCTGGCAATATCAATCTTGTTTCCTGGTGCACTTTCCAGTTTCATGTGTTACGGGGTCTAGGCGTTTCTGCAGTTGAGAGCCTCGATGCCCAAGTCCGGCAAAACAGTAAACCTTCATCGAGGGCTTTCTGGCCAACAGGTTTCAGCATGTGGGATTGCGGGCACTTCTCCGTGCGGCTTCGGCTTGAATCCTGAAACCCCAAAACACCCTGAAACCTGTGCCCTATCGCTGTCAGTTGCAGGCAGCTACATCCTTAAACCCCAAACCCCTGACTTTACAAATGCCCTCAAATCTTATATGCATCCACTGGCGGTTGCGCGGTTTTCGGACCAGGAAGCAGCACGACAGCGGTCTCCTTCACATCTACGTCTTCGGCCAGGCGGCGAGGGCATCAACTGCTTCTGTTTCGAGGATCATGGCCGCAGAACCTAAACCCCTAAACTCTACCTGCATCCCCAAACCCTACAAATTAGTAGCTTATGACCCCTCAATTATAGGGTCTAACAAAGCCCTGGGGCACTAGGTTTTTGGATATCCCCAAGTAATGGCCAATGCTGGGGAACAGGCATTATCGGATTCCAAGTTACAGCCTCATGTCTTGTTGTGGGAGTTTCCGAAAACAGGGGCTCCTTATTTGGGGGTCCTTATAATAAGGATCCTAGTATTTGGGGTACTATATTAGGGTCCCCTATTTTCGGAATCTCCCATTTCCCGGCTTTTCTCCGAAAACAACCTCTGGGGACCCCAATCACGGATAGCCGGCCTCGAATTCTCAGTAGCTGAGTAGGTAACCTTTAATCTATTGAGATGTACATCATGAAACTCCAACATGTACCATCATTAAACCAAATAACCTTGTCTGTGCCAGGGATCTCGGCAACCGTAAATCCCTAAACCCGTAACCCGTAAACCCTAAACCGTAGGAACTGCCAAACCCGAGAAGCCACGCCCCTGCAGGCCCTCGTCGGTCACAGGCACACCCTTCGCATTTCGGTGGCGCCGGCTTTAGGATTTCTTCCTGCTTGGAGGAGTTTCAAGGGCGCTTCTTGGGGAGACCTTGGTTTTCGTTTTGGGGGGTTTGAGGTTTAATTCAAGTTTAGGATTTAGGTTTTTCTTTCTGGTCTTGCCGCATATTATACTTCGCGATGACTTGAGCCTTCAGCCTGTAGGATTCGTGCCGTCAGGCCCCAGGGATAACGGCTTCAGGCTTTGGGGTTTCAAGTTTTCGGGCTCAGGGGTTTAGTCATAAGCGTTTGCGGTATCTCTTGTTGCTGTTTGGCATCGCCTAGAGCCCATGTAACTACTCCTCTCTACAGCTCATGCGCTTTCACAGTGTTGGTTCGGGCCAACTTTTGGTTCGGCCGAGATTCAATGGAATACGAGGGGTATAGGGTTTATGATCCTAAAAGCCTCTGAACCATTAGACCCGAGATAGGCCTCTGAAGTCATCACAAGACCCTGTAAGAACCCTACAAAGACCCCACCAAGCCCTGCTGGACCTAGACCCTAAACCTTCCAAAACCCTTATATAGAATATGGAACCCTTATGGAGCCCTTATGGAAACCTCTAAAGCCTTTAAATTATTACAGAACCCTTCTAGGAGTTTCCGAAAATAGGGGACCCTAAGAAAGTTACAGCAAATAGTAGGATCCTTACCAGAAATAGCCCAACAATCAGGTACCCCTAATTTCCACAAACTCCCTTTTTATATAACCCCATGAAATCCCTTCCAAAAGCCTCTGCCAGGCACGTGGAGCTTCCGGATCCGTCCGAAGATCCTCGGATCGAAGCCAACCCTTGAGAGCTAGGGTTTAGGGCTTTAGGGTTTAGGGCTTTAGGGTTTTAGGATTTAGGGTTTAGGGTTTTAGGTGCCCTAAACCCTAAAACCGAAACCCTAAACCCTAAACCGTTGAGAGCTATGGTTTGGGGGTTCCAGGTTTTAGGGTTTAGGGTCGTAATAAAGGGGCTTCAGGGGCTCTGCTTAAGGGTAGCAGAGGGGCTTCAAGGGTGTTATTCCGGTTTTGTTTAGGAGTGGCGTTAATAGATACGCTTTCTTAAAACAAGGAGTTCTATATTCGCGTAATAAAGGGGCTTTAAGGGTTGTTGTTTGGGTTCTATCCGGGGCTAAACGGGCTTGAAGGTTTGTATGTGGTACGATAAGGGCAGAACAGTGGCTTCACGGTCCGTACTTGGTGCGACATGGTTGATGTATAGGGCGTTTTCGATGTTTTTTGTAGGCTTTCTTCAGGGTAATGGAGGGGCTTTATGCGCTTGTTTGATATGGTGCATTATGGTTCTATCAGGGTTTCCAGGATTGTATACGTTATAGGTGTTGATAGTGTTTTTTTAAATATGGTCGGTGCAAGTGTCCTACACTTTTGTTAGCTTCATAAGGGATTGGCAGGCGTGTATACGGTAGCATAGGGGCCTGAGGGTATCAATCTGCATGTTATGCCTCACGCTATATGATCATGTTTAGATGCCGACAGCTATATACATATTTTATATCAAACACTACACGTTTGTATCGCACGCACATACACATGAATACAAACATACATACACAGTTTCATACTCACATGTACATTTACGTGTACACATACACATTAAAGAACTAATGAATTTATTAATTTAAATAAGTAACTTATACATACATGAATACATACATACATACATACTTACCGAGAGGGTCCCACATACACTACCATTATGGAATTAGGTCCCCAAAACCAAAATAGGGATGGTTTTTTGGGGGCCTAATTCCATAGGTAGTGTATATGGACCCTCTGGGTTACATACATACATACACATATACTTGCTTATACACGCACATACGTGCATGCATTACATATGCATACACCTACACACACGCACTCACACAGAGAGAGACACAGGCATGCATATGCATGCACAAAACACACACACATGCACACGCACACACACACACACACGAACACGACACAACACTGACATAAACGTGCAACCATGCATGCACGTACATACACGCACATATACACGTGCATACGTACATACAGTGTCTACATGGTTTCGTGCTTGACGTGTCGGTGCCAGCTCAATAGATTTGGAGAAGGGTGTCAGGTGCTGATCTTAACTGCAAGTCTGGCTGCTGATCGCGCGATGCCGCGAGCCACCTTCACCGTGCGAACATGACCATAATAATACGCGATGATAAGTTCATGGTCAGCAACACTGCTACTGCTGCTACTACGACGACGACTACTATCACCACCACTTCCACTGCCACCACGACCACGACGACGACGACGACTACTACTACTGCTACTACGATACCGCCACCAACACCAGCACCAGCACCACCCCCACACCCCTTCAACCCTCACCCCAACTCCCAACCAAAAACTTAAAGCCTAAGCCCCTGAACCCTGAAACTTCGAACCCCTGCGACTTAATAGCCGGAAAGCCAAGCCAGGAACTCAATCCATCAACCCTAAACCCCTAAACCCTGCCATCGAATGCGACCACAGCGACGACGTTGCAGACCCCAATTTAAAAAGGCCCTCGCCAAAACACCAAAACACAACCTAAACCCTAAACCCCAGTCGAATCCCTCACACTATATACTACAAAAGAGCTCGAAACCCTATTCTAATTATTAAGGTTAAGGCCCCTACATTAGTCGAATCCCTCTCGCAGGAAAACGAGGGGCTCAGCCGCGGAGTGCTGATTGGCGACGACATCTTCCTCAGTGGAGACCTCGGCTGGCACCGGGTGGGTTCTATACTCTAGGGGCCTAAATAATTAAAAATAGGTTTCCTTTAAGACTTCAAGGGCTCCTTTTTAAGGGGCTCTACAAGGATTACTGCAAGGGGTATTATGGGGGTGTACCATAGAGGCCTAAATTAAAAATTACGAATACTATTTTGGTGGTTCCTCATAATCATTATAGTATAATGGGCCCCACATCCCTATTGAAATTATTAAGGCCCCTACAGTAGCTGGTATAGTACGTAGGGTTGTACATGGGTCTAAGGAATTTGCAAACCCTAAACCCTAAACTTCTCTTTCACATGTATATTTAAACCTTAATGGAATTCGTGGGCAAGGCAATTTTTTCAGGACCAACTTTAATGGAATTCGTGGGCAAGGCAAATTTTTCGAACCAACCTTAATGGAATTCGTGGGCAAGGCAATTTCGGACCAACCTTAGTGGAATTCGTGGGCAAGGCAATTTCGGACCAACCTTAATGGAATTCGTGGGCAAGGCAATTTCGGACCAACCTTAATGGAATTCGTGGGCAAGGCAATTTTTTCGGACCAACCTTAATGGAATTCGTGGGCAAGGCAACTTCTCGGACCAACCTTAATGGAATTCGTGGGCAAGGCAATTTGGACCAACCTTAATGGAATTCGTGGGCAAGGCAATTTC
>BGNK01000338.1:59443-84607 GCA_003297005.1 Symbiodinium sp. clade A Y106 | reverse complement strand
TTTCGGACCAACCTTAATGGAATTCGTGGGCAAGGCAATTTCGGACCAACCTTAATGGAATTCGTGGGCAAGGCAATTTCGGACCAACCTTAATGGAATTCGTGGGCAAGGCAATTTCGAACCAACGTTAATGGAATTCGTGGGCAAGGCAATTTCGGACCAACCTTAATGGAATTCGTGGGCAAGGCAATTTCTGACCAACCTTAATGGAATTCGTGGGCAAGGCAATTTTTTTCGGACCAACCTTAATGGAATTCGTGGGCAAGGCAATTTTTTTTCGGACCAACCTTAATGGAATTCGTGGGCAAGGCAATTTCGGACCAACCTTAATGGAATTCGTGGGCAAGGCAATTTCGGACCAACCTTAATGGAATTCGTGGGCAAGGCAATTTCGGACCAACCTTAATGGAATTCGTGGGCAAGGCAATTTCGGACCAACCTTAATGGAATTCGTGGGCAAGGCAATTTCGGACCAACTTTAATGGAATTCGTGGGCAAGGCAATATCGGACCAGCCTTAATGGAATTCGTGAGCAAAGCAATTTCGGGCCAACCTTAATGGAATTCGTGGGCAAGGCAATTTCGGACCACAGGGTTTGGGCCTTAGGGTTTCGGCCCTAGGGTTTGGGCCTTAGGGTTTCGGCCCCAGGGTTTGGGCCTTAGGGTTTCGGCCTCGGGTTTGCGCCTTAGGGTTTCGGCCCCAGGGTTTGGGCCTTAGGGTTTCGGCCGCAGGGTTAGGGTTTGGGCCTTAGGGTTTCGGCTCTAGGTTTGGGCCTTGGGGTTTCGGCCCTAGGGTTTGGGCCTTAGGGTTTGGGCCTTAGGGTTTCGGCCCTAGGGTTTGGGCCTTAGGGTTCCTAGGTTTGGGCCTTAGGGTTTCGCCCATAGGGTTTGGGCCTTAGGGTTTCGGCCCTAAGGTTTGGGCCTTAGGGTTTCGGCTCTAGGGTTTGGGCCTTAGGGTTTCGGCCCTAGGGTTTGGGCCTTAGGGTTTCGGCCCTAGGGTTTCGGCCCTAGGGTTTGGGCCTTAGGGTTTGGGCCTTAGGGTTTAATGAAACTTGGTATTTTCTTAATGTTTTGGGATTCTCTGGGTGGGTGGCTATTATTCGACGTCGAACCTGTAAGCTCCACTAGAAACTGCTCGATCCGGAGCTGCTGAACCCTAAACCCTAAACCAGCATCTTTACAACACCTGCAATCTTCGCTCCACACTGGCAGACCCCTGATTCCTAAACCCCACTCTGTTGAGGGTTCAGGGTGTAGGGTTTAAGAGTTTAGGGTTTAAGGGTTTAGGGTTTAAGGGTTTAGGGTCTAGGGTTCTGGGTTTAAGGGTTTAGGGTTTAAGGATTACAATGCGGATTCGGAAAGAAAGGATGCGTATTAATCGATGGTCTACATTCAACTCCATAAACGAGACAGGATAGATCCCGTATGAAACCCCCTGTCGATCCCTCAAAGGAAGCGTTGAAAGATATTCTGCAACAGCAATATTCAGGCCTTTTTAGTCAGGGGCTTTTCCAGATTTTTTGGAGCCCGTAAAGAGCGCCTATGGATCCCTTGCAGGATACCCTTATGCAGTGGGTCTACAGGAAGCCCTTCAAACAAGTCCTCAAGCGCCGGAGGTTGGGGAGGTTTCGCTGCCCTCGCTGCTGTGCTGCTGGCCCGTGGGTTTGGGGTTCAGAGTTTACAGGGATATGACATGTGTTGCTGTTTGAGGAAGTGGGGATGGAGGGCTCTAAGGGCTTTCGGCTTCAGTCATGTAGGGCTTTTTTTGGGGTGGTTTTAAGATTTTCGAGGGGAGGGTTACCGGCAAAATGATTTGGAGTTTAAGGTGGAGGCCAGGTCTAGCTCCCTTTCAATTTCAATGATTGGACAGCTTGAGGTTTAAAGCTCGACCACATGTGCGACAAGGGTTGCATCACGTTTTGATCGGGGTTCAGAGCCCCAGGCTTTCGGATGTTGGTGGCTTTAGGGTTTCAGCGTTGCTGGCTTGATTAGGTTGGGGATAGTCATCTGGGATTTCGGGGAATTAGGATTTGTGGGGATTCGGTTGATGATGGTGCTCACTGGGCTAAGAGCGCAGAACCCCCGCATTCGAACTCGAAGTGGGCCCGACGCACATGCACAAACGACCTTCAACAATGTCAAAAGGGAGCTTTCCTCAATCCCTTCTGCCTCGTGGTATACCTTGCATCACCCTAAACCCTAAACCGTAGCTCCCAAAAGTGAGAATCGATGTTTGCTCAAGTTGTCCGGTCGGACCGGGCCTATCACAACCATGTCCCCCCAGGACCCATCCTACAAAGCCCCTGTAAACCCTGAGCCCCAAACACCCTTACTTAAACACCAACACCCTCAACCCTAAACTCCTTTAAATCATAAAACCCTAAACCCCAGAACCCTAAACCCCTGAACCCTTGACCCCTTATATCCCTAAACCCTCAACCCTAAAGCCCTTAACCCTAAACCCCAATCCCTACCTATAGTCTCCATTGTAGTTCCTTTTTTGGTTAACCAGTTTTATGGTTAGGATCCTATGATATAGATTTTGGATAGCCAAGACAGGAGCTACAATGGAGCTCTAGGTAAACCCTCAATCCTAATCCCTAAAACCCTAAAGCCCTTAACCCTTAAACCCTAAACCCTAAACCCTAAACCCTAAACCCTACCCTAATCTTCCTTACCCGGAAGGCCGGTGGGATCTGGCGAATACGGCGCCGACGGCGAATCGTCCCACGGGAGCCGCAAGTGCTGGGCCGGAGACCCGAAGTCGTTTCCTTCCGAGTTACGGGATGTTTAGGGTTTAGGGTTACAATAGGGTTCAGGGTTATAGGGTTTAGGATTCAGGGTTAGGGTTCAGGATTTAGGGTTTAGGACGAAGGATCTACGTGTAGGGTTTAGGATTTTGGGTTAGGGTTCAGGGTTTAGGGTTTTCCTTCTGAGTTTGGATGTTCCCGCACCCCTCAGCTACCCCTTTATCATATCCTAAATAGCCACCATTAAGGACCATAATGGCTCTATCAAAGGGTACTTGGGGCGGGGGCTGGTTTAGGGTGTTTCGTTAGGGTTTGTGTTTTTTCTGTTCTTGATTTTAGGGTTTAATCAGAGTTTCAAGCGCTGCGTACCCCAGCATTATATTTTTGGAGTGTACCCTAAACTGTAAGGGCTTTAAGCATGCCGTGGGGTAAATTCCTTAGTGGGTCGTTTAAGGCAGTTTAGGGTCTAGTGTGCCTGAACTAGGCAGCCTGGGATGGCGGGTGGTAGGCGGGGGACGGAGGGGGGTAGGTGTCAGGTCTCGATTGATGTAGTCGGCGAAGGGGTTGCAGGTTCGCATATTCACGGTCTTAGATGGGTTGGGGTTGAGGTGGAGGGTTTTGGGTGGGGCGTCTCTTTGTCTTTGCAAGGCATGGTTTGTGCTTGCGGACAAAAAGGCCTAATCCCTAAACCCCAGAACCACTGAAACCCTAAACCCCCATAAACCCACCAAAACCACTTAAACCCTAAACCGCCACAACCCCCCCAAAACCACTTAAACCCTAAACTTTATGACAATCTGCTCCTGGGACAGCATATATGGCCTACTAGATAATTATTTTTGCAGAAAAAGTGCAGAAAAAGTGCAGATGGAATTTTGGATTGCAGAAAAATTGCAGAATATTTGCAGAAAAAGTGCAGATTTTTGCAGCTCAAATCCCCCCTGGTTCACGGGAATCTGCAAAAAATCTGCACTTCTTCTGCACTATTTCTGCACTTTACACTGTGTTTTTGCAGAAAAAGTGCAGATTTGGCCTCCGGGCCCCCCCGCCCGGGCCCGACCACTGCAATCTGCACTTTTTCTGCAGTCCAAAATTCCATCTGCAAAATATCTGCACCTTTTCTGCAACCCACCGCCCAACGCTTTTTCTGCACTTTTTCTGCAAAAATAATTCTTTTGAAATATAGCCCCTGTCCCAAGCAGATTGTCATAACCCTAAACCCCCCCAAACCCCCTAAACCCTAACCTCCACAAGCCCCCTAAACCTCAAAGCCCCCTACACCCTAAACTCCATAAACCCGAGATTACCACTTCAGTTTGAGGTCGGCTCCTGGACGAAGTCGAAGAGCAGGAGTCGGGATCTTAGCTTCTATAGTTTAGACATAGGCATATGGGGTTTAAGGTTTAGGGTTTAGGGAGATCTTAGCCTCTGTAGTTTCTACATATCATAATATAGAGGGTTTGGGTTCAAGGATTCCAATAGACAAATGATTGCTATAAGAGTACGAGGGTTCAGGTCTTGTGGTCTTTGCTGACTCTAGAAGCCTAGCAACGTTTGTGGCAGGTTACGGGTCATGAGTAGTATAGTATAAGTTTATGTAGGGGCTGAGGATGAGCTGTTGATATGTAATGTCGGCAACTGGGCCGTGTGGTTCAGGCTTGGGCGGCTCTTTAGAGACATGCAGCATGCCCCCGGCAAAGGCTAGAATTAACCCTAAATCCCTAAACCCTTAAACGTAGATCCCTACTTGAATTCGAGTTTTCGTCTCAGGACAGGGTTAAGTTCCATCGGGATTCCCAACTTTGAGCTTCATCTTTGAACCACCGAGGGGTTGGCTAGGTCACCTTTAGTTTTCAGATGTACAGGGAACCCAAATTGCCATAGGCAAAAGCCCCCAAACCCTGAACCCCTAAATCAAATCCGAAATCTATGCCACTAAACCCTACAACAGCAAAAAAGCATGCTAACCTTCGTTGAGTTGGGTTACTCAGCCCCCGAAGATTGGCAGAAGGAGCAGAGCCCCCATCCCACAGTGTCTCTGAGAACACGACTAAACCCTAAACCCTAAACACTTTAAAAAAAACCGAAACCCGAAATGTGTGTGTGTGTGGGGTGTGTGTGGGTGTGTTTGTTATCTCAGTTATACATACATATGTATGCGTATGCATTTGTTTGTATGTGTACACATATTCTATGTCTATGTACTGTACACTTAGGATCGAGGGTTCCGTGGTGCGTCGCCCTGAAACTCCAAATCCTGAAATCCTAAAACCGTAAACCCCAAATCGCAAAGGTTGCGACCACCTCAGAAGCGCTGCGTACTCGTAGACCTATGAAGAGGGCGAAGAAGCCAAGGGTAGGCTGTTCGAGTAGTACGTGAGGAGCTCAAGAGCCCAGGTAATATAGGGGCCCAAATAAATACCTATACTATTTTGAGGGTTCCTTATTATCATCATAGCATAATGGGTTTCCAAGCCCTATTCGAATTATTAAGGCCCCTATATTATACTCAAAATCCTGGGGTAGTTTTCGTTTATCGTCTAGGGCACATGATTCATAGCGTTATTCTCCGCCATACAGTTGCCAGGAGCTGTCACCTGTTTATACTTCCTATTGTTATGTTTATTCTGTTTCGGGCATTAGGGGCTTGGGGCTGGCGGACATAGACCCCCTCGCTTCCGGGTTGGTACTTTCGGGCAGGGATCTTCGAAACTGTCCGACAACAGTTCTCCCAAAGCAGCTAATTACGAAAACGGTCAGTCGATATGCACACCTGTACATGCAACCACACATACACACATATAAAGAATGTATATAGACATGTACATGTGCGTGCACGTACTTACATGAGAACGTTCATCACAGTAATGTATACATATATAACATGACAAAAAAGTGAAGAAGAAGAACGAAAATACGGTTAACATGAGAATAACAGTAAGATAAAAGCAATGGTACTTTTAGTAGTAGTATTAATAGTATTAAGATTATTAATGCTAAGAACAACAGTACTAATCGTACTGGTACCAATAGTTCATAATATCTAAGAAAATATGAGAACATATCACGGCAGGTAAGAACATAGACCAATGTGTGCGAATTCCATTGAAATAAGATGTATGAATATGTAGGAATAAATCATGGCATCTAAACATCTAAAACAATATATTAACAGTAATATCACGTAAAATAGTCGCAATAATAGTAATAACAGAAGTATTTGTATTGCTAACAACACCGGTTCCACTGTTAAAAGGAATAATGATAACACACACACACATAGTAATGATACACATACATACACACATACATACATACATGCATACATACATACATATGTTTTTGTATAAGCATATATGAGATTGATTTCGAGATGCATGGGTAGTGGCACTGTATATGTTCCAAGACACATCTGGCACAAGGCTCGTTCCTGCGACTGCAAACGGCTACGGCACCAGCTGAGATGCTGCGGAGGATGTTTAGCTGAGCAGTCTGTGATTTAAATGTTGGGCTTTTGGGCTTGGGGTGTAGAGTGTAGAACAGTGTCGGGATATGTATTTGTATATATATATGTATATGTACACATACATTCACCCAAATACATATATAGGATGGAGTTATAGATATATGATCCAAAACCGCCAATTCCTTGACATGTTGCTACCGCCTACCCTCAGCCACCACATCATGGACTGGTGACAGCAGTGCTCATGTGGAATTGTTGTGCTTGCTTTATGGCGCAACATAGGAGTCACCTCACGACCACAATGCTTCGCGGAGATAGCAAGATTAGCGAGTAAAGGTTCGATGACCCATGTACAAAGTGCGGTACGAGTTGCTTCTCGTAGCAGTCGCAATGCAGGCAGTGAGCTCCATGAACCCTCAATCCCAAAGCTCCAAGCCCCAAACCCTATAAGCCCTACACCCAAAAGCCGAAATGTTTGACCATCCAAGTTGCCTTCGGCGGACATGCAGCTTCGCCAATTTGTTCGGGCAATGATTTGGAACAGCCGAGAGGTCCACAGCTGTTATGCAGCCAGCAGCTGCCGTGTGGGACCCCGATCAACAAAACTAGCCCTGAACTCTACATCTCAGGGGCCCAGAAAGCACATAAGCATAAGCATTTTATGGGGATATCCCTACCTTATTGGGCTTTATTATCAGGGGGTTTATATGGGATATCCCTATCCTAATTTTTGCTTATGTGCTATTTTGGGGCCCTAACATCGAGTTGCCTGAAACCAAGAGACCCAGGTTTGAGGTATAGGCTCTGATTCGCGACATCAGCCGCTGATGTCGACAGCGTCACCTGAACCACTCTAGGATGGCGCGATCTTTATGCAGAAAACGACTCCGACCGCATGAAACCACCCAATCCATAGAAATACTTTGGGGCTCCTATTATACGGGGGTTCAGTAGTGTTCTTGTGCGCCTAAAGTCGCTGTGTTCTAGCCCACAACTCGAGTAAAAATTGAGTATAAAATATTCATGGCCCCTAGAACCCCTAAAACCTAAACCCTAAACTTAAACCCCCTTAAATTCAAGGGAGCCTGAATTAACAGTCTTTTGCGGGGGCGGGGGGGGGGGAGGGCTTAACGAGTGTTGGTTTGGGTTAGAAGGATCGAGCATGGGGCCACAGTACCGAGCACACAGAAGGCGATGTAAGTTGGTATTTAATGGGAGGAACGAGATATTTGGTACTTGAGGCCTTTTGGCAGGGCTTTGGGACACTTCGGGTTTTGTGGTTTGGGAAGTGTGGGGTTCAGGCTTTCACGGCTTTCAGATTCTAGATTCTAGGGTGTTTGGTGTGGTTTCATCGTGTTCTTGGCATGTTCTGCCTCCCTCTCTTGCTCATTGCCGTCCCTGGCTCAGGCCCCTGATTTATGCATCTCTCCTCTTTCAGGGCAGGGAGGGCAGGGCAGGGCAGGGACCCTAAGCACTTGCCACTCCACATGGCAGTTTGACTGGCCTGCCAATTTGTTTCAAGCGGTTCAGGGTTTAGGATTCAGGATTTAGGATTTCAGCTCTGCACCTCGAGCCTTACGAGCTCTGGATCCGGGATATCATCGCTTCACAGGCATTATTGTTGCTCAGTATGTGCTTCCAGTTGGTCGAGGGCTCACGTCGTGACACCCACTGAATTACAATTGAGTATCCTTGCATCCCAGGAAACACACGGACCCTCGCATTGCTTTGCCAAAGCCACTTCATACCTTGCTTGACCGCTACACCCCACAGCCTTGTCATCAACAGGGAACTCAAAACGAAAAGGGCTTCTACCACCGACCAAAGTCCTAAATCTGAAAATACCTGCAATTCAATCTCTGTTGTTTAAAGGTACTGCGTGGAGTGCCTCCACACGGAAGCCAACGTGGCGCATCTGTACTGCCAATGCCTCAGCATGCCTCATCAGTCTTACCGACATGACGATTGCGGGCCACAAGCCCGAAACCCTAAACCCTACAGCCTTAAGGGTCAGAATTTAGAATCCCAATTCATGCTTCTCGGGATACATGGTGTTTCAAGTTCGAGCTATTCCTGGCTCATGCGCTTTCTTGTTCTGCCAGTGGATTCAGTTTTTACCAGTGACAACAGTACGACAGGGAGAACAACTTCAAGAACTGCTTCCACTTCTGCTGCTACTACCACTGCCCCATCCCATACGCTGCTCCTGCTCCTGCCACATACCCTGCTCGCTTTAGCCCTAAGCCTCTAAACCGCCCTGAACCCAACGCCCTTAGACCCCAACTGCCTAAACCCTTAACCCTTTAACCCCTTAACCCTCAAACTCCAACTCCCAATTGCACAAAAAAGCTTTGGCAGCTCAGGTCCCGAATGCGGAGACAGCCTCTGCCTCTCGCCATGATAGCTGTACTCAACCGAGCTCCAGGGTTCGGATGTCAGAGTGGTCGTAAACCTTCGGTTTAGGGTTTGTGTTAGGGTACGTAATTATATATATATATACACCTACATATATATATATATATATATATATATACATGCGGGTCCGGGGAGCTGAAATCACGACAATCGGGTTCACTCCATGATTCGATGCCCTGAATTCCTCGGGTTTGGTTTGGGTGTTGGATCTATCTTGGGGTTTTGGTTTGGGTCGAGTTTAGATTTTAAGGGCGCGCGGTCCAGGGTTTGCCGGGTTCAATGTTTGGAGGTTTGGTTTGGGTGGAATTGCGGTTCTTACCCTAAGGCTCAAAATGGCCCAAAAACCTTATATAACATGGTCTTTAGGCCCAAAAGCCTTAAAATATGAGTCCTTAGAGCCTTAGGGTTAGGGTTTGGGGTCTAGGGCTTTAGCAGGTACAAAGCTCAACGCAAAAAGGATCCCCGAAACCCCCCTTCCCCCCAACTGCGAACTCTAAACCCCAAATCTCATAGGGTTTTCGGGGTTTAGGGTAGAGAGAGAGCGAGAGAGAGAGAGAGAGAGAGAGAGAGAGGGGGCGGGAGACGGTAAATTAAGGGCTTAGAAAGTGGCTAGTTATTGAGCCCTAAGCAGCCTCAAGCCTAAAATCCGAAAGCCTAAAACCCGAAACATCCCGAAACTAGCACACTGTTAAGGCCTCAGTTGCTTCGAAAAGTTGCACGCGAAGGGCCATCGCCGGATTCCCGGTCTTTCAGGTGACCAGGGGTTAGGGCCTACCTGGACCCTACGGAACCTACCCTTTTTAGGGCTCCTTATTACCCTAAGGCTCAAAATGGCCCAAAAACCTTATATAACATGGTCTTTAGGCCCAAAAGCCTTAAAATATGAGTCCTTAGAGCCTTAGGGTTATGATTTCTTTATATATGTCCTTAAAAAGGTAGGTTACGTAGGGTTAAGGTAGGGCCTAGGGTTTAGGCTGGGATAGATTCGAAGGTAGAGGGACCCTCTGCAGTACACTATAGTAACCATCATCCCGAGTGGTTACTAATAGGCACAGTCGATTGCATGTTTGGGGTGTTCTTTTGGGGATAACGGTGCCAAAAACATGCAGAACTGAGGCTTTGGGTTTATCGCTCTATAAGCCTAAGCAAGGGCCCTGCCAAATCGCGAGCGCGACGTATGGTCTACGTACAGGATTCGTTTTTGACTCGGTAGCTCGTAGGGTTCGTTCCTGCTTCTAGGTTCCGGAGTGGCATTCCCTTTTATTTGTTTTCTGTGGTTGATGTCAGAAGTGAAAGAAGGCAGATTGTGCTTCGAGTTGCAGATCCAGGGCTTGGGGTTAGGTTCAGAGTATACTCTTGACGCCTTCTAGTCCGTAATCTGAACGTACTAAAGTACAAGAAGATACCCGAAAGCTGCTATATGGGAGTCTCCGAAAATAGGGGACCCTAATATGGTACCCTAAATAGTAGGATCCCTATTATAATGACCCCAAAATAAGGCACCCCTAATTTTCGGAAACTCCCATATGAGAGTTCCAGCTACAGGGTTTGGGTCGTGACATTGGCTCGGCTGAGTCTGAGGGTCAGGGTCAAGCTCTGACGGAAGTGTGGCCCACGTCGCAAGGGTGGGTTCTGGTTTAAGATTTGGAGCTTAGGGGTTTAGAGTTTTGGGGTTTGGGCATTTAGGGTTTTGGACTTAGAGTTTAGGATTTCGGGTTTAGGGTTCAGCTTGAAATCGACTTCCCGCTGCCCAAACCTTCGAAAACCAAACACTATAAAGCCTACATTACGAGTATAACGGGTTTCACAAACACCCAAACGCCCGAAATTTCAGAACTCCCAATCCTAACCTAACCTTGAACCGCGGCTGAACCCGAAGCCCCAAAAGCCTAAACGAGCCATAGCCGCGCCGTGATGTTCCCCTCTTACCCCGAAGCCCGAACCTCAACTACCCGAGGTGCTACGCACGAGCCCAACCACTTCATCCTGTGTGTGATGTGTAAGGCAGGCTTATGTTTTTCTCTAGTTCGTGGTGTAGGGTTTGAAGCTCAGAGCTTCTATTCTATAACGGTCTGAACAGGTATGTTACGGTATGTTTTGCTGGGCCTTTTAAAAGAGGTTGATAGCGGTGAATGCAGCCCTGGGTCAGGGGTCTCCTGCTAGGGTTTGCAGCAGCTTGTGGCATGAGTAGATGGAAGGTTCAGCCTAGAGTTTCGGGTTAGAGGGTATGGCTCCTAGTGAGTGCCGAGTACCTCCTGCGACGGAACGTGCGCTGCGTTGGGAGCGACGGGTGCATGTGGTCGCACAGATCAATGACCACGTCGGCATCAGCATTGCGCCACCCTAAACCAAAATTATTCCCTAAACCACCCTAAAGCCGTCCGTGGTGCTCACAGCCTGGACAGGGCCTTCCAAGAAGTGGCTGAACAGGCAGCTACCAAGGCTGCTGCAAGTGCAGGAGCCTCTTGAAGTACCTACCCTGTGAAGCCCCCTTTTATAGCCCTATGAAACCTGGTACCCCCCCACAAGGCGCCACAAATCCTCCAAAATACCTGCCAGATTTAAGTTCAAAGGGCCCAAGCACCTACAAAGTAGACAAGTTGACCCTAAGGCCCATATAGGCCCCCTTTCCAGCCCAGAGTATATACTATATACTAGGTGGGTGCATGAACCCTTGCCTCAACTCGAACCCCTCCGCCGGGAGGCATAATTTCCTAGACAGTCCCATGTACCGGGCTTGGAGTTGAACATAGGGGTCTTGGTGGGTCTATACCCGGAGACTCCAATACCCCTTAATTAAGGAATATTCCTTAAATCATAGTAGGGATCCTATTATAATTTAAGGTATATTCCTTAATTAAGGGATATTGGAGTCTCTTGGTACTATGGTGCAGCTATACTAACGAACCCGATGCTTCAGACCCCTATAGAAAGGGTTCAGGGTTCAAGGACCCCTTAGACTCTGTCATACGGTGTAGGGTTTAGGGTGTTTGGTTTAGGGTTTAGGGTGTTTGGTTGAGGGTTTAGGGTTTAGGGTGCTTGGTAGGCTTCAAGGACAATAAAGCATTATCGTTCACTGCAGCTACCAGAGAAGCTGGCACGGAGTCCCCTAAGACCCATGCCATCCGCCGCTTCCGATGCCCGCGTTAAGAGCATAGCAGGTACCTGGACTTGAAGCGTGAGCTCCATTTTTGACATCCTCAACCTTCAACCCCCCAAACTTTCCTTCAAGGTCCTTGAGGGAAGGTGAGTTCCACACCAGAAGATTGGGGAAGCATTGTTTGTGATCGGTGGAGGTCCCAGTTCATATAGAGAACTGTAGAAGGCTGACCTGAATCCAAACTTGGGAGTTTCTAGAAAGCATGGGACCAAGATACCCTAGACCCCTGAACCCTCAATCCCAAACCTTGTGGCAAAAGCCCTAGTGTAGAGCCCTAACCTCTAGTTCTAAGAGAGTCTCGTCCGGCTTGCGAGCCCCAATATACCACAAAGCCTAAAAGTTGAGCCCGAAATCCTGAACCCTGAGCCCTAATAGATACCCCTACTTCTATCACATTCCCATCCTGCCCTAAACCTTGGACCCCTAAACCCGCTGCTTGTGAGACGATGCCGGCAAAGCTGCAGTGCACCTACACACGCGGGAAGTATTGCAGCGACTGCTACAACCGCAAGCACGTCCCGAGCCCAGGGCCGCATTCTTTGCGGTGTCGCCGGAAGATAAGTAGCTTTGTAAGAACCATAGCAATAATGACAACAGTCCTCATCATCACCATCGTCATCATCACCATCATTGAATCATCATTATAATCTGGTGACAAGCAACCTTGAGGAATACGGGTATTTCATTTTGAGGCTTTTATGTTCGACTCGGAAATCCTTGAAGCTGTACGCCTTGCAGCAGAAGAACCGGAGCAGCCACTGGTCTTCCCCACATCCCCGTTTACAACCCTGAGGGCCCATGTATCCAAATAACTTTGACATACTTTGGCCACAAAGTACCTACATAGGCTACTTTAAGGCCAAAGTATATCGGGTACATGGACCCTTAGGGCAAGTCTTCAAAATCTAAAACAGCATGGGTCGAGGGTTCAAAGGTTAGGGATTTGGGGGTTTAGGGTCCAGGATTCAGGGTTTAGGGTGCAGGGTTTTAGGTTTTCGGTGTTGAGGGTTTATGGGTTAGAGGTGCAGGCGTTTCAGGGTTCAGGGGGTTCAGGATTTGGTGGCGTTAATGTGTTCAGGCTTTAGGAGGGGAACCCTGACTCCAAACCGCAAATCCAAAGCCCCCAATTCCCCAAGATCCAAACGATGCCAAAACCCCTTCAAACTTACGAGGCCCTATACACAAGCCCAAAATGCTGAAAACCAAGTTTTGGAGCCGTACCAGAATTCCCTCGGCTAGCTCCCTAAAGTCAAAACCTTCATGCAACCCTTAAAGGAACCTGAAACCCTTTAAGGTGCCCTAAAACCCTTAAAGGACGCCTCAAGCCCTTAAGGGAACCCTTAAAGGAGCCCTCACGGGAACTTTTACAGGAACCCTTAGAGGAGCCCTTAGAGCTCTATACCTCTTTGTCGCTTGAGGCAAAGACTCTGCCGAAGTTTTTGGACCTGAAGCCTTTGAAGAGCCTCGGTTTTCGGGTAGGGTTTAGGGGTTTAGGGTTTAGGGGTGTAGGGTTTAGGTTGTCGGGTTTGGATTGCGGTTTTGTTTGTTTTTTTTGTTTCGGGGTTTGGGTTTACGAGTTTTGGATTAGGGTTGCCGTTTTTTTTTGAGGGGGGGGGGTCTTGAGTGCTGTTTGCTTAGGGTTCAGGTTGTTTTGTTTGGGGTTTTGGTTTTTTTGATGAAGGTTTGGGTTGTTGATTGAGGGCTTTGAGTTTTTAGTGTGCAGGTTTACGGTTTTCGCTTTTTGTTCGCAGGTTTGGGGTTTAGGATGGTTTAGGCTGCAGGGTTCAGGGTTTAGGGTTTTAGGGTTTAGGGTTTAGGCTTTCTGTGTGTGAGGGCTTTGGGATTGGGAATTTGGCTTACGGTTTGCTGTAGCATAGGGTCTGAAGAACCCGTGCCCTAGGCCCCTCGACGAGGCTGCAGTATGTCTTGCTTGGCGAGTGTGTGTGGGAAGGCGGGAATAGGCGCCGAGAATTAAGGCTGCAGGGTTAGGCTTAAGTTTATGGGGTTCAGGAGACCGTTGTGTTCAACGGCTTTAAGTTTAGGTTTCAAGGATTTTGCAAAATTTGTTGTATGAGAGTTTAGGGAGTAGGATCTACGGACAACTCTTATATAAGTAATATAGGGGCCTGAATAATTACCAATACTGTTGTGCGGGTTCCTTGTTATGACTAGAGTATAATATACCCCAAAACCCTATTCTAATTATTATTAATTAAGGCCCCTGTATTCAGAATTTAAAAGTTCCTGCTGAAGGCCCGGTCGGATTTCGGGGGTAAGAACGTCTCAGGTTTCGATCAGCGACCCGAGGGCAGCGGTTTGATGGTGCAGTAGCAATCCCCATAGAGTCTTCAAACTACCTAGAGGCTCATACCCTACCCCTTTTTGGGGACACCTAGCTTTATGGTTAGGACCTGTTTTTTGAAAAGTAAATACCCAAAACAAGGGGTGGGGTATGAGCCTACAGGTAAAACTAACCCGTGAGCAATAATCTTAACCCCATATCACAGAATGGTTCAATACTGGAAACATGCCTTTGGATGAGGAGGCTAGGGGCCTCTATCTTTCTGTCAGATCCTTTAAGGGGCCTGGGTCAGTGATAGGGGTGTTTAGGGTTTTGGGCTTTTGACAGGAATGTTGAGGGCTTAAGGTCGAGGCTTTCGAACGGCTTCACGGGCTTCAGACATTTGTTCAGAGATTTGTTTGTGCGCAGTCTCCTGGGTATGTGCTTGTTGCATTGGAGGTGAGAGTCATGTTCTCAGCACGCCGAAGAGAGCAGTTGAGTTCATGCGGTAGTCAGTCTTGTGAGTTTATTTGGGGAGTTACGGCGATGGCACAAACCACCCCCATCAACCCGCACCCCACTAGCTGTGCGCGTTATGAACACTCTATAGATCTACATGGCATTATTCAATGATGGGGTTTAGGGATTCAAGGTCGCAGGGTCCCCGATTGCACTCAGGATTGACTACAAACGCTCTGCCAAGCTCGAGCGGGAGGAGAAAGCGCGCAAGGAAGGCGCGCAACCTTCCACTTCCACTGCATATTCCCAGTGTTGGCTAACCGCGGATACAGGCAACGTAAGCCCTAAGTTAAGCCCTAAGCCGTTTTGGCAAAAGCCTTAATTTATAAACCCTAAAAGCCCTAAAACCGCTTGGCACCCTAAATCCATAGCCCTCATCATATGGCCTGGCTTGGGATCCTAAACCATGCATCCTAAGCCCTTGAGCAACCAGAGGTTGTTTTTTGAGTATGCTATGAGGATCTAGAGAGCTCGCTCGAGTCTCCCAAGAATCCTGAAACAATTGGAGTTAAGGATGTCTGCCCATACTTGTTCCCAGGCTTCGTGATTGAAGTTGTCTCAGAACTCGTCCAACCGAAGCCATGCACACGATTCATTCGGCCTTGTCTCGCGGTCCCTGTTGGTGTCCTTGTCCCAAGAGGCCTCACCGCAAGGGGGCGGCCATGTTGTCAGATGATCAAGCCAAAGCAGCCAGCTACGTATGCCACTGAACGTAAGCCTTCTCAGCCTACACCCCATAGGCCAAGCCGCAGCAAACCCCGAACACTGCGAACCTTAAGCTGCAAACCCAGCACCCTAAACCCTAAAGCTCTGAACCTCCATGTAAACCCGTCGGAAGCAACGGCCCAGAGTCCATGCTGTTGCTTAGGATTGTTTCCGGGCGGTGCGATACTTAGGATATTTTCCGGGCGTTGCCAAGCAAAGGCTCAGAGGCCGTAGGGTTGCTTAGGTTTTTCTGGCTCGCGCAGCAAGCCACTGCAGCTTGCGTCATCATGTCCCAGGCCGCCGTGCCCTCGGCGCAGATCAGCCAGGTGCGCAGGGCCGTGCCGGCTCTGGTGTGGTTCTACGTTAGGAAGATGCTCGGCAGCGAGACCCACCGCGGCTTGCCGAGGGATGTCGCTTCTCTGGATGTCTGGATGAAAGCCTTTGGCACCTTATCCAGTCCCTGTGCGACGGCAATGTGAGTGCGAGCTGTCCCTGGACGCATTCATCGAGCACCGGACCATGTTCTGCAACAAGTTTCAGCAGAGTCTGCAGGAAATCGCATCCACCCCGTAGTGCTAGGCCGTCTGCACGGCAGGATGACAACGGCGAAAGCCCCTAACAGACAAATCCCTGAAGCTGGAACCACACTGTAATATTGGTAATGCTGTTCCTTAGGGGTTCGTTTTTGAATAGAGTGAGAGTATAGTATACTACATAGAACTGTAACCCAAAACCTATCCTACTCAATAAGGCCTCTGCAGTAGATGAGCCTGCAACCCTCAACCCGAAGCCTCAAGTCTGAAATCCTATACTGTAGGAGCCTGAGTTATTGGCAGCAAGAGCCCCGCAGGGTTCTCTAGTTCAGATATGGCATATCACATCCCGAAACCCTACCAGAATCATTACGGCGCCTATATTCACCCCCATGATAGTAGCCCTTGATTTCTAGCCTTAAGTGGAGCCCTATTTCTAATCATAGGTGTCCTTGTAGAACCCTAAAGGAGCCCTATGTACCCTGTTTCAATCAGTGTCCGAAACCCCAATCTAGCATGAAGTGCTTCCTGATTTGCAGGCAAGCAGTCTGAATCCCTGAACCTTTAAAAGTAAACCCGGGACCTTAGACCTTAAACCCAAAATCCCAGACCCTCAACCCTAAAACCCTGGAGCCCTAAACCTTCACCCTAAACCCCATACCCTAAACCCTAAAACCCAAACTCCTAAATCCTAAACCCCATACCCTAAACCCAAGCCCTAAACCCTAAACCCTACACCCAGACTCCTAAAACCCAAACCCAGAGTTGCAGGCAAGCAGTCTGAATCCCCATTGACGGTGGTGGATCCTGAGGCTCCGTTTAGGGTTTAGGGTTCAGGCTTACCTTAGGGGTACTTTTTTAAATCTTTGGTCACTTTGGTTACTATGTAACTCCTAAGAAAGAGGGGTGCTTTGATTGTTTTAATCTTTGGTTACTTTGGTTACTATGCAACTCCTAAGAAAGAGGTGTGCTTTGAAACCTGACTTAATCTTTGGTTACTATATAACTATATAACTCCTAAGAAGGAGCTAAAATTGTAACTTTTGCTAGGGGTCTATGTTCAGTATAGTTACAGGGCCTCATGGGTGGATGAGGTTGAGGTTTTAGGGTTCTGGGTTTAAGGTCCAGAGTTTAGGACTTGGGTGGCGGTTCCTGCAGCTGTTGTAGGCTTTTATGTTCACCTACACTTTTCAAGTCACTCTGAGAGCCTACCAGGCTTAACATGATTTTACAGATTTCATATTTCTTAATTAGGGGTATTGGGCTCTTGGTTCCCCCTTCTAGAACAACCCCGCGGCATAGGCGCTTCCGGTGGTGTTGCCGGAACGGTTTCTGTGTTTGTGTAGTTGGGATTGGTTTCAGGTTTGTCGGCTTCTTCCTAGGAAGATGTTGCGATGAGGTGTAGGCCAGTGTAGGCTCTAAACAGCAACGTAAACAACCTGTCTTAACACAGAATCCCGGTTGTGTGCACCTGTCGTGCCCTTGACAGGTGTTTTGTGCTGTTTCGGTTGTGGTCAGGCCAAGGAGACGTTCTCCAAGCCGGCGCCGTTGGAAACCACTCTCGGGGAGAAATGGCAACGCCGGCATAGTTTCGCGGTCTGCCAATTCCACTATAAACCCAAATTTCGTAAATCTTGACATCCTCAGCCCTTAACGGGACGGTTTTCGTTCATGGGATTTCGGGTTTGAAGTTTGCGGGTTTGGCTTCTGAGGCTGAATGCATAATGCAGCAACAGCACAGCGACACACTTCAAGCATCGCAGCCAGCAGGCGAAGGCATCATGGCTGCTAACATGACTCATCGGTTTCAAACGCGATACCGTGGAGGTTTTGGGTCGGAGGTTCACGATGCAGGTGCGCATGGCGGCGGCTATCGCAACGCCAGGTTGGACTCCACAGAGCTCTCGATGCTGAGAAATGCTTCTGGTAGGCTGGCGGATGTGGAAGGAAAAAAGGCCGAGAGGATGCAAGTGGGTCCTCAAGGCGAGGCGCTTCTTGAAATGGTGGAGGCGCAGAAGCAACACTGGATCCTTCCATATCGGCTCTTCCCTGTTGTTGGGCGAAATATCGCCTTATTCATAAAACGGAGTTAACAGTAATTCTCATAGTTCAGAGTACTTGAGGGAATGTATGCTCCTCAACATCAAGGAACACCAAAACTTGAACCCTACGCCCTAAACCAGGAACGTTCGAGCCCAGGGCAGCAATCACTAGGGGCTTTGGGTCCCAGCTTTCAGCCTTCAGCCCATCAGAGCCACCAGCTTTTCAACGATCCGAGCCTTGAACCCAAGCCGCCACCTCTGGCCCTGAGCCCTAACCCTAAACCCAAAAAGCCTTAAACGCCAAATAAAAGCCCTGAGGCCTAGCCTTGAGCCCCTAGTCCCGAGACCCTGGGGCCGAATAAAGTTGGAGCATCATTATCCTCATGTGGGTGGTTCCCTAAACACTACCTGTAGGCTCATACCCTACCCCCTTTTTTAGGTATCTAGTTTTCTATAGAACAGATCCTAACCATAAAAATAGGTATCCTAAAAAAGGGGTAGGGTATGAGCCTCTAGGTAGGTGCCGTATTATAGTAGGGAAATATCGACAACCACCCATGTGGGTCTTAAGGTTAGGGACATCCTCGCACCCTTAAGGTATGGTATAGGAAATCCCAGCACTAATCGTCCTCACTCGATGTTCCAAGTTTCTGGGCTTCACTATACACCCAAGCTGCAACCCTAAACCATGATCTGACTGTGGGGTTTAGGGTTCAGGGTTTAGGGTTTGCATCTAAGAGCTGAGTTCAGGTTGTACAGTGTAGAGTTTAGGATTTCAGGGGTTGGGGTTGAGAGTTTCCCTAAGCCCCAAACCCTAAACCCTAAACCGCAAGGTTATGTTGCAACCTCAGATTCCAGTCTCAGGCTGTTCTCGTGAGGCCACCGTACTTTTGCTGTAGTCTAATATGATATGCCCCCATCCCTCTTCGAACAATCAGGGCCCCTGTGCGAAGCTGGGTCGTCAGCCCACAAGTGCCGAGCTGTTTAATTTACTGAGACATGGTGGCTTGGGTATTGGGGCGTGCTGTCTATTCAAATATTAGGAGTCACGATGAACAGTAGAGCTGTCTTGGAGTGCAGGGTTTCGGGTAAACTGGCTGCGTGCAAAAACTAAGCCCTAAAATGGCCTTGAGTTCAGAGACATTTAGACTGAAGGGTTATCTGCTCTTAAGGTCTGGGCTTGGGGCTTCATCCAACACTTGACTCAAACCGGAAACCTCGAAAGCCTTTTCGGAAACCTCGAAAACCCTACTAACCATATATTACCTCTGACGCCTGACGCTCTAAAATCAGGCATGCCTTTTACGACCTGCGTGGTGTGAAGTATTACTACAACTTCGAGACGCAGGCTCCGCTTGGCTTGGGTCCCTTAGAAGCCTTAGAATCTCGAGATTCTCTGTCCTCTGAATCCAAACCTTGCTTGAATCACACTTAAGGGATCGTGGGACGTAAGTAGGGTGACTATACTGCAGCTATACTTGTAATTACTTATTACCCCGCTTCCGGTACTTATAACCTTAGTTACTGAGTCCCATGATCCTCTAAGACTTGAAATTTACCGACGGCTACAGTCAAAGTCCCCAATTCCTGAACCCCAAACCAGCAAAAGCCTTTTCAAGACCGCTGGAAGACCATGTACGAAAAAAAGATTTCGCGTGTAATTGCAAAAACGGGGCAGATTCCTGAACGTAAATCGAACACCACACCCTAAAGCCAACCTAAACTTGTCTAAGGCCCGAAAGGCCCTTAAGTTCGTTAAAACCACAGCAGCGGCAGCGACTCCCTCAGCCCGTAGCGGCCTCAGAAGACTATTGGAGAATCATAAACCCCAGACCCTAAACCCTAAATCCTAAAACCCTAAACCCTAAGCCGTGGTAGTACCCTCAGCAGAGGGAGCCTTAATCCTAAACCGGGCTTTAGGGCAAAGCTTAGGGTTTAGAGAACCCTTAACCCTAATGAAGACACAAGCAGTCGTACTGTTAGTAGGAGCCACCCAAAGTGAACCCCTGCTTCAAAACCCCATATGCCGTAATGCCGAACCCCCGCCCCTAGGTTTTTGTTGAATAGTATGAAGCCGTTTAAGGGTTGGCTTAAATACAATTATGGACATTTAATTTAGTGGCCGGCCGAGGAACGCCGACAAGGAAGCTGCCGCAGTGGCAGTGGCAGCACGCTGAGGAATCGGCCGCAGGAAGTGCGGCAAGGCCGAACCCACAGATACTCCAATATCCCCTAAGTTACTGAAGAATATATCTTAAACTACAGTAGGATCCCTAATCTGATTTAAGGAATAGTCCTTAATGAAGGGATATTGGAGTCTCTGGGAAGAACCGGTCGTTCGGCGTTGTTGCAGCTCCGCTTCCAGCCAAGGCTGCAAGGAAGAGCAATTTCGGGTCAGAGCTCCAGCTTGCCTTAGGGTTTAGGGGTTTAGGGTTTAGGGTTTGATGTGGTGGTCGACGATGCAGCGAGCGAGGGCACAGTTGGCCAAGTGGCTTTGGTTCAGAAGCTGGATGGCGATCTGAAGAAAAACACTCGAACAACCACCCTGTGCATCGGTCAAGAACCTCGTCCACCTGCAGCCACTCAAGTTTCTCATCGAGCCCGGCAATTCGCTCAGTCTGCCTCACAAGCGTCAGCTCCTCAATTGAGCCGTGGACTGGAGGCCAATATACAATCGTAGTGCGACCTTGGGTATCGGTATCGGCTATGGGTACCGCCTACAATTGGCCATCGGGCGCAGTGGGAAGATACCTAGGCCTCACCCAAAATCGCCACGTTGAAGAGAAAGGAAACACACACGAAGAGTGCGGGATTCAAGCAGAACATCGCAACAGAAGACATCAGAGCTTCCGGGTCATTACTATCAGCTTATGTGAGCTCTAGTGGTTCGGGCTGCAGGTTACATTTGGGTCGATAGTGGGGTTCTATAGGAGCTCTGCGGTCTGGGGTTCTGTAGGAGCTCATGGTTCGGGGCTCAGGGTTTTGGTCTAAATAAAGCAGAGCATTTTCGGGGTATGATGCACCTACAACTATATGTATGCGGTTTAAGGGTTTAGGGTTTAGAGATGTAGGGCCGATGAGGGTATAGTTCTTACCCCTACGTTGCCGGTGTATGAACCCTCCAGAAACATTTTTAACGCCAGGGCACCATAGAAGCCTGTAAATCCTTGTAGAACCCTGTAAAGATAAAGCAAAACTCGCAAGACAAATATAGTCACATCCGTTTGATACCTTCCGAATGAAGTACTCTAAACCCTGAACCCTAAACCCGAAACCGTATGAAGGAATCGATGAGGAGGCCCCAAGACGACCTGATGATCCAGGAGGCTGCACGGGGAGGGGGTAGGGTTTAGGGTTTAGGGTTGGGTTTAGGATTAAGGGTTTCGGGTTTAGGGTTTAGGGGGGGAGGGACAGTTTGTTGTTCTTTGTTCTTTCGCGTGTGGAGGGAGGGGATGGGTCTTGTTTTCTAGGGTTTTGGCAGGGCTTACTTAGGCTTCGGTAAGGCGGGCGAACATGCACCTGTTAGGGCTATATAGGGATGTAAAGGGGTCGCAAATTCAGGAAAGTACGTGTAACTGTCGCAAGTCGTGTAGGGTTTTACAGTGGAGGGTTTGAGGTTGAGGGTTGCCGTGCAAAGCAAGTAACCGCTAATTGCCTGGAGATCTCTGTGCAGGAACCCGAAGACACTGCAGCTGCTGCCCAGCGGATGGAGGCGCATCCTGTTCTTGATAGTTGCAGACATTTCCTGTATGAGCGGCTTAATTTAAATTTATGCGGAGTTAGACGGTTTGCAGGGCCTCCGTAGTACCAGCCGCATTAGCCCTTCGGAAGCCTCCCGATGCACTGCCCATACAGCTAGAGCTGTGGTGCTGTGTGCGCTTGTCGCTGCTTGGGGTTCATTGCTGGGGCCGTACTGTAGGGGTTTGGGGCTTGGGGATGTCATTTTTAGTTATAGTTTGAGGGATTTAGGATTTTTAGGGTTAGGGATTTAGCCAGGGCTTCAGGGATTCACGGCCTCGGGCCTTAATAAAGCTTCGCCGTTAGGGATGTAATTCAGGCTTCAGGGCCCAACCCAAGTCACGGACGCTTGCGTGACAGTCTTGCGTATCAGTATTATCTTTGTCATCATCATGATCATCGTCATCATCGTCGTTTTTATCATCATCACCATAATCATCATCATCATCGTTTCCTTCGAGGTCATGATCTTCCGCATGATCCTCATCGCCGTCCTCCTGGTCAATAATCGTCATCATCAGCATTGCCCAAACAAACAGCACTGACATCAATGAGACTACGAATCAGACGACCAGGCTGTCTGAGACGCAAGCTACGGCAGAGCAATGTCAGCAACACCAATGCATAGTCGCCACGATAGCCGCTCGTAGCCCTTCTACACGGCCAGGTCTTGATGAAGCTGGCGCTCTCGAAGGCTGTGTGTCTTGCGACTTGTGGAGTGTCGCGTGTAGGCTTTAATTGAATTGAAATTCAGTTGCACACTGTGTCATGCCAAAACAAGACCTAATCCGTAGTTTACCCTAAACCCCCCAACCCCTAAACCCCAAACCCTGACGCCGTATGTCCTGTAAACCGCAGACCCATTATATACAGCATCGGTGGAGCGCCGAAATGCCTGAAGCCCCCCTTGTGAAGCGCTTTGGTTTCAAGCTGCCTTGCTGGAATCATCTGCATCTTCCAAAGCCGTAGGTTGTAAGACAATAGGTTACTTGAGGGTTGGGGTTGCGGGTGCCAAAGGCAAGAATGCAAGCGACTTGATGGTGCAAGTTGCTGCAGCACTGTCAGCCCTGACGGCCCTGACCTGCGCTGGTGTTGCTGCCCGATGCTGCACCACCGGTGTCACTTCGAGAACTTGCACAACGAAGTTCAAACCCAGATGCAGGTGAGCATCAGGAGGCAGAGCATGAAAAGGAACGCCTGCATGTCTGGTCGCAAGGCCGGAACGGTCCGAAGGTAGCCGTGTCAACTCGGGCTTCGCTCCGGACAGTCAAAAGACAGCCTGAAGACACTGTTCGACAACACCAGTGTCAACTGAGTGTCACGGCCTCTTCGTGTTCTCCATGGACCTGTTCGTTGATGGCAAGGGCAGCTGGTCGAAGCTGCTCACGGTTAGAGGTAGGTCCGGCTTTTACACTGATTGTAGGAGAAAAGACGTGTCTGCCTGGTCAGGTGACCTTGAGACATGCACCCCTCCGTATGGATCTGCCGGCGTAGAGTATAAGCCCTGAACCGCATCGGGTGAAGCATTGACGCTGTGCGAACCTCGAAGCAGTATATAGGCCCTGCTTGCGTTGAAAATCATGTGGAGAGACACTTGTGGACGCGGCATTTGGCAAGTGTTGCATCTATATAATGTACCTTCGCCTAAGAAGCTTAAGTTGCAAAGTCGTATTGCCGATGGGCGTAATACTGCATGAGTTGCCTTGACTCTTGGGTTCTGGGTGGTCATCTCCTGGTATAGTCACCGCACCAGTACTGCTGGCCATCAGCAGTAAATTCCGGTTCAGTTCGCCGCGCCGAAGCCCCAATCCCTAAACCGATTTAAAGGGGATACCCAGTGAGCCGTATACAGCCTATACAGAACGTAATGAAACATTATGTACAAACCCAGTATACAAGGCTTGTAGAATTCAAGAGATAAAGCCTTCAAGAAAGACCCTTAAACCGTTAACTTAAACCTTTCGAAGGCACCCTAAACCCGAAATCCTTACCTGAATACTTATTTTGGTATCACACTAAAGCCCTAATCTAGAGGCTTAAATAGTTACCTACACTATTTTGGGGTTTCCTTACTATAATTATAGTATAATGGGCCCCAAAACCCCATTCTAAATATTAAGGCCCCTCTATTATAGTACCCTAAAAGTAACCTGTAAGGACCCCTTTAAAGGAACCCTATTCTAATTATTCAGGCCCCTTTATCAACTCCCTAAACCCTAAACCCCAAACCCCGAAGTTCGACCTCAGGAGCCTCGGCTGATGCCGCAGTGGGAGGAGGGCAAGGAGCGGGACCGAAGCAAAGGCCCTTCGACGGGCATTTTTTTATGTAGTCCCTATTCAGGTACTTCAGGGCCCAAATATATACCATATTGGTACATGGACCCTTAGGGTAAAGTGAAGAGAGCCCCCGCATGAATCATCCGGAATCCACATTCCAGCTTTGTGGATCTCAATGTTAAGAGTTTGGGGAGTCAGGGGGGCAGTTTAAAATGTAATTATCCTGTCATTCCGAGGTGCATGTCCGGAAGGTATCAACAATTTGAAAATCACCCTTCGCCATTGCACATGGTATCGAAAGATCGGGTCTAAAAGGGAAATGGAAAAATTCTGAGTTGGAGCTGCCTTCGCCCCGACTCTTAGATGCAGCATCGTCGATAATTGGCCAAACTTACGAAAGTTTAGCTACAAGCTTCGGCCATCCATCATCAATATATGAAGTCACCGATTTTGCTAGTGGGGATCTCAGCCGGGGTCATCAGCAATGATGTCTTTTGCTTGTCCGCCAGACCTTGGCGGTTTGGGTAAGACGGTAGAGGCAAGTAACGGACTTCACGATTGCCAGCTTGCAGTTCATCTGGCACAGAATGAGCCAAAAAGTGGGAACGAGAAAGCTTTCCGGGAAGCGATCGTTGCTTGCGGAAGAGCCCGGCAGCCTTGTCGAACTCATTCTCGAGCAGCAAAGCTCCCAGCATCTACAGCTTCAATGCCGTGATAACGGCGTGCGGACGTGGATTCAAGTGGCAGCAGTCGCTGGCACTGTTGCTGCAAATGGAGACGTTCCAAACTCAGCCAGAAATTATCAGTTTCAGTGCAGGCATCAGTGCATGTGAGAAATTGAAAGGTGGTGAGTGGCGGATGGCTTTGTTGGTGATGTCGCAGATGCATTTGGCCAGTGTTGTGCCGAATGAGATCAGTTTCACGGCAGGCATCCGTGCGTGTGAGAAAGGTGACTAGTGGCAGATGGCTTTGTTGGTGATGTCGCAGATGCCGGCAGCCGGAGTTGTGCCAGATGTTATCAGTTTCAATGCAGGCATCAGTGCGTGTGAGAAAGGTGGCGAGTGGCAGATGGCTTTGTTGGCGATGTCGCAGATGCCGGCAGCCGGAGTTGTGCCAGATGTTATTAGTTTCAGTGCAGGCATCAGTGCGTGTGAGAAAGGTGGTGAGTGGCGGATGGCTTTGTTGGTGATGTCGCAGATGCCGGCAGCCGGAGTTGTGCCAGATGTTATCAGTTTCAATGCAGGCATCAGTGCGTGTGAGAAAGGTGGCGAGTGGCAGA
>BGNK01000338.1:1179-59388 GCA_003297005.1 Symbiodinium sp. clade A Y106 | reverse complement strand
TCGCAGATGCCGGCAGCCGGAGTTGTGCCAGATGTTATCAGTTTCAGCGCAGGCATCAGTGCGTGTGAGAAAGGTGGCGAGTGGCAGATGGCTTTGTTGGTGATGTCGCAGATGCCTTTGGCCAGTGTTGTGCCGAATGAGATCAGTTTCAATGCAGGCATCAGTGCGTCTGAGAAAGGTGGCGAGTGGCAGATGGCTTTGTTGTTGATGTCGCAGATGCCGGCAGCCGGAGTTGTGCCAGATGTTATCAGTTTCAGCGCAGGCATCAGTGCGTGTGAGAAAGGTGGCGAGTGGCAGATGGCTTTGTTGGTGATATCGCAGATGCCGGCTGCCGGAGTTGTGCCGAATGAGATAAGCTATGGTGCTTGCATCAAATCCTGCGGCACAACCCGCATCTGGGAGCTGGCCTTGTACTTGTTTGCCTCCATGACAGGGAACCAGCTACAGCCAGATGTAGCTTCGTACAGGCAGGCCATAGATGCAGCTTGGCCCGAGGCGGTCAGCTTTGAGCTTTTTGCTCAAGCCATGCGGAACAAGACGTGGCCAGACATGTTGCAGAGAGGTGGAGCTTGGCTTGATCTGCATGACCACTCCTGCGGTTCAGCAATGCTTGCGGTGTCGTGGTGGCTCGCGGAGGTTGTCCCGCAGCAGCTTGCCAGGGTGCCGAGACATGGATCGATATCGTTCCCAGTCATCACAGAATCCCGTATGCCCTGGCAACCTGCCGTTTTCAGACCTCCAGGTTTCAGTCCGCAGATTCTTGGATGAACGTGCGATCCCCTGCAAGATCCATCCGCTGAATCGTGGGCTGTTACAGCTCGATCTTCGAGGAATCGACCCAGGGCCGCTTCGCGCACTGTACCCATCCTCACCTCAAAGGGCTTCAAGCGTAGGATGAAGGTAGGTGGAGTAATCCCAAAATAAGAGTCCTCATATAACGGATCCATATAATCATCAATCCTACCTACCTTCGTCCCACTTTTTGAGGTCTCTTATCACCGACATCACCGATATCAAACAAGTCGAGTTTTTTGAGGGGATGTTAAGAAGCCCTTCCATTTCTCCTGAATTTGACAAAGCTGTTTCGAGCTTAGGGCCATTTCCAGGCTTTAGGTCTGGAGGATTTTGGGGCTCGGGGATTTCGGGGTGTAATAATAGTAATAATAGTAATAGTAGTAATAATAGTAATAATAGTTTGTTCCCCAATATGCACCACTTTCCTCAAAGTAGCATGCGAGCGACTCTTCCATTGGAATGCAAGGCTGTTTCAAGCGTCGCCTTCCGTTGCGGCGTCCTAAATTACGAAAATCTCGAGCCACCGATTCCCGCAATAGTCGTGTTCTGTTACCGCCACTCCCGGCCTGGCACCTGGGAAGCAGGTGCGAGGGGATAGAATTCGCCTCCAAAAGATCACGTGTCAACAGTCGCGTTGTTTAGCGTTTCTTGAATCCCCATTACATGGCTTTGAACCTCCAGTTAGTTTGTGGGTCTTTAATGCAAGAATAGAAAGTAGGAAAACATGATTCCCCGCTCCCCACGGCACCCAAGAACCTTTCTTGTGTTTAGGTTATGGGTTGCGGGTTTTGGGCTTCTCCGCACCCGAACTGTGAGGAGCGGTCTCCCGACAATTCAAGGAGCCTATCGTATTTTTGATTAGTTCCGTGGGTGGAAGTCTCCATGAAAGAACATCAAGGGTAGTAGTTTTTGTAAGTGAATTAGGGTACTGGGGAGTATGGGAACAGAAGATTAAGATAACAAATGCAGCACGGAGCAGCAGCACAGCGGATTCAGTGTATTCATACGAAAGCAAGTGAAGCAGAAACCGAAGCCAAACCCATTGCCCAGGCATTATGGACGATTTCTGAGATGTCCCGCGCGACTTTCAGTGTTTGCACCCGTGTTAGCAGCGACAGCAGCAACATGTGTACAAGATGAACCGCCCACTATTGTGAATACAATGCATTGTTTTTCGAGTGTTGCTAGCATGCGATTCCTGAAACACAGCTTGCGACACCCCTTAATCACGTCGATTGAGGCAGCAGCAGCAGCAGCAACGACAACCACCACCACAACAACAAGAGCAACAGCAGCAGGAACTTGTGCTCAAGATATGCTCTTCCTGTAGGGCAATGCTGCATCTTGCGAGAGTTGCTAGCATAGGATCCCTGCGACGTGCCTGAATCCGGAGCCTATATCCTATCATTACAATAATATTCCTGTCTTATCCGTTATGAAAACCCTGTAAGCCCTGAATCTGCAACCCAAAAACCCTAAACCCCAAGGCCCGATACCTTTTAACCAGCTTTTAACCAAAAGCCCAACGCCAAAATCCAACCGCGGCTCCAAACCCTGAGAGTCGAATTCGAGGTTTCACTGTCCGGCGGAGCCAGCCACCCCGAACCCTAAATTGATGACTACCCGAAGGCCCCAAAGTAGTTCCTTTTGGGGGTTCATATTTAGAATTCTATAAGGTAGTCCCAAAAAGGAACTACTTTGGGGCCTTTGGGTAGACTAGGCAGTAAACCCCATAAAGTTGGAAACCGGATTAAGGCCAAATAGTGCTGGGATTCCCTATACATTACTGTTAAGGATTGAGGCTATTGGGTTTCCAACTTTTTGGCTTCTCCTGTAAATTGATGACTAGACTAGGGTGAGTAGCGTGTCTAATATAGAAGTTTCCAGGGAGTTCATATGGATGTTCCAGGGGCCTAAATCCTAAGCCCAGAACCTGTTCAGACCCTTCAGCCCGGAACCCTGAACGGAAAAAAACCCCGAACCCAAAACCGTAAACCGTGACCTGAGTTTGATTTGCACCCGCAGCGGCTTTGAGCCTAGCACCTGTACTCCTTTGACAGCTCCGGGATTCACGATAGAGGAATCTCGATCGTTACCCTCTAGTTCACCTAGGATATTGGACAAGCAAGCAACCTTATTTACATGATGTCACTATGTAATTCTAAACCCCTAAACCTTAAAAACCTTAAGCCCTATAAACCCTAAACCCGATAAGCCCTAAACCCCAAGGCCTATGGTTTGATGTAGGGTTTAGGATTTGACTTTTCATTAGTACTAGTTAGGGTGTTAGGAATTTGGGGTTTAGGACTGACTTACTATGCTACCACATCCCTGAACGCCGCACTTGCAGCTAAGAGCTGGTTCCGCCACTAGGCGCGACCGCTAAAGGCGCATCGGGCCGCAAAAGTTACAAGCAAGAAAGAAGCTCTGAGTCTTAGGGTTTAGGGTTTAGGGTTTCCAGAGTCCAGCTGGGCAGGTAAGGTTTGATTTAGTGTCTGGTTTCGGGGTTGGGGGTTTTGAGGTAAAGGTTCAGGCTCAATTCGGTAAGGTTAATTGGGTAAGCTTTAAATTCGTGGTTACCTGATGCCTGTCGGGGTCTCAGGATAAGCGCCGGGATCGCTCGCATCAAATCAAACATTGAAGTTTTACGAGGCTTGGGGGATTAAGGGTAGTGACGGTCCAGTGCTTGGGATTGTGAGTTTTGTGTTCAACATCTAGCATATCTTCTACAGAAGAGCCTTCCAAGCCTCTATTCCCACAAAGCGGTGTTGAGGCTGTTTTCATCTGCTGCTTTGGCTTGACATTGCCGGATTCACGTGGTTTTTGCTTCGAGGGATTAAGACTTTGGGTTTAGTTTAGGGGTTTAGGGTTCGGATGGGTTCAGGCTCGGGTGTCTGCATGAGGACATACACAGTCACGACCCTGTCAGGCTCGGATTCAAATTCGGATGATGGGGTGCAGGGTTTGGTTCCTACACCTTCAATGTTGAGCGGTATGTTGGATCCGGCTCCCTAGAAACCGAACTGTTTGACAACATTGCTGCAACTATCAGATGCTGCTGTCTGTTCAGTTTGTCTCACGTTGCAGTGCTCTGTTGCTGCACCCCCTGCTGCCACCGATACGACAGAACCGCCGATGTACGACGGTTAGGACTGTGACGACGACGACGACGATGACGAGACTGCTAATTACTGCTGCTACGCTTGCTGCTGCTGCTGCTGCTTTTGCTGTTGGTGCTGCAGCAGCTCCTCCTGCCAATGCTGCTACTGCTTCTACTGCCATTTGTTCGGCATACACGTTGCAGCATATCTGCATGTGGTTCTTGTGCGGCTTACCTTTGTAAATCAGGTGACAACTGAACTCCGTTGTTTTGAGCTGTTGGCTTTAGTTTCGGGGTAGTGCAACAGTTGTTTTTCGTCCCGGGCCTTTTGCGAGACGTCCTCCGACGCAGCAGGCGGGAAGAGATCGCAAGCACCCAGATTTTCTGCTTTCCTGCCGACCTTGTTACCTGTAGAGCCGGTTGGGAATAAAGTTCGTAAACCCACAATTTACTTATTCGTACCCATAGCCCAAGAACCTGCTACTAGCAACATTAGTTACTGGGATCTTAGGCTTTAGAGCGCATCTGGTCTTCGTGCTCATACAAGTACCAGTCATCAATGCTTGTCTGATGCCACTGTAGTCCTACGTTGATATTTATGATCATGATCACGCTGGTGGTCACGATGATGCTGCTGGTGGATGCGCATCCAGTCACCTAGAGACTTCAAAAGCCCTAAATAAAGTAAGGAAAAGTCGAAAAAACAATATGGATTCCCCTGTAGGTGAAGGCATATTCCTTCATGCACTAGGAGGTCTGGAAGTCTCTGGGGAGTGACATGAGATCTTTGAAGTAAAAGCTGAGTACTGCTTTGCGAATGTCTTCGTGGTTGAGATTTCAGAGTACGTACCTGGGATATGCCAACGTCCAGACATCAGCTTCCTTGTTTCCATGGCCCTGTACTGAACTTGATTTCCTTTGCGTTATTTGTTCGAGAGTCCTAAACTCAAGACACCTCTGAACCCTAAACCCCAAAACTTAAACCCTGAGCCCTATAAACCCCAAAGTTCGCCAGGCCCCGGCCTCCCGCGATGTCTTCCTGCTGCAACGCATTATCCCACTGTGACGGATTCGTGCCTTCCCCTACCTCCGAAGAGGTTTGGGTTAAGGGTTGAGGGTCTAAGGTGTACAGCTTTGGGCAGGGTTTAGGGGTGTAAGGTTTAGGGCTTCGGGTCAAAAGGATTTTACAAAGTGGCTTGAAGGGTTCACAGGGAAGGGTCCCAAGTACCCTCGAATATTTGGATTTCGGATGGTATAGAGTCTAGGGCTTAGGATTGGGTTTGGGATGGTAGTGTTTGCAGTTTGCAGGTTAATATGTTTCGCCAGGTTGCGGATTTTACGAGGTCCTGGCACCCTTTGATGGTTCCGCCCGCCCAGTACAAGATTGCAAAACTCGGTACCCTCAGATTACTATAGGGGCCTTAATAATTACCTATACTTTTTTGGGGTTCCCGATTATAATCATAGTATAAATGGCCCCACCTATTCTAATTATTAAGGCCCCTAGATTACCTACCCAAATCGGGGACCCTAGTTTTGAATCCGATGCTTGGGTTTTCTGGTCTGCGAACGACTGGGATATTTAAGCGCAAGGGGTTTGCGTTGTGGATGAGGGGGGTTTGATATCAAGTAAGTATATGCAATGCAGTGTGCAAGAAGTTCCTTACCAACTCTTCTCTCCTTGATCCTGGGCTCACTTAACCCTAAACCCTCGCCGTGGACACTACAGTAAACCCCATAAAGCTGGAAACCTGGTTAAGGCCAAAAAGTGCTGGGATTCCCTATACATTACTCTTAAGGATTGAGGCTATTGGGTTTCCAACTTTTGGGCTTCTACTGTATTCTAAACCCACTATGGATGTGAAGCAAGATCTAGCCCAGCCAAGCACGGCACTGTCTAAAGCCAGATGCTCCAAAGTTGGACCGGTACAAGAGGAAGCCTGGGCCTTAAGACCCAAACGATAGACTAAAAATTGAGCATATGGGAGTTTCCGAAAATAGGTGACCCTAAAATAGTACCCTAACTAGTAGGGTCCTTATTATAAGGACTCCAATACAAGGTGCCGCTAATTTTCGGAAACTCCCATATGTCGTCAGAAGAAACTGAGGGGGTTCAACTGGAAATGTCAGGCTTCCTTTCATGGGACGCCTTAGCACGAAGCCTTATCTCCTAGGCCTTAGATCCCACCTGATGGCAATCTTCGGCGAAGTCGCATGCGCTGGGTCCTTTCGGTTAAGTTGGGTTGCGGGTAAAGAGTCCAACTTGCTGGCTCTTGGATTCAGGAGCACAGGTTCAGGCTCACAGTTACGGATTGAGTTTGTGGAATGGGGTCTTAGAGTTTGGTCACGGTCATGGTTTATTTGGCTCTTCAAAAAGCAATGCTGTGCTGTAGTGTCTAGCAACGAAGCCACCGGGAAAATCATGTCTGCCTGATGTTGGCATGTTCTCACACAGCTGAATGGCTCCAGTAGACGCGTAGGAGAATATGACTCCATGTTGGCCAAACCGTGCTAATCCTTGTCTGCATCCCAGGGATTTGCCCACATACCTCGACTTGTTGGATGGAGCTTCTTGTTAGCGTTTATGTTAATAGATTGGTCTTGTTCTATCTAACGACCTACATATTCTTGTACGCACAACATATAAACAGACAGGCGCGCCGCGCAGACAAATACCCATGTGCAATTCGGCCGCAGGGGTCTTTCGAGGCTGCTAGTCAATGCTGCCCAGCAGCCTTACGATCGATGCTGCAATCTGCTGCCTGTAAACCTTGAACCACTGCAAGGACCAAGGGATCAATCCTAGCCCTAACGTCCCTAAGCCCTGACCACTCAACCTTCAAAAGAAGCAAGGCCCTAGACTCCCCACATCTGACTCCTACAGCTCCTAAACCCAAGGAGCCCTAAAGGCCCTAAGCCTACCTTTGGTTAGTAGGGAATGGAGGAATGGGGCACAATTATCAATTATAACTACTATTACTACCATTCTTCCATTCCCTACTAACCAAAGGCAGGTAAGCCCTGAACCCCTGGAGGAAGAAAAAGTGCGTCATTCCCACATGGACGGCGAGCGCATCGTCGACCTTCGCTGCGAGCAGCGGGACTTGCTGGGAAAGGTTTACGTCACTCAGCAGCGCAGTGAATAGGGTGTCGGGTTTTGGGGTTTAGGGTGTGAGGGTTTCGGGTTGCAGGAGAAGGATTTGGGATGAGGGTTGCTGTTATAGGATTAAAGGGCCTTATAGGGTTTTAGGATGTTTTAAGTTTTACGGCGACGGGAGCTGCAGTCAGTGAAACGGAATGTCGTATGGATCCTCAGAGGATTCGGGGTTTAGGTTTGAGGGTTTAGGGTTTAGGGTTTAGGGGGGGGTTGGGGGTTTAGGGCCATGCCCATTTGTGCTTGCAAGCTCTTAGTCCTAGATCCTGAAGAGATCCGGGCCCAAAGCTCGGCAGAAATTCGGCTGGATCTGCTTCTAGTAGTGTAGGAGTTGGGGCTTGAGAGATTCTGGGAACCGAAGAACTCGGGCCTCATAGGTCCCTTTCAGTTTGGACATATGCAGGGCTCACGACATGACGACCTTGTCGCCGAATTTGCAGCCACCTCCGAACGATGATAGCGGCGTTAGCAAGGTCAGGGTGTAACCCTAGAACCCTCAAGCCACAAAACCCACAAGCTAAGCCCCAAACCCAAATCCCAAATCCCGAGAGAAACGGAGCCTAAACTCTGGGTCAGCACCAGACTCGGGCCAAATCTGAGGCGGAGCTTTTGCAAGTTCACTTCCCAGTTCCCGGTGAGCTGGATGTTCCTGGGCTAGTACCTGCAGGCTCATACCCTGCCCCTGTTTTAGGGTATCTAGTTTTCTATAGAACAGATCCTAACCATAAAAATAGGTATCCTAAAAAAGGGGTAGGGTATGAGCCTCTAGGTAGAGGTCAGGATTTTTGTTTTATTTGGATCCTAGCCATAAAATGAAGGTGCGTCGATCTAGGGTGCAGGTATTGCCTGGTCGAGGTTTCGGGCGTAAGGTTGCGACTTGTCTTCAGGGTGTGCGCACACCCTTCAGCAGCTAAGCATTTGCAAACCCAATCCTTCATCCTGAATCCTCGTCTTCATCCTGGTCCCATGAACAGGAAACCCATGAAGGAGCACGGCCAGAAGCCGCGAGATAGTGGGCTGAATGCTCCCACATACTCTGAACACCGCGACGGTGCAAATTTCCACACAGCATACCACAGAAGCCTTTATAACTTGTCTCTGGCTTTGGTGTATGCCATGGTATAGTTGTACCAAGAACCCTATTGAATAGTATCTCTGGATGCCACAGGATTGTGTTTCTGGTTGCTGGGTCGCCAGGCCCCAAGGAAGTAGGATTGCAATGTTTGTTGTGTTTCTCCCCTGGCTTACATTAGTGAGGGATTCAAGGCCCCACAATTCGGTACGTACTTCGGTTCAAGATGTAGTATGTAAGTAATGTAGTAAGTAATGTAGGTCGTGTAACTGTAAAAACATTTTTTCATTCTTACTGCCATATTTCAGTCATGTAGCTCTGGCAAGAGTCCTGGAAAGATTTAGAAGGATTCCTTCTTGGAGAAGCACCGGATTAAGCCTGTCATGTTTATAGTCCATAGGGCTATACAGGGTTTTAATGTGTCCTTGCGCTTGCAGGGCTCATATTGTTTCTGGGGCTTTCAGGATTTTGTGCAGGGCTAAGTAAGGGCCTGGGGCCCCATAATCCGGCGGAGTGCCCGGTTTTGTCCTTGCCGTATTTAAACGACTTAGGGCGGTGTCGTTCCAAAGTGTTCCTGTGGAGCCCTTGCACCTTCGGCCTTGAGGTCCCCTTCACCCTAAAGCCCCAACCCTAAACCGAAACCCTAAACCCTAATTGAAGCCTAAACCCAAACCCTAAACCCCAAACCTCAAACCCTAAGCCCAAGCCCTAAACCCTAAGCTTAGGCTTAGGATCGACCTGAGGACTTCGAGACAATGCAGACAGCGCTGGAGCAAGAAGTTGACGGCCTGAATCCGGATCCGCCCTTGGGGCTTAGAGTTTAGGGCCATGTAGGGTATAGGGTTTACGGCTTAGGGCCATTTAGGGTATAGGGTTTAGTTTATAGTGAACCCCAGAAAGTTGGAACATCGATTTAGGATGATTCATGCTGGGATTCCCTTTACTTTACTTTAAGGGCGTGAGGCTAATGATGTTCCAACTTTCTAGCTTCTACTGTAGGGCCAGGTAGGGTATAGGGTCTACGGCTTAGGGCCATTTAGGGTATAGGGTTTACAGAGTTTGCTTATATGGTGCCATGTTTTCTATGCTTAGGAGATAGGGTTGGCAGGACTTCCAGTGCTTTGGGGATCTCTGTTGCGAAAATGCTCACAAAGGCCCCCCATAGCACTTCTGTGGCTTTGGGTCTTCTTCGTTCTGTCGCAGCAGATCTGGGTTCAGCCTTTGGTAATAGCTCATCGTAATATAAGGTGGGATCCTCATGAAGAACTCTCCAGGAGGGTTTGGGGTTCAGGGTTTAGGGTACCCTAAACCCTAAACCCTCAACCGTAGACAATCCCGATAAAAGCCTTACGCGTACAAGCCCTCCACACCTCGAACTATGCGGGTTTTGCAATCCTTAAGTTTTAGCCGAAGCCGAGACTGGCGAAGCAGGTAAGTAAGCAAGCAAGTAAGTAAGCAAGTTGCATACAGAAACAGGGAAAACAAGCGTGTCTATAGGTAGATATGTTTTATTATACTGAGGTATTCTATTGTGTGCCTATATACACATGCACGCACATATGTACACATGTATGTGTAAAGGCGGAAAATTCTGCAGCTTAAAGCACATTTGTTGACGATTTAGGTTTGAGGGTGAGCAGCCGCAGGAGCTTCATGTTCTGACCATGCTCGTGGGCGACGACCTTGCCGGTTGCGCATGCTACGAGACTCTCGGGCAGAAGAACAGTATAGATGCCTGAATAATTTCTAATCCTGTTCCCTAGCGCTTCTGATTTCAGTTATTCTAAAATATTTCCCCCAAATCCTTACTGTATTATCAGGGCCGCTCCATCAGTTGACAAGGGAGAGGGTAGTGTGGATTTGGAGCTAGGTTTGGGCATCGCAGCTACAGTGTTTGCTTTCCGGGTTAACGTAACTACGATGCTACTTGGGGTACTGCCCCCACCCTGTAACAGACAGATCTTTGTGATATAACACAAGTAAATAAATATACATCTATATATATATATATATATATGTATACATACAGGGTGCTGAAAATGATAAAAGCTTCTCCTATGTATGGCTTACATGGGGGTCCCCTGAACGATCCTCTATTTCTTGGCAACTCCCGCACCATGTACGAAGGCACAGGTCAACACACCAAGCTCCGAATAGCTGACACTGAGATCCTGGTGGGGGATCACACATGAACATATCGCGCTGCTTCACCCGATAAGGGTCCAGAGGACCCAACAAGTAGGGATTATGTGATTTTTCGGTACTTCTCATCATTGCAATCTCTGCCCGCAAACCCGCAACCAAAAGCCCGAGACGTTGTTGGGAATCTGGGTTTCAGAGTAGTCTAGGGCCCTAAACCCTAAACCCTAAACCCAAACTTTTGGCGCTCCGAGAGCTGAGGTACTATCCGCGCGGACCTTGGGGCTGCATCTGGAAGCAGCTTCTGCATGCCTAGGACACGGAGTAAGCCCTTATTACCCTTTTTAGGGTTCAGGTTCCCTTATAACACCCTTTAAACCAAAAAGGGCACCATTTTTATTCCTAGGTTACTCTTAGGTCTAGATGTTTTCCTTCTCTGCTTATAGGGTAGGTTTGGGGTTGACTGCAAGTCTACTTGGCCGTTATTTGTCATTTCGCATACTTCTAAGTTGTATTGATAGTATATGCTCGAACGCTAAACCCCTAAACCCTGAAACCCTAAACCCTAAACCCCTAAACCCTGAACCCTAAACACGGAACGAACAACGCAAGTAAGGGCCCAGGCACAGGCTCTGTTGGGTTGGGTCTACCTGCGGTAGGTCTCCACTGCTTGGTGACCAAGGCATACTGGTAACGATATGTAATGATGATAACGTTTTAGGGTTTAGGGTTTGCGGTAATGATAGCAGGGTCTTTCTACATGTCGATTCTGCCACTCTTCTGTGGGGGGCCCAAGGGAAGCAGCCCAGGAAATCATTGCCTGATTAGCGCCATGGCTTGATTGGTTGCTCTGGGTCTTGAACTTACCTTTGGTTAGTAGGGAATGGAGGAATGGGGTACAATTATAACTACTATTACTACCATTCTTCCATTCCCTACTAACCAAAGGTAGGTGAAGGGTTTCAGAGGTTCAGATTCAGAGGCCTTGGGGGGTGTCGGGATTTTGGGTCGTCACAGATTCTAGCTGCTGCTACTCATTCCTCATAGGGCTTCATGGTCTCTTCGGGCTGCACATTGGGCCAATGTACTGAGCCCAGGCCATCTTCAGACCCCCAAAACCTGAATCCTTGGCCCATGAATCCCCTCAAATTTGGAAGAGCCAATGGGCCGTAGAAGGCATTGGGCTCTACATCTTAGTTGTTAAGCCTTCTTTTTATGGGGTGTGAGCCATAAACACTTTCAGGGTTCCTTTGGTGCTTCAGGAACTCTACCCTAGACCCTAAACCTTTGGTCCTTACGGAATTCTTGAGGCTATGTTTGCGTTGCCTCCGCTTTCCGGCGCCGGGGCGTCGCCGGCCGGCTGATGCGGTGCCTGGCTATGAGTTTGGATGTCTCGGGCTATTAGGGTTTATGGTGTAGTATTTGTTGTTTCGGGTTCGGTGTTTTACTGCTTGTTAGGGTTTAGGGTTCAGGTGGTCGAATCCCCCAACTACCCTCTATCATGCCCAACATACCCTCAACTAGGGGCCCATGAAGCCTCCGATGCAAGCGATGTATTTGGAAACGCCAAAGATGCAAATCCTCGTGCAGGGCCCAATACCCCCCCCCCCCCCAAACCCCCTTCCCACTTTGAGCGCAGGCTTACAAGGGCTAAGGGGGGTAAGATGGTCCGCACAATACAACCCCAACTCATGGGGCCAGNGTTTTGGGGTTGGGGGGGCGAGACCCCCCACCCCCCCCTCTCACTCCCCAACAACCCCCAAACAGGGGGCCCAAGAAGCCCCCGTTGAAAGGATTTTTTTTGGAAACCCCAAAAAGGAAAACCCCTTTCGAGGGCCCAAACCCCCCCCCCCCCCGAAACCCCATTCCAACTGTGAGCGACTGCTTCAAGAGCTGAAGGGTGTCAAGATGTTCAGGCAGATTAAACCCCAATGCAGTGTGACCGGGAAATCTTGCATTTAAAAAACGCTGAAGCCGCAGGTGTTCAGGGTCAAGTGTGGCTGAAGACAAGGTTTAGGTCGAAGTGTTGGTTGTGTGGTTACAAGTAATTATACAAAACGAGGGAGGGTAGCCAACTAAGGCATAAAGGTCCATGCCACATACCTTTAGACCCTGGGCGGATCCCTTTCAGAAAATTCCTGATAAGAAGCCTTTTCTAATTATAAGGCCCTTATAGTAGAAGCCAGAAAGTTGGAACATCAATATCCTCATGCCCTTAAAGTAGAGTATAGGGGATCCTAGCACCAATCCTCCTAAACCCATGTTCCAACTTTCTGGGGTTCACTGTATATCAGCCTCGTGCTCAGGCACCTGCAGGCAGATGGGTGGGGGGGATGGCTGCAGGAGCAAGGGTTGTGGTGTCGGATGAGGGTTCGGTTAGGGTTTAGGGTCCCGAATCCAGGGATGTACTGCGTGAGATTTAGGGTTCATGGTGCATAGGTTTCGGTGTTCGGTCATTCAGAGCCCACGGCTTGGGGTTTCGGATGTAGAGTTATTTTTCGGGTATCGGTTTTCGGTTATGGAGTCTAGCCCTTCGGAATTTGGAATTTAGGGCTTGCAGTACAAGGATCAAGCATCGCAGATGTCCAACACCAGTTTATAGCAACGTGTCGTACCGCAGCAGTCCTAACTGCAAAACTGGGGCTTAATAATTACCTATACTATTTTTTGGGGGTTCCTTAGTATAAGTATAGTATGATGGGCCCAAAACCCTATTCTCATTATCCAGGCCCCTATATTAGTCCACCCCATGTTCCCTCAACCTTGGAGCATCTTGGAACCCTTGTTCCAAATACTAACCTTAAAGGCCTTTTGGGAAATCCCCGGAACCCGAATCACAAGCCCAACGAAATTCCAACCCCAGAACCAAAACCCAATGAAGTGAAAGATCGTACCCAAACCCACATGAAAACTCAATTTCAACGCCTCAACACTCCGAGCCACCAAATCCCGAGCAAGTACAGGTTTAACAGCTTTAGAGGTATATGGCACACGGGCGAGAAACAAACACAAACACCGGAGCCAGGCGCAGTTAGCGGAGCGAGCCAGCGCTGGCTTGGTCCCGGGCTTTTGTTTTAGGGTGTTTTTGCAAAGATCCGAACCAAGCAGCTGGAATGCACCCATGACCGGTTGGATGTGTGCATGCATAGATGAATGACAGAGTGAATGGATAAATGGATGGGCAGGCGCTGTGAGAACATGTGCACCTATGACAATACATAAACGATTAGATAAACCAAAGCAATGGACACATAGACAGATCGATAGGTATAGATATATGTGCATATATACACAATAAAGAGGATAACACTGATGCTGCTGGTAGTCTTAATCGCAAGTAAAGTATATGTTCATACAGTATACAGACACACACACACATTCATTCACATCCACGCACATTTTGAGTGCACCTTTCAGCAATGTCGGTTGGGCTGCAATTAGTCTATTCGCCACACATCCTACATGAATACCCAAATGATCCCAAGTGATTATCCGGTACAAGAAGTATTTTTCACCAGATCCTTCGGTCGCTATGTAGTCAGCCGGTACTTGGGCTTGTATGTAATTGCCCTTCAGTTCCAAACTATTCTGGAGCCCCGCATAAACCCTGACATCTTTCATTAGGGCCTTAGTGCTCCCTTTGCGGATATAGTACAGTTTACCCCCCCGGCAAACGGTACTAAAACTACCAAAGCCTCTGGACCGTAGTAGAACTACTACTAGGTGCCCCAGTAGTACCCTTTTACCTTTTCTCTTTTTGGGTTCCCTTATTAAAAACCGAATAGTAGGACAAAGGGTACCCTTATTATTAAGGGGCTACTGGGGGACCTAGACTAAAGCTCCGTACGCACAGTCCTGAAGCCATGAGGCCGCTATTTTTGCAGAGACGCACGCCGAGGTGGAGTCGTTTTACGTGTCTTCGTTTTGGGGGGCTACGATAACAAGGGTTTAGGGCTTAGGGTTTAAGGGTTTAGGTTTAGGGATCAGGGAGTTTAGGTTTAGGGGTTGAGGGATTAGGAACTATTGATTGTAGGATTTTACGATTTTGGGGTTTTAGGGCTTTAGGGTTTTAGGGTTTCAGGGTTTAGGGTTTGGGGTTTAGAGTTTGCATACTATAAAGTTGGGCGGGTAAGAGGGGTCACAGGCTAGCGGGTTTTTGATGGTTCTTGGGGAAGCTTAATTGGTGTAGGGTTGTAGGTTTCACGTTTGGGTGCCCTAAACCCTAAACCCTAAACCCCTAAACCGTGCAACCCACAAGCTGCATGCGGGTTGTGTGGTTTTGTTGGATGTTGGGGGCTCAGGGCCGGGGATTTCGACAGTGCAGAGTCCAAGTTTCAAATCTCCGATGTTGAGGGTTTAGGGTTTAGGGTTTAGGGTTCAGGGTTTAGGGTTTAGGGTTCAGGGTTTAGGGTTTAGAGTTTTAGGGTTTAGGGTTTAGGGTTCTTGAGGTTGCTGCATACCGGTTCGTTTGACACTCAAGGCCCCATGTGGTTGGTGATGGCAAGCAGCCCGAAGCTTCCATTTACCTGCGCTGGTCGTGGTAGTTCTTCGTGCAAAGGGGCGGTTGCCGAGTCAGACAGACATTGCGGGCTTGATGAGAGGATGTGTGCATGCCCTATGTAAACCCAGAGCCCTCAACCCCAAAACACCCAAGCCTAAAACCTAAATTCAGCAACTAAACCCTAAAACCCTAAGCCCTATAAAGCTTAAGCTTCCTAAACCCAACAGCGATTGCAGGATGTCGAGGATGGCATCATGGACCCCAAGGCCAGGTAAACGACGTTCACCGTCAAATCGGGGTGCTTAGTATAGAGGGCCGGAATTGTGACCACAATAACTGCCCATAATATTGGGATTCCTTGTTTAGCCTTATTAGAATCGGGTAAAAAAAATACCCCAAAAGCCTTGTGCCCGTCAAGTATGGATCGCTTCTCGGTCGGATTTCCGGCTTTGGGCCTTGGTTGTTTGGGTCTTCATGCTTATTCCTAGTAGTAGAGTAGGTAACCTTTAACCTTTTGGGGTAGTATAGTCCCTATATAATCCTTATATTATGAAAAAGGTTAACCTCTGGTTCCCCATGATACCCGACAAGTAGGTATTCGAGATAGGGGGAGGCCTGTTCAGGGTTTCAGAATTTAGGTGGGTTGGTGCTTTCTTCGCGGGTTTCAGGGTGTCAGGGTGACGAAACAACTTCGAATTCTTTCAAAGCCCCTAAACCTTAAACCCCTAAAAACCCCCCTAAACGCTAACTCCTCAACCCAAACCTCTAAACCTCCCAAACTCTGAAGCGAGTCCAAGTGCCGGCCTAAACCCCAAACCCTAAACCCCCCTAAACCCTAAACCCTAAACCCCTAACCCTAAACCCCTGAAGACACCAGGAGCGGCAGGAAGTCTTAGCCTCCCTGGGCTTCCGATGCCTACAGTTTGACTACACGCAGCCTCCATTGAGTCGGACCCTTAGCAGTACCAGAAACTCCAAAATTTCCTAAATGGAGGAATATCTAGACCTAGGGTTCCTTTAAGGGCTCTATAGGGTTTCATAGGGTTTACGGGACTCCAATATTTGTCTGATTAAGGAACAGTCCTTAATTCATATTAAGGATCCTACTATAATTTAAGGCATATTCCTTAATTAAGGGATATTGGAGTCTCTGGGTACTTTAGGGTTCTTAAGGATTCGAAACCTGGGTATTCGGACCTTAGGGTTCAGGGTTTAGGGCCTTAGACTAAGGGTTTAGGGTTAAAGTTTAGGGCCTAAACTAAACTGCCATGGATTACCTCAAAGTTTATAGGGCCTCAAACTAAACTGCCCAAATGTGGTTGTTTGTGGCACTGGTAGGTTGCTTGCTTGTTTCTTTCTTTGTATCGGGGGCGCTGGAAAGCAAGTAGGTTTTCGGAGGGGAGTTCAAGGCACCAGTTACAGTCGGGCTCCTCTTCTGGATCTTCAAAACAGGGAGGGTCCCACCAAGACCCTAAACCCTAAACCCTAAACCAAGCATTGAGGCTTTCTTCGCAAGCTCCCTCATAGCCGAAGGGTGCGGAGTTTCATTGGGTTTCGGATTTGTACTCCCCAAACCCTCGGCCCTAGCCCTAAACCCTAAGCCCTAGCCCTAAACCATTAAACCCTACCTAAACCCTATACCCCTAAACCCTAAACCCTAGCCAGAAACCTTAAAACCAGAGTTGAGAGATGGGGCCTGGATTCGGGGTTTGCTGCTGCTTCGCGCTGTAGCATTGGTGGCTCTAGAGCTCGTTTCGGGCATGGGAGGGTTTAAGGTTTAGGACCTAAACTAGTTCAGGATTTAGGGGTTTCGGGTTTAGGGTTGAGAGGGGCCCAGAGGACCTAGAGTAGTTTAGGGTTTAGGGTTGAGAGGGGCCCAAAAGACCTAAAGTAGTTTAGGGTTGAGGGTTTGAGGGTGCCCAAAAGACCTAAAGTCGTTTAGGGTTCAGGGTTGAGAAGGGCCCAAAAGACCTAAAGTAGCTTAGGGTTGGGGGTTGAGAGGGGCCCAGAGGACCTAAAGTAGTTTCGGGTTGAGGGGTTTAGGGCTTAGGGTTGAGTGGGGCCCAAGAGGATATCACAGTGAAGATGTCCTGGGATCGCCCTCACAAGGGTCCTTCTACCCCGAATATAGGATGCTTCTGTTTGTAAAATTGTTGAAATGTCACGGGGGTCATCAAGCTTTTGGTGGTGGAGGCATCTGAAAGACTTCTTTGACTAGCAAGACACAGGAACTGCGTGCTAAACCTCATTCTTCCAAACCCTAAATCCTTGAATCCCGAAGCCCTCAAACCCACATGGAACCTGAACGAGCCAATGGTACTAAGACCCTAAATTCCCAAGCAGCAGGGCAGAGTACGGGCTTCTGCAGGCTGTAACCTCGTGGGATTTCAGACTGGTTGCTAAACTCTTCCAGCGCTTAAGAGATCACAGGGTTCAGGTTCGCGATTACCCGTATATCAGGGGTTTAGCAGCAAACAGGAGTTCAGAAATGGGTAGTTCTCTAAATTACAGCCCCTGGTCCCCCAAAATACCACAGCACCCTTATAATAGAAAGGCCCCTAAAAGGGACCTAGTGAATTATCCATGTTCAAGCATTGAAAGTGTTGGGCTGCCAAGGCTGGGGGTCTGAAACTAGGTCGCCAGAAACAGTAATGTAAGGGCCTTAGTAATTAGAATAGGGTTCTGGGGGCCCATTATACTATAATTCTAATAAGGAGCCCCTAAAATAGTAAATATATTGCTTAAGGCGCCTAATATAGAACCTTATTCTAAATCCCTTATAGACCCCTTTAAGGATCCCTTTAAAGGGAACCCTAGGTAATTATTAAGGCCCCTACATTGACTCGAGGCGAGCGGCACGAGCCATGCGGAGGACGTTTGCCCCGAGCAAGGGTTCGGCTTTGGGAAGTTTGTACCTACAGTCCCTAAGGCTCCATGTACGCATATAGTATATACTTAGGCCTTAAAGGGGTACCTATATAATAAGTACGTAAAAGCCTAAGTATATACGGGTGGGCGCTATACCTCGACCCCTGCGTTTTAAGTACTTTTGCCTTAATTTTCTCGCTTCAGGTACGCGCCATCAGCAACATCGCTATAAAGATTTTCTTCAAGAGCCGATGGCTAGGATTTGGGGGCTTAGGGAAACTCAGTGACACAACCTAACTGAAAAAAACCTCCGAAATGTGCTGATGCTCATAATCTCGAGTTTTAGGTGTTTTAGGTTATGGAGGTTTTTTTCAATTAGGCTCTGAAATGTGCTGATGCTCATAATCTCGAGCGCGTCATGTTGGTGAGTGGTTTTTCAAACTGATCTCACGTGGTGAAGAACATCTCAGTCAAGCTGAGTGTTCATTCTTTGGTCTGTAAATACCGGTGAAATCACCAGCATGACACCGAAGCTGTGCATGGAAGAAAGATATGCTCCGGTTATGTCTGCTTGCGATTATGTGCATCACTGTACTACTATGGAAGCAATTGGCGCAAGAGTACGTCCATACTGTGCATGCTTATCGCGTATGTCTCAAAGCGCTTTTTCTTGCTGTTCCAGCTCCCGTCCGTGATCGCATCGCTGCATTCCGACATGGCAGGTTATGCGGCAGAACATGAAATCCAAGATGGCCTTTTTCACGTTTCAGGAGGCTTGTGCTCATGTATCGGGACAGAAACTTCAAGGGCCTGAGGCCCATCCAATGAAATCAGACCGAGGTGATGTACAAATCTCAGACCTCCCGATTCGTCGCTTGGAGTCTACATCAGCAAAGATTGAGCAACTTGCAGATATCTTACTCCAACACCTTGTGAACATTGACGAGGGGCTCTTCGCCAACATGTACAAATTGTGCTGTGAGGGCAAGTATGGACAGCTTCCACCTCCGTTCTGCTTAGCCAAGTCGCCCAACTGTCCCTTCGCCATTCAGTTCGTGATTCTTCCTTCGCCTGCGCCAGAGGATGCTGACCCGAATGTGAACGATCACCACATCATCAAGCATGTCTCCTAGCATCGCAACAAGCAGAATGCGTGGCTATGTGCTACGGTGATCCGATGCGGTTCGAATGGGGCAACAGTGCCCGTCATGGCCTAGCAGCTTTGAACCACATGTTGAATCGCATGGGCGGCCGCCAGCTACATCACTGGATCATCAAGCCCCGGTATGATCTCGATCAAGAACAACGAGCCAAGGGATACTTGTACATCAAAGAACATGGTCCTCGCTGCAACAACAAAAACCAGTTTATGGAGTGGACCGATGAGCAAATCCATACTCCAGGAGGCATCCTTGAGAACTGGCCCGAAGCCAAGGTCAAGGAAGCCTTGCACAATCATATGAAGGGAAGGCAAAATGCGAAGACTCTCGAGTTTTGGCCCTTCACCTTCAAAACCTTCGTGCCCTGGTTTATGGATTTGGTCTTCGCCAAAATGCTCCGCAGTATGAGGCAGAACTCTACGTGAATTGGAAGGACACGGACAGGTAAATCTCTTGGGTCGAAGATTGGTCTCTTCATGCAATCTAAATTCGAGATTGAGGCAGCCCACCGCTCCGACATCATCCCCTCAACCGTTACGGCAAAGCACCTCTCCCTCAAGGCCGAACCGTTGACACGGTTCAAGCCCGGTGTCGTCGATGACGGACTTCTGCAGCGAATGGACGCGTCCTTCCCCAAGGCTTTTCTGAACCCTTCCGTCACTTGATTGTTTAAGTGCTATTATGGTTTTGCTTTCGTATATAAATCAAAAGTTGTTGTCGTACATACGGCAATTATGTTGCTTATAGTATGTATGAATATAATACCATTGTGGCAAGATGCTCTTCTGCACACTTTGATCAGGGAGCCGGTCGTCATGCTTGCAACAACCCATACGACAGAGACGTGGACGTAGACCTCTACAAGACCATGAGCGCCTCCAAATTTTGGCAAGCAAACCATGACAATTTTTAGAAACCCATCAAGCCTTCCTTTGTTGCGGTTGAGGACGATGAAGACATGGACGCTATCTAGGCTCGAACACATCTTATCGTCATCACAGACAACGGTCTCCACCATCGCTTGGCCAGCACCTCGAAGGACCCCGTCAGCTTTATCGCTTGGGACCTAAAGGAGCCAAAGGACCTCATGGATGCTGCCCATCAACCCTTCTTCCGCAAGTACAAGATGAATCCGCACTTGCAAGAGTACCCAGAAAATTACGACGAGGACCTTGCATGGTCACAAGAGCTTCTTCGGCAACTTCCACGCAGAGAATATCCCTCGCAGTATTACGATCAGATTTGCGACAAATGTCTTTTGGAACATCATCAGAGAGGCTGGGCTTTACAATACAGGTGACATAAACATGTCAAACAAACAAAACCTACATCACAGCCATTGCTTGTTAAGATAGACCACAATAGAATGCTTTGCAGGCCCTCCATTCCTCGCATCCAACGCTTCTTCCGGATCATGAGCTTCGCATCAAGGTCAAAAAGGAGAACGTCGAACGTGCATTCCGTTCCCTGAAGGGCAGTTCTACAAAATTCATCAATTTGGACTCTCCTTCACCCCAGAAATCCACGGCTACATCCTCTATCGTTTCGTTGCCACCGCCAAAGCACATGCGGAACGCGATTGTCTCAGAACCTCTCATGCAGCAGCTTTGTTCTCAAGAACAGGGGCCACGTGAAGCAGCCATGGTCGTTTATGCCTTGGTGCGTCCAGCATTTATGCGATTGATGAAGCACGATCCTTCGACCCTGCTGGACGAGTCCATACTTCCACCTCCCCCGCTTCCTATACCGTCGGCTCCGGTGCCGCAGCCGTGTCTCGGAAAACTTCGGGACGGTTCCTGTCTTCAAATATTATGCATTATGTCCGATTCCATTACGTTGTAATCGTGTGTTTCGGCGTAGAAAGTAAGAGTCGATGCACTTGTTTTTTTTGTCCTTGTATATACCAAGCAAAGGCTGCTGCGTCTATCAAGCCAAATCTGGCGCCTTCTATAAGGTTACTCCGTTCTCAGATTCTGCGGCCGAGCGAATCCTAGCTTCACAAACTGAACTTGCACTTGTAAGAATCGTGCATTTCGCCCTGAGGGCTGCTGCACAAGAACCATGTCATTGGAGTGCTAGGTAGAAAAAAGTAGAACGCAGGGGTCAACCTGCGGCGCAGAACCGTATATACTATATTTTATATAGGCACATGGAGCCTTAGGGAGTACTGCAGGGTTTGGGGGTAGAATATACTACAATTCTACCAAGGGACCCCAAATGCCTAGTTGGGATACTTGGAGTGTAGAGTTTGTATAGCTATAGCTAGTTTGGGGTTATGTTGAATGATCGGGGAAGCTCTGCTGAAGCATCCTTGAGGAGGAGCTCAACACAAGAAGTTGAATCCCAGACCACCTTGAACCTTAAACCCTACCTATGGTCTCCATTGTAGATCCTTTGTTTGGTTAACCAAGTTTATGGTTAGGATCCTGAGCTATAGATTTTGGTTAACAAAAAAGGCACTACAGTGGAGACTATATAATCCCTTGGACCCTAGACCCTAAACATCTGAAAGGCGCTCATCCTCGACTTCTTCCCCACGCGAAAAAATTGACCTGCATGTTGAAACCCTGGAGGATCCTTCCACGTGTGAAGACCACTAAAATGAGATATGGGTGGTTGTCAAAATTTTGGGGTCCCTATTATAATACGGCAACCCAAAAAGAGGCCATAATTTTGACAACCACCCATATCCTGAACTCTGAATAGCGGGGTCATTAACATAGATGACCCTACAATACCGCAATTAGCCTGAACTTTTCAATAAACCTTAAGCTGTCATAAGCCAATCTAAATGACGCTCCCCCTCGCCTAAACTCTGGGGTGTTGTTAACAATTTCAACTTAAGTTACCACAAAAAAGCAAAGTTTATGGTTTACTATAGGCCAATGATAACTTAGTTCAACTCCCAAACCCTAAACCATTGGAACCTTAAATTATGGCAACTTAAGCTAAATTCCCACCCCGGAAATTCAGAGGACTGCGCCTCCTTGTCAAAGACCAAGACTCGCTTCCCTCCCAGGCCATCGCCGCTTGGTGGAACCTCGAGATTCCAAAGCCCCCTTAGTGAAACCAGTGCATCTCAACATCTAGGGATATGTATGTATGTACACATATATATATATATATAGCTAGAAAGATATTGCTTCTATACGGTGTTCTGGGCTAGTGGATTTTGTAGATGAGTTAGGGGAAAGTCTTTCGTTGTAGGGTTTCGTAGTCTCCGGGGGATTGGGTATTTTGAGTATTTTCGCACATCTTCACGGGTTCAGAGTTTAATTAGGGAGCTTGGATCCTAGTGTTTGGGCGCATGTGGATTGCAGTTACACCAAAAGGAGCCTCCTCTGGAGGAACGCCTTGAGCCACGTGAATCCTCAACCCCACAAACGACGCACATACTACCTAAACCCTGCCTGGACCGCCAAGGTATGTAGAATGAGAGCATTTTGCAGGGGTTGGGCCACTATTTTACCTAGTTTCGGAGGTCTCCTCATTCGATGACAATGAACTGAGTTCCCTTCCGACGCCACTGCTTCCCTGCAGATCTTTGGAAACGACATACTTTCCGAACCCTAATCCTGAAACACCAGGCCCTCCGTCCTGTAAGCCCTAAGCCCTCAACTCTAAGCCCTAAGCCCTCAACTGTAAACCCGAACTAGGAGTCCAATCTAAGGTGAACTACCTGGATGACTTTTCAGGCTCCGTGCTCGGATGGGAGGAGGAGAGGGGGGGAAGGGGGGTTTAGGGTTTCGGGGGGGTGCTCTTGTTTTTTTTTTCGAGTGAGGGTGAGGGGTCGGGGGGAAGGGGAGGGGATTAGGCGATAGCGAAGCAGAACCCAAAGCACCATCGAAGTTCGGATTGCGATTTGGGACTGTTACGAGTACAATTGTTAATCAAAAGGAGCTTGGCTTGCATGTTTTTGAAGACTAGCGCCAGCGCAATTACAAGTACTATGACCATTACTGTTTGTATTGCAATTTCCATACTGGGGGCGTATTGCGGTTTTGGGTGTTGGGTGTTCGTCTTGGGGCTGTTAGGGTTTTGAGGTTCCTCCGGCTGCTCTAGTTCCTCAAAGAGGCCCACTAATAAGGGATCTAGATTGCCCTAAACCCGAAGCTTTGAACCCTAAACCCCCAAACCCAAACCATGAATTCTAAGCCACGAATCCTGAACCCTCCAACCCTCAAGCCTCAACCCGATCCGCGCAAGAACTGGCGATTCAGCTCAATCAGTCAATGAGTTCAGAAGATAGCTCCGCAAGCCCTGTAGTCTGTAGAGCTAATGATGGCCCCGAATCGAAGATGTGGCACCCCGACTACGCTAAATGGCAAGCTGCGCAGCAGCCTCCGTGCAAAACGTTAACAGGTCCTGCCAGTCCAGGAAGGAAGAGATTGGGGTCTGTTAAGGGGTGCGTCAGAGGGACCTGAATTACTAGAACACTGCTCCCACGTTTGAATTCCATAGAATCTATAAGGGTCCTTGCATGTTGAGCGCAGTGTCGCAAACCCTAGTAAGGAGCCTGAAGACTTAGTGATGACAGTGATGACATAATTATTCCTGGGCTGTAGAACTGTATTATATAAGCTATTTATCCACAGCCCGATGTTGATTCATTATTGATGCCCCCAGATTACCCCCTACCCAAACCCTTAACCTCCTCCACGCCCTAAGCCCGAAGGAATCCTACAAGTGCGCTTCGTGGTACCAGAGTGCCTTGCAGTCCAAAAAACCAAGGGAGCTGAGAATTCTGTTTCGGGCTGTTCGGGTTTAGAGAGCTGAAGACGGAAGCCAGGCTTACTAATTTTGCTCTAGCACTAGCATGAATATTCATATAATACAAATGTTAGTACTTTAGGAATATTGTTATTCTAGCATGAATATTCATATAATACAAATGTTAGTACTTTAGGAATATTGTTATTCTCATTATTCGTATTCTTATTTTTTCTTTTGATTGTGGATATTAGTGTGTATAATGTGTATATATATATATACACGCACAGTTAGGTACATGTGGCATATATATATATATACACACACATGCTTATGTACATGTACACACACACACATGCCGGGCCCGAGGAAAGTGTACGGCATTACGGTATCTAGACGGTGATCAAGAGTGAAAGCCCAGGACAGATTGCAGCCTTGATGGCCGCCCCAAGAGTGGCGGCCAAAGCTGAGCGTCCATGGTGACCCGAAACCTGCTAGAGTACTGTAGGGTGTATTTAGGGGGCCTTGGGGCCTAGGGGCTTAGGGGCATAGGGGTGTAGATTAAGGTTTAGGGTTGAGGGTTTAAGGAATTTGTAATCGGGGTACTATCAACCCTGTTTGTTTCCAAAGGCTGACCGTTAGTTGCCCTAGGATACTGGACAAGTAAGGCAACGACCCAATTCTGACATATCACTACATACCTGGACCCCTAAAACCCCAATCCCATACAATGCTAGACTCTCATGCGCATATGCAGTTCATCAAGCCTACAAGTATGTAAAATGATACACACCTTGGGCAGAAAACTAGACAGTATGGCTTGTTCTACCATGGCTATGCAAGGACAGTAACCTACTTGCATAGGGGCCCTGTTTGCATAGGGGCTTCAAAGATTGTAAGGTTTTCGGATTCCGGATTGTTATATCAGAGGTTATATAGAAGCCTGTTTTATCTGGTAAGTCATATGATTCCCTTATAGTCCTTAACAAATTACAGAAAAGTGCGCCCCCCNGCCCTATATCTTGCCCAAGCTTAGGTGTAGCCCCCAACATCACAAGCCAAGTCTCAAGCCTACCTGAACCCCAGACACGCCCTATTCTGATTATCAAGGCCCTGTGTTAGCCGGGCTTCTAGAGCTGTTTCAGAGCACTGGCACTGGAACATCAGCTTCGAAGTCTCAAGCCTGCCTGGGTCCTTAAGATAGATGAAATACGCAGCACGAGAGCTCGAGTAGGTAGCCTTTAACGTTTTTGGGGTATTGTAATCCCATATATTCCCAACGGCTACGCTTTAGTTCCCCTAGGATTAGAAACCTCATCCTGAGAACTCCTAGCTTGAGCTTGTTGCTATTGGGGTTTAGGGTTTATGAAGGCAGATTTTTGAGGCTTCTGAGGTCGTTGCTCGTAACTTGTGCAAGCTTACCTGAGCAGAGGCAGGGTCCCGAAAATCGGAACCCTGAATCTGCACGACATAAGGCCCCTACCCATGCGTACGGCTGATGGACAAAATCCTGCATGAGGACCCTAAACTATGGGAATTATGGTATATTCCTTATTATGGGTCATGCAGGATTTGTCCATCAACCGTATCATAGCCCGGAATAGGCTGGAACGAGGGGACCAACTGCTCAAGAGTTTCGGGTCCTTACTTAGGTTTTTGGAGGTCGTCAAGCCCTTCATCCCTTCATCAAAAAACCCTGAAACTCAAATCCTAAAACCTAAGCCTTTAAAACTCTTAAACCTTGAACTCCTTGACCGAAAACGCTGAACCCCGCCCTGAACTCTAAACCCTAGTAATATAGGGGCCTTAATAATTACCTATACTATTTTGGGGTTCCTTATTATAATTATAGTATAATGGGCCCCAAAATCCTATTCTAATCATTAAGGCCCCTATAGTAAACCTTTCTTGAAACACCGGGTCATAATTCGACTGAGTACTCTGCACTGTACACCCTGAACCCCAAACCCTAAACTCTGCCCACCATTGCCCTGAGCGCACCTTTAAGCCGCCACCGGGCCGGAGACTCCAAAAAAAGCCTCGGGGTTGTAGCATTTAGGGTCCAGGAATCAAAGTTTAACCCCTCGGTTTTGGGGATTAGGGTGTAGGCTTTAGGCTGTAAAGGTTTTAGGGTTTGAGTTTGGGGTTAGGGTTTAGGGTCTAAGGATTTGGGTTTCAGGAGAAAGTACTGCGATGTAGACTTTGTCCAGGGCTCCAATCTTGCAGTGGATGCCTCGTAAACAGTCCCTGCTTTGGAATGCTTGGAGTTGTAGGGTATTGGCTTTAGTCCGTCAGTATACTATGGTATCATTCCTCAGAGTCCTTAGCCGATGATTGCACTATAAATATACCCAAGAGCCTTATCCTTATCGACTTACCCGTTCTCTCCTCTCCGAACCAAGGAAATTACACCTAAAACCGACCTGGACCCCAAAGGCATGTCGAGTACTGGCCTCTTATAGGTCCACTTTCGGGGTTTAGGTAAGGCGAGGGGCGTCAGAACCCCCAAAGCCGTAGGGCCCTGAAGCCCTAAACCCTAGCTCCTTAAAGCCCTGACAGGCTTGAAACGCACGCGCAAAACCTCTCAATCCTCAACAGCAAGTTCATTACAACAGTATTCTATGCTCTAGTATAGTACAGTCTAATGTAGTCTAGTATAGTGTAGTATATAGTCTAGTATTGTATTGTACTATATATGTTATAGCAAGATGTTAAGCCCCCCAATCTCAGAAACCCTTAAAAAGCAGCAACTTCCTGAAAACCCTACAGCAAAACAAAACGCCATGAACAACTCAAGACCGAAAGCCAAACCCTAAAATGCTGAAAGCCCCTAAATCCCGAATCCCTGCAAGATTCCAAGTAGCCCGACGTAGGTGGTACTTATACCGACGATTGAGATTTGGAACTCCGAAGTCTGCTTTATTCGCATACTTCCTATAGTCTCCATTGCAGTTCCTTTTTTGGGGTTACTTTTAGGATCTTAAGTATAGACGGTTATAAGCCAAAGAGAGGAACTACAATGGAGACTACAGGTTGGAGTCAAGGGTTTAGGGTAATTAAACGCTAAAACCCTAAACCCTAAACCTAAAGCCTGCGGCGCTCCAGCGAATGGACCCGGGCTGGTATTTCTACAGCAGCCCGATAGATAAATTCCCCAGCCCTAGCAACCCCCAGACGGCTTTAGCCCTACAGTAGAAGCCAGAAAGTTGGAACATCAATATCCCCATGCCCTTAAGGTAAAGTATAGGGGAGCCTAGCACCAATCCTCCTAAACCCATGTTCCAACTTTCTGGGGTTCACTTTAAACCCAATGGCTATATAAATCCTTGAGCCCCAAACTTGATGCACTAAACCCGTAACACGAAAGTTGAAAGCATCTGCCAGAAGCCCGACAACCTAGGCCCTCAGCGCAAGACGTTTCCTAAACCCTACTGTAAGCTCTGAACCCGAAAACCTAAACCCTAAATGCTAAGCCTAAAACCCCAAACGCAAGAAGTTTAAATTAAATCATGGACCCAACACGCCTGCGCAGATTTGCTGCGTCGGATGCCTCTCCTTGGTTCCTGGGCTCGTGCGACGGGTGGTGAGTCAGGCCGGGGTACGGCTTTAGGCATTGGGGTCTGCGTCTCAGGGTTTAGGGTTTGGGTGGTGATGGAGTGAACCTTAGAGGGTCCGAGCACAGGATAATGCGGGATAGGCTGTGTGTGGGTTATTATTTGTGTGGGGGCCTGACCCAGGTAATGCCCATGTTCATATAGCGCGGCATTAAAGCCCAGAAGTCCGAATGTGTGGGCTGTTGAACCCTCAGTTCGGGAACTTTCGGATCAGCATTGCAAGTGTTGAGCAGCGCGATGTTGATATGGGTGGTTGTCAAAATTATGGTCCCTTTTTGGGAACCCAAAATATTAGGTGCCGTACTATATTAGGGACCCAAAAAGGGACCATAATTTTGACAACCACCCGTATCTGCTGACCTCATGGCGCAAGACGCAGAGCTCACGACTTTCAAACCGTCCATTCGAAGTATCGTCGAACTCGAAACCTCCCTAAACCCCTAAATCCTAATACTCTAAACTTTCCTATGCCAACCCCCAAACCCCCGAACCTCTAAACTCGAAACCCTTAAACTCCAAACCCCAAGCCCCCCAAACCTTCATACTCCTACACGTTTAAGCCCCTTTTAGCCCATAAACCCCTAGCCCCTAAACCCTCTGCCCCCTAAACCCTAAACTCCCTAAACCCCAAACCCCTAAACCCCTAAACCCCTAAACCTTAAACCCCCTAGGCCCTAACCCTAAACCCAAACCCCCAGATGGAATCCTGAGGTCGCCTTCTTCCCGCCAAGACCTCCGGGGTACCACGTGACTGAGGACCGTCAGGCAGGCCCTAAGCTTTCCGGTTTAGGATTCAGGGTTTCCGGTTTAGGGTTTTGGTTTCGGGTTTCGGTCTAGGGCTTGGGGCAGTTTAGGGTTTAGGGTCTCCGGTCTAGGGTTTTGGTTTAGGGTTTCCGGTCTAGGGTTCAGCGTTTGGGTTTAGGGGTCTAGGGCTTAGGGCAGGTTACGGTTTAGGGTCTCCGGTCTAGGATTTAGGTTTAGCTCTGGGTTTAGCAGCAGGGTGTCGTCGCACTTGTAAGCAGACATTGGTGAAATTTTCAGAGCCAGGAACAGCGAATGAACCTGCGAAAGAAGCTAGGTGCAGTATCACATCGTGGGCGAGGAAATACACCGCACACATATTCACACACAATTCGTGCGAGGTTGCTGAGAAGATATGGAATTTGTCCTGCCAAGCTCGTGGGGTTCTACCGTAGATACTACCACTAGACTCCTGACTAGACATCTAGGCTCCGCCGCAGTAAGCCTTTTGCATTTTTTTACTTAAGGCTTCCCTTCTTCGAACTAAATAACAGGAAAGCAACACGAGAAGGCGTACCCACTTCAGGGGCTACTGGGAACGCATGCATCCTCAAACCTAGCCCGAAGTTCTGTATTTCCACATTCCCACAAGCTCCAGGCCCCGAGCCAAAACCACAGAGCTTGCTGCTTTGCATGTTGAGCTTCAGTGCTGCTGGGAAATGTTTTCCGAAATGAGAGCTTCGGCTCCCCAACCCTACTAAAGCCTTATGAAAGCAACCCCACGCTCAGCCCTAAATCCTAAAAGGGAACTTACCATTAGAAATGGATGCAAGACAGCAGGTCTTCTTGGTCGAAGCCGACTACGGCTTGGCTCAGATTCCGGACTTAGCGGCAGAGGCGGGCTCTTCTAAGCACCCTGAGGCCCTGAACCCTGAACCTTTAGCCGTAAACCCTGAACCCAGAACCTTAAACCCCTAAACCCTGAACCTGTTAACTACTAAACCCCATAAAACCCATGCTTGTTGAGTCGATGCCATGTGCCTGGGAAGCTCTCAGATTTCGAATTACCCAGAATCAGTACCGCCCTTCATGTAGCCCTCACATAGGGGTTCATAGAAGGGTTCTGGGCTTTGGAGTACCATACTTTAATACTTTTTTTCTTAAAGGAACCATTATGAAATGAAAGTATATACTTTTTTCTCCCTGGCTGCTTAGAAGCCCAGGTTATAGGGGTTTAGGGTTTAGGGCTTTAGAGTTTTGGAAGAGGTAGTACAGTGTCGTTTCCCGGGGTCCGGGTGTCGGATCCTGCCAACCCCTATGAGACTTGATACTGGGGGTCTCCGAAACCTACCCCAACAAGTTCTTTACAGGGCTGTAAATAGATCTGCTGATAGGGATGTTTATTTCTCTGTTTGGAGCTTTTTCCCGAATCGCAACCTTGTGACGACCGTCTGAACTCCTCTGGAGTGCAGAAAAAACTCCCATATTGAGCCCGAAACATCAAGCCCAAAACCAAGCCCGCGCAGACTCTCTGCAGGGAATAGTGGTGGACACTGTTCGGATGTGGACGAGGAGGCAGGGATTCCAACTGGTTCAGTAAAATGCACGAGGCTACGACGATTGCTTGGTGGCATGTCAAGGTTTGAGTACGAGTTCAGGTTAGGCTTAGCATGTTGTGCATCACCACCACCACCGGCACCACCATCACCACCACCACCACCACCACCACCACTAGTGCCACTATGCAGGCGTACCAACAAAACTAGCCCGACTACTTTCAGGGCTGCTGCTTCGACCACCAGTCCCGTCCCTAGGGGTCTAGTAAGAGTCTAGCTAGTTACCTAAACAGTACATTACCAACCGCAAAAATACGATGCACCCCACTAATTTTGTTAGCTAGTTAACTGGAGCTCTAAATCCTCTAAACCCCCAGCCTAAACCAAGAAGATTGACAGTGGCATCTATATTATAGTAGCTCTTATAGTAATCCTTATAGGACCCTGTTTAAGGACCCTTAAAAGGACCCTATCTCGTAGTACCCTTATAGATCCCTTATAGCAACCCCTTTAAGGATCCCTTTTAAAGGAACCCAATTCTAATTATTAAGGCCCCTATAGTATAGCTTCGTCCTCTCGTCAGGAATAACGTCATTCTCGGCTTTCACTTCAAGCGCGCCGATTCGACCCGGACCCGGGCTTCAGTTTGAGGGTTTGGGTTTGAGTTTAGGGTTTAGGGTTGAGTTTAGGGTTTAGGGTTAGGCTTGAGCTTAGGGTTTAGGGCCTGGCGCGGCCGTTGCTGCCTTGCCGATTTCGCTGTGCATGCCAGCATTCATTGACATGTAAACTTAGGGCGGGCCTTTTTTCAGCCTTGATTCTTGAGGAATCTACGACTTTCTGCTTCAAGCACTGGAAGTTGCCTTCATGATGCCAGCACTAAGAGAACCGATACAAAACCTCTACCAAGGCGGGGTCGTCTTTTCATCTTGCCGTCAGTGGCCGAAACTCGCAGTGTGGACGCTAGGTATGACTTCTTGCATCTGTTTCCACATGTCGTCGACCGTGCCACTGTGCGGCAGTTGCCAGGCATCTACTATTAGAGGATATGGATGCCGTTCTAAACCCCCACCTCTTGTAGGAAGAGTAGGGCCAGCATTAGGGTTTTGCATGGTGGCGAAAAATGGTTCAAACCCCGTGCGCACACAAGCTCGCGCAAGGGGCGGGCGCAAGATTCATAACATATATCTAAGTCGACATGCATGTTAACTTACGGTTTGTGAAGGGGTTATGTTGACATGAGTGAAAACCCCTGCGCGTGCAAGCCGGCGCAAATGCGAGCGCAAGCTCTGTCCCAATTGCCTGGGCATGGCTTTTTCAATTTAGAGCAACATTCATATAGTGCTTACTTTCTTATCAAACATGTGGTCACCTAGACAGCAGACACGAGAGCAGTTGCTGCACGGAGTCTACGCTGTCTAAATGGCGTCCACATCGTCTGCCAAAACTTGGGAACAACAGGTACGTGAACTTGTTTGTCAGCAGCCCACACTCCCAGACAACAAGCACATGAAAACGCCTGACTGCAAAACAGTCAGCATTGAGTTAGATAAGGTACAAGAAGTGCATAAACATGTTTGCTATCATCCCTGCCCCCCCCCCCCCACACAGCGAAAAATTAAACGTGGGTAGGCATTTGGGGCTGCCGCTAAATTCTTTTTTGTGTGGGTCAAACGTGTCACACTCTCGTCNCCCCCCCCCCCCAACGAGTGAAAAATTGAAGCTGAGGATGTGACTTGGGCAAGGGCATAAAAGCTTTTTTGGGTAGGTCAACTGTGACCGCGTCTAGGTTCAGGGATATTCATGGATGTTAAGGGTTCAGGGATGCTTGGGGTTTAGGGTGGTCTTTCCTTGAGTTTTGGTTCAAGGTTCCGGGGCCGTTGTGTCATGAAGTACTTACTCTAGGCGTTTAAATCAAGATCTAGAGAAGTGTTGGGACAGCGAAGGTTTAAGAGGAACTAGCTACCCCAAAAAGCCACCCACATTGCGGGTTTTGAGCCGAGAACCAACATGGAACACCTTGAACTCCCAAGGCTTATAAACCAAACCCCTCAGCCTAAACCCTAAATCAGGACGGGGTTTAGGGTTTCACTTAATCCACTTCGGTCCAGGACTCTCCTCTTCAGCCACGGCAACAGCACCGACATTGGCATCATGTTCCAACACCTGAGGCCCCACCTCGATTGAGTGGGGTTTGGGTTTTTCGCTTGCAGGCGGGCCCAAGTTGAGGGCCAAGGGGTTCTTGATTCAATCGTACGGTTGACTCCGTTTTGAGTTTAAGGTTTTTTGGGTTTGCTTGTTTTTTTTTGTGGTTTTTCGCATAGCCCGATGACGGCCCTGGAGAAGTTCAGCAGGGCGCTACGGTGTTCATCGGGTGGTGGCCAGACTTTCGCTGTTTAGATTCGCTTCTCTTGTCGGTTTAGGGTTCTCTCCATGTTTGTTCTTTGCTGGCTGCGCAGAGGTTTTGGGCCCGAGCGGCCAATCTCACAGGGCAAGAGTGACTAGCCCTTCTCATTGAAAGCTGGTTCCGGTCAAACAGATGCATGACTGTTTTTCGAGACAATGCTCCATTTGTAGAGCGTTTGTAACGAACACGCTGTGCCCGGTTTGGATTGCTTGCTCATGCCCTGCATCCTGAAGCATCCTCACGTCGTTTACCCGTAAAAACCAAACTCATAAACCCCAAGCCCTGACAAACCACTTGAGCCACCCAGAGACTCCAATATCCCTGAATTAAGGAATCTTCCTTAAATCATATTAGGGATCCCACTATACTTTAAGGTTTATTCCTTAGTTAACGGACACTGGAGTCTCTAAACCCTAAACCCTATAGATCCCTTATAGATCCCTTAAAAGACCCCTAGGTATATTCCTTAATTAAGGGATATTGGAGTCTCTGGGCAAATTGATTCTGCCAGGGAGCTCTGCGCGAGACTACAGGTTGATGTCTTTGCCCAGTGCTCAGTGGACGCAGAGGGGTTTAGGGTTCAGGGTTTAGAGTTTAGGGTGCCCCGTGGATGCAGGGCACAATTGCCAACCGCTACCTTGAGGCTCCATAGTAGTCTATAATGTTTGGGATTTAGTTTAGCGGCTTAGAAGTTTAGGATCCGTTTCTGAATCCGGAACTTTGCGCTGCAAGACTGAATGATATTATGCTTGCTTTGTTTTGCTTTGCAAGAATGCTTGAAATTATGTTTGCCTTGTGTTTCCATCTGCTGTTCTGGAATAGTATGGCTTGTTTTAAGAACCTTGGCGCCCTTCGCTTCTAGTTCTCTGTTTGTTCACCAGACCCTCGTGTCCAGACCTTCCAGATTCCAGGTTTGTTGTTGAGACGTTCGTTTCCAGACCTTCCAGACAATAAGAACCTATTAGGGCCTTTGTGCATCCCTTAGAAAACCAGACAGAAACCCCCAAAGCCCTCACAACTGGCTTTCCATCGTCCTACAAATCCCTGATACTGAAGCTGTGTAGACACTGAAACCCTGATACCCTGAGACCCTGGAAAGTTGGAGCACCGAAGGGGCATAATTAGTGTTGGGATTCGATAAGCTTCAGCTCAAAGGCTTGGCGGGCACATCAACTTAATTAGTAAAAAACCCTGCCCCCAAACTGAACCCCTAAACCCTAACCCGTAACCCCGCAATCTAAACCTAAATCACAACCCCATCGACTCCAAACACAGGCTCCCTGGCTTCTGTTTGCAGCCTCTCTACTGCACCCCCAAGCCCTTAGCTAAACGCAAAACTTCCGAAGCTCTAAGCCCCAGACCCGGAGACTCCAATATCCCTTAATTACCGAATATTCGAATATTCCTTAAATCATAAATTATGGATCCTGCTGCAATTTACGGTAATTATATTCTTTATTGAAGGGATATTGGAGTTTCTGGGTACCCTAAACCCAAAATGGGAGTTTCCGAAAATAGGGGACCCTAATATAGTACCCTAAATAATAGGATCCTTATTATAAAGACCCCAAATAAGGTAGCCCTAATTTTCGGAAACTCCCAAATACTGTTTAGGCTTTGCCTAGAACTTACCTCAGTCGGCAGGCTTATGAGTACACCGGCTACGGCGAAAGCAGCGGGCTGCCATCCGAGGTGGCTTTCCTTAGGGCTTAGGGTTTAGAGTTTTAGGGTTTACAGTAGACTGACCAAAGAAGCCATAAGGAGGAACTAGGGCAAACCCTCTTCTAGTATATTTTGGTATTATGGTATGTTATGGTCGATATGGTATGTTACAGTATATGATTTAATGGTATGTTGTAGGTAGCATATTCGAACTGTCACGGCCCTTGCAGTACGATGCCCCTGGAGAAGCTGCCTTCCAGTTACCCACGAACGAAGACCAAATGGGATCCGAAGTGCTTCTGCTTAGAGGACCGGTTAGGTTCCAGAGATGGGGGTTTAGGGTTTATAGGGTGTATAGGGTTTAGGGAGTAGGGCAGGTTCCGGAGTTCAGGGGTTTGGGGTTCTATCGGATTTCCAAGCCCCAAACGTGTTGAGGGCTTCTCTTTGTCATAGCTGGGTAACATTTTACATATTTATGGGTACTTAAACCCAATAAGGAATAAACATGTTCCTTTTTTCTTACGATCCCCACCATGAACTAGTTCTGGGGTCGTTCAGGGACTGGCTGGAAGCAATGGCAAAGGCGACGGAGGTTCCAGCGGTAGCGATCAGACCCTGAAGCCTAAGCCCTGAGCCCGTTTCAGATTCCTCGATCGCGAGGAGGTAGGTTTAGGGTTTAGGACTAGTTAGGGGGGCTACAATACAGGCTGGTTGGGAGATCTAGGTGAACCCAAACCCCGAACCGTTTAACACATAAGCCCATAACCCAATAGCCCTAAACCCTCAACCACGGCTCCGTGAGAAAGAGTCGTAACTGTGTCGAGGCGGACTATGCAACGGACCTCGACACATCGTATGCAGTGGGGGAGTACGGAAAATCTTCAAGTCGTATGGTCGCAACTGTTTCAGTTCACCACGTGAACCCTTCTGGGCAGCGTCGTCATTCGGGGAAAGGGTGCGACCCACACCTTTAAAACAACAAGAACTGACCCCCAAACCCTAAGCCATCAGCATTCAAAGCCCTGCACCTACAAGCACGTAAACCCCAAGAAAGCCCTGAAAACCCTTGAAGCCTGTAAAGCCAAACCCTAAACCGTAAAGCGCTAAGAGCCCTGCCACAGGCAGACGTCTACTGCGATATCGAAGCTGCGCCCGGGAACCCAGGAGTTGCAAAGTTCTCCGCTGCATGAGGGTTTAGGGGTTAAGAGGTTTACCCAAAGTAGTTCCTTTTTGGGATTACCTTATAGATTTCTAAATACGAACCCCCAAAAGGAACTACTTTGGGGCCTTTGGGTAGTGTCTTTAGACCCGTTCAAGGTTTAGGGGTTTGGGGTTTAGAGTAGAGGTTTTAGGGTGAACATTACACAGCAACTAAGTCTTGGGGGCCGCGTAGCGTTGCATCCCCAGCCCAGGGCTGCAGATCCATCTCGCGAGATCGTGAGCTCTCAATTCATCCGACCTCCCCAACCGCCCTAACCCCTTCATTTCAAAGCTACGGGGTACGTGGAGATATATCTAAGTTTTTGCCTGCTACTCTAAACTACGAAACAGCTAGAATGACAATTGTTGCAAGGGTCCCAAGTTGTCCCAAGTTCAGTATAGAAGTTGCGAGGTATCACTATTTGTCGAACGACTGCAGCTTGGCAGATGAGCAGGACGCCGCAGGGAAGACGTCTCGACAGAGCTTCTCTAATCCCAAATGCTCCTGAGTGCCTACATGACATAGTAGACCGTAGGTGTTATGGCTTTGGTAAGTATCCCGCATGTAGGCCATTAGGATCCTGTGAAAATGCCACACTCTTGAGCTTGTTCGGTCCGGAACCCTAAACCCTAGGCTCTGAACCCTGAATCCGAAGTTAGTAGCACTCTGAAGTTTTAGCTTTTACTTCCTTGGGCAGTTCAGGGAAATGAGGGAGTAGCGTTGCGTCGCAGCTCTTGGGGAGGATAGGTTCAGGGTGGAGGACTTTAATACAGGGGCCTGAGTACTTGCAATGATGGGTTGGGTCTTATTGTATAGTAAGGGACACTAACGGGTAGTGTTGCTGACTATCGAGGCTTCCGTGTTGGCTCTTAGAGGGTTAAGGGTTTTGGTTTAAGTATGTTATGTGATGAGGGCCTTGAGATCGTATTACGAAATGTCGAGGTGGCTGTATTGGAGAAGGGCTTCACGAAGTTGGTTCGGAGACTCGGAATCTTTGTGCGAACTCTTGCAAAGTCATATAGGTGTCGCAAGATTGCGTCCGCTACATGAAGCCCCTGGAAGCTGTCGTAGTGCGTGGCAGAAAGGGGCGGACGGACACAGATGCACATGCTCGTGTTGTTCCTACCGAGGCCTGAATTATGTCTACCAATACAGTCGTTTAGAGATTATACGATAATACGTAAACCGAAAACCCTATTCTAATTTGGGCGCCTGTATTACTCTGCCGTCTGAGTGCTGCGTGCAGATCGTTTTGTACGGCCAGTCCATCGGCAGCGTGCCTTCAGCTGCTTGGACACAAAGACCTAGTAGTAGAGTAGGCAACCTTTAACCTTTTGGGGTAGTCTAATCCCTATATAATCCTTATATAAATTATATTATGAAAAAGGTTAACCTTTGGTTCCCCATGATACCCGACAAGTAGGAACAAGATCCCAATTCCGCAATCGGGTCATACGTCTAAGCCCCAAACCCCCAACTCCTGAACCCTAATCTCCTAAACCGCTACTTTCCGAACTCTAAGGGTTTAGGGTTTAGGGTTCTAAGCCAAATCTGATAGACAACCAGTAAGGTCTGTCAACCTTAAAACCGGGTTCTTCGGTTGGAGCCGCGTTCTGGTTCCCGACACAGTACATGTCTCTGGTAAACCGGAGACTCCAAGATCTCTTAATTAATGCATATACCTTGGAATTATAGTAGGATCCTTAATTTGATTTAAGGAATATTCCGTCATCAGGGGATACTGGAGTCTCTGGGAACGAGGACCACAACAAACTCGCTGCATGTCAAGATGTCTTTTTTGTCGTTCATACCACGGAGGAAGTTCGATTGAGCCTGGGGCGAAAACAGCATATCCCTTAAGGGCCCAAGTAGTTCTGATTTTCGGTTTAGGTGCTGCAAAGCGGACCACAATCATAGTCTAGGAAGCGCTTGGGCCCCATCCCGACTCCCGAACCGCAACACCCCCTTAGCTCTCCAAAAACATGGGTTTAGGGTTTAGGAAGCCCGTGACGCTGCTGGCTCAGACCGCTGGAAACGGCACAAAAGTGCGCGAACATGAAGGCTGCCAAGCCCACTCTACTCAACCCTAAACGTCGAAAACCCCAAATCTACGAAACACTCCAGAGCCAAAACCCTGAAACCTGCGTAGAATGCGGAAAGGACTGCAACCCCGCACCCCCCTTTCGACGTTTGTTTGCTCAGCTCCACGCCCCTCCTAGCCATGGACATCACGCTTCTCAGCGGTGGCTCTGTGAAAGTAGATGTGGCAAAGGGCCTCGAGGTCGGGTGCGGTTCTGCGACTCAGGGATTCGCATTTCGGGTTTTTGGATTTGGGGTTTAGGGTTTCGGATTCAGGGCTTATTCTTTAAACTTTTTGTGTTTGAGGTTTAGGGTTTCGGGTTGAGGGCTTATTCTGTTTTGAACTTTTTGTGCTCGTTTAGGGATCAAGTTGGCCTCGTGCTTTTTTCTTCTGAGCCCGCTGAAGTAGAGCATTGACTATTGAAACCCCTCTGATGTCCTTATGGAACTCTGACCAGCACCCTTACAGCCTTACAGTACCTTTCGAGAACCCTGATAGCACTCGTATAAACCCTTTTATACCCCCTATATAACCCTTACATATTGCAAGGGGGGTCCTCAATTCTAGTGCAACAGACCCAAAAGCCTGTTCCAGTTATGAAGGCCCCGTGTTGTCGGAAGGGTCTACGGTCTAGGGTTCACGATTCAAGATCTTAGGGTACGGGTTTGGGGTGCGGCAGCTCCGCGCCATTTCGTATATGTCCCGAAGTGGAACACCCTAAACCCTAAACCTCCTCAAACCGTGGTTCGCAGCTGCGCCTCGTATCATGTACCGCTCTTGTCATGGAGTCCTTGGACAGCTCCCCTGCAAATTACGACCAGTCCTACCTAAACCCCAAACCCCTAAGCAACCTTCAAAACCCACACCAGCCCGTAGGGAATGGGGGAATGGGTTATGGGGGCTACTATTGGGGATTATATAGCGGCTACTATAGGGATCCCTTCCCCCATTCCCTGCCACCTAAACCCTAAACCCTAAAATTCCCTGCTAAGCACCAGACAGATAAGCACTGGCAGGGGGCCAAGGCCACAATCTCCAAGGAGCTCGGGGTTATGCCGGCTGCGGTGCAGCTCACGTGCGGAGGCATTCGATGACGACCAATGTCGGAACCTGATTAAGAAACCCTGGGCCCATAACCCCAAAAAAGTAGGATTCATATAGGGACCCCTAAGAACTCCTATGGAGCCTCTGACAATTAGGGGTTTGGATTGGGTACTGCCCCCACTCAGTAACGGTTGAATAATATTCATAATATGGGTTTATAATAATGCCCTTAATAGTAGACCTATTCTCGACTGTTACGATAAAAAGGAACTACTATGGAGCCTCTGGGTAGGGCGTTTGGAGTTTACGCTCTCTCAGGAGTTTAGGTTGATGACAGGTGGTTTTAGGGTGTGAGGTTTGCTAAACCCTAAACCCTAAACGCCTGTAAACCCTAAACCCCTATACACCCTAAACAGGACCGTAGTTAAACCCTGAACCCTCAACGGTGTGTGTGTGTTCAGAGTTTCGATTTCGAAGGGTCTTCGGGAGTCTAGGTAAAGTGTCGATGGATGTGATTGAAGTTTGCTTTTTAGGGCTTGGGGTAATTATGTCCGTGTGTTCACACTCGACGAATAAGTAGTCGGAGTCATTTTGTCTTTTGTCTGTCTGTCCAGCTAACTGCCGATCTGTCCATCTATCGATCTGCCTCTCTATTTGTCTAAGTCTGTCTATCCATCCATCTATCTATCCATCCTTCTACCCGTGTGGGAGATCAGACATAATGTAGTATGTGCATGCATGTCTCCATCTATATATATGTATGCAGATATTTATTTATTTATTTATATATATGTTTATACGTATACAAACATGCTCCCCCAACCCCCGCATCCACACCACCTTCCCCAACATTCCTGAAGTCTGAAATGTAGGAATTGGGGAATTTTTTAGCAATCTGGGACAAGATGAACAACACATAGCAGAATAGCAATAGGAATTGCAGCCGTACCAGTAGCGGTAATGTTGCTTTTTCGAAGTCGTGGTTGATTTTATGGACTTGTCGAGGTATTAATTCTGCATAATCCCACAACTGCAGTACCTCGCTCATTGCCTAAGCGAGAGAAAGGAGCTGTCGCTTGTTTAACACTCAAAACGTTGTCGTATTTTTGAGCATTACTTTAGGGGCGCCTTGATAATTACCTATACTATTTTGGCGGCTCCTTATTATAATTATAGTATATTTATTATTGGGCCCCAAAACCCTATTCTACTAGTTGAGGCCCCTGTCTCAACCTAAGGAGCTTTCTCAGTTCTGCTCATGGTAGGGAATGCTCAGCTCTCTCTTCTGACAAAAGAGACAGACACGCTTCTTGGTGTTAACGATGAGATTGCAAGATGCGAAGCGCAGGGACATAAACACTCAGATCAGTTGAGGTACGAATGTTCCCTTTATCGCGGTAAGCTGTGCTCAACTTGCAGCTCCCAAAGCCTTGAGACATGCAGAGGGGTGTCTTCTATTGTTATGAGGCTAAGGCGAGAAGGCAGGAGCCGCTTCATGTCTTGTTGAACAATGAGTTCGACGATAAGCAGCTCTTTTGGTTTCTTGCTAATAGTATGGCGCAAAGGAGTCTGGCTATTTGGCTGTATGAACCTAGTGGTCTCTTAGTAAGAGAGGAACCACGAATACTTTCCAGATATATCTTTGCCCTAATTCCAAGGAAGTACAAAGGTTTTGAGGTGTGCTTCCTTACTTCTTGTTGGCTTTAAGGTTTAGGGTTTAGGGTTTTGTGCTTCTTATGGGGAGACGGAAAGGTGATCTTTACTTGGTCTTTGCTTTCGTTTTTGCTGCTAGCACACGAAAATTTGCACAAGTGTTTTTTTCCAGTTAGGACGGACACAGAAACAGACACTGGTTTACATTTGGGATGCTTTACGTGTACCACAAGCAAGCAAAAGAAGTAGAGGTCAGTATGTGTGCAGTCCAGAAGCCGCCGTAATAACACAGAAGCATATATGCATATGTGTCTGTATATGTGCATATGTGTGATGGCAGACCTACACTCGAATTCTAGTTTTCCATCCTGCAGTTCTACATCTCGCAAGCAGGGGAAGACGTGTGAGTTTCGAGGCCCTTTTCAACATCGGGAAGAACAGGTACTGTACCGGGTGGGGTCCCGGGGTTGCGGGCTGAAACAGGCTTAACTTAACACGCCGAATCCATAAATCTTATCTTAAACCCCGAGTCCCAAACCTATCCCAAACCTAAACAGGAACCCTGAACCCAAAATCCGCATTCCCAGCCCGCTAACCCTTTGCCTACACCGTCAAATCCAATCCTTGAGCCCCAAACCCGAAGTCCCAGGCCTGGGAACCGTTGAACCTAAATCCTAAACCTTAGGGTTTAGGGTTTAGGGTCTTGAACCTAATTCCTAAATCCTGAACACCGAACCTTGAATCCTAAAATCCTGGGCTCGAAATTGAAATCCTGAACCTCTGACCTCGAGAAACTCCACTTGAGCAGGGGAGCTGGTCGCAGAGCTGAAGGAGACTTCTGGCCCCATCTTTGCCGTTGCTGAGCCCTTGTTGATAGGATTTTGGGTGTAGGCTCGTTGATGTTGCTGGGCGCTTGTTTATAGGGTGTTGCAGCATTGTCGAAGCTTGTTTGCTTTAAATGGTCGTAAGTCGTGAGAAAGTAATCGATCGACAGTTGCTTCATTTCTTTGGTATGAGGATTAAACAGTCGAGAGCTTCTTGCAGTAATCTCCTCAGCAAGAACCGAGGTTGTGGATCAAAGACGCTTGGCTATTGCCAGACAGTGGGCCAGTCTGGAAGAGAAGCTGCCGCTGATACGGGAGCATCTAGGCTTAGCAGTAGAGTAGGTAATCTTTTAACCTTTTGGGGGTAGTATATAATCCCTGCAATATCCCAATGGCTAACCTTAAGTATCCTTTAGTTTCCCTAGGAAACCGGACAAGCAAGTCGGTGGCACGTTGGGATACCAAATACTGGTTCAGGATTTGGAGTTACCGTCCTAAAGCTAGAGGTGCTTATTCAGAAGGGAGTTTCCGAAAATAGGGTACACTAATCAAAAACCCTAAATAGTACCCCCAAAATAAGGTACCCCCAATTTTCGGAAACTCCCATAAATATGGTGGGAGTTCTGAAGCTACAACCCAGGCATTATGCTCGTGCTTTGAATCTTCACACATACGTTGTCGAGAATGCCAAAGCGCTCTATGCTGAGGACGTAGAGCAGAATGAGTTGCAGACAGAGCGTCTGGAGCGATGGAGGATGCTTAGGGCCGCGAAGCAGCAGTTCTATGAGGAAGACAGGCGATACGATGACCTCTGCGCATGTTTCGAGATAGATGCCGAGGAGTGCCTGCAGCAGCTCACAGAAGAGCTAAGATCGCAGGCTTGCGATGCGGAGGAGTCCGTAGCTGAGCTTGACGACATGATCACCAGCTCTCTGTCAAACTTTCGGTGTCTCTCTGAGCTGCCCGACTTGCCGACCCCTACTGGCCTAGACTGTCACAGCGATGGGGAGTCAGAGGAACTGGAGACCGTGGACAAATATTTCCAGAGGCGCCTGGATGCAAATTGCGCAAACATACACACTTATATTGCTTAATATGACCTAGTACTATTCCTTAGGGTTCCTTGTTATAGTTTTGGAATCATATACACAAACGCCCTGTCGAAGTAAACAAGGCCCCGATCTTAGTGTCAGGGTTCGGGGTTTAGGGTCCGGGTTCAGGGTTTAGGGTAGAGGACTGCCGCTTCAAAGAGCTGCAGGCCTCCCCGATGGATTGTCAAGACGCGCCAAGCCCATCGGAAAAATCTGGTCAGACGACGGCGCCGAAGGAAGTTCATGCGCCAGCGGCGCAAGGTTCGCAGTTTCGTTGAGATCTATGCAGTAGTACCGCTGGAAGCAAGTGCGAAAGCATGGCCATAAGGAGAGATTACGAGTAGGAGCAACCGGTAAAGAACTGCCTCAACGGCAAGATCGTGATTGCTGCCGAACAAGAATTAAGAACATCGAGCAAGAAACACCCGTAGGGGTTGGGATGGTCTGGTATGTTTGAGTTTGGGTCGCGGCTTGATTCAGTAACTGAGAGTCTGCCAGCACAGGGATTCAAGAGTTGGGAGTTGACAAGCCCCAGCCCCAAAACCCTTGTGGCCCCTATGATCCCAGGGAGCCCTATACCCTTTAGCTATGGAATATACCTCTCTGATGTGAGAGAATATAGGGGCCTGAACATTCTGCATTTTTTTGGCTTAGCTTGTTAATACAACATATAATGTGCCGCAACACTCTGTTCAACTGACTCAGGCTCCTACATTATATCTCTCAATTCAAGAAAGCCTAGTCTAAAGCACAAACGCCAAACCCGAAAACCCGAATGCTCACACACATCTAAACCCCCAAACCGTGACCTGCGAATCTTAAGCCCTATTTGGGAGTATCCGGAAATCAGTAACCTTTGGACGGAAGCCTGTAGTAGGACCCAAGGAAAGCTATCTAGACTTAAGACATTACCATATCCAGTCTTCCGAAGGCCTTCCGCCGCCACCGGAGTGAGACGGGCACCGTTTTAGATCTGCCCTTCTTCTTGCCTCATAGGCCTTGAAGATGTTGGCTGCAGCCCTGCAGTGAAGGGATAAAACCCTAAACCCTGTACGGTAAACCCAGAAACCCCTAATAAATGCTAGGGTTTTGGGGCTTCTGAGGAACAAGTAAACCCTAAACCCTAACACCTAACAAGGTCTGCGGATGTCTGCGATGTTCCGGTTCCGGGAGTACGGATGATTAGAGGCGCTAAGGACCCAAGCTTTCGGCTTTGGGAGTTTCCGAAACTTAGGGGGGCACCTTTAGGGCTCCTTTAAAGGGTTGCTATAAGGGTACTATAAGGGTTCCTTTAAAGGGCTCTATAAGGGTTTGGAGTTTCCGAAAATTGGGGGGGGGGCTACCTTATTTTGGGGGTCCTTATAATAAGGATCCTACTATTAAGGGTACTATATTTGGGTCCCCTATTTTCGGAAACTCCCGTTTAGAGTTCGTGAACCCGAAACTATAAACCCTAACTAAAGACAAAAACCCTGAACCTCGGACCGAAGCTAGACCCGAGAGACTCCAATATCCCTTAATTAAGGAATATTCCTTAAATCGTATTAGGGATCCCGGTTTAGGGGTTTTGGGTTTAGGGTTATCCTACTATAATTGAAGGAAGATCCCTTAATTAGGAGTCTCTGGGACCGTAGACTTATCTAAACCTTTGGCCGAAACTAGACTGTAGACTTCTAAGGGGTCTCTATCGTCTCCTTAGGATTTTTAAAGTTTTTGTTCATCTAAAACCCAAGAGAATATTTAAGACTATTGTTGATTATGGCTCCAAGGGTGTATTATAGGTCATGTCTTGACACTTGAGGATGCTAATTCAAACCTCACAGCTGCACGAAAACTTAGCAGTTCCCTTCTACAAACTCCAAGAACACGGAGGCCGGAACCCTAAACCTTTGCCGGAACCCTAAACCTTTGCTTTTGTCATAGGTGGGTAGCATTGTGCATTTTTGTCTATGGATACTTAACGCTTACGGTTCCGAAGGCCGCCAACAGATACCCCAGAATTAAGCAGGCACCCGAGAAGATGCGCCAGAATTGAAGAGCGCCCCAAAAGATACCCTAGCCCTCGATCAAAAGAGGCCCTCAGCAGACACCCTGAAGCCCTAAACCTCGAAAGCCCAAACCCCAAACCCTAAACCCTATAAACCCTAAAGCCCTACTAATGGACACCCCAGAGCCCTAAGTCAAACGAGGCCTCCAGAAGCGGAGGCCGAAGTTTTAACAGCCACGGTCTATCTGCCAGGGACCTTCAGGGAAGACCCCAAGGGTCCAAAGGACCCAGCAATCTTTGTCATAGTTGGGTAACATTTTACATTTTTATGGGCACTTAAAGCCAATAAGGAATAAAAAATAAATTCTTAATCCTATCCCAACCATGAACTAGCAATAAGGTACTTGGGTTTAGGGTAGTAGTTATGGTTTAGGGTTTCGGGTTTAAAACGACGACCCAGCAATAAGCTAGGTATCGATGTGGAAGTTGTTGTTCAGTTCCCCTTGTTGTTTAGTATAGAGCCCTACTTTTAAACAATTTTGGGGACGGTTGAAATCGACACCTAGTGCCTTGGTGGAGGTGAAGAATTTCATAGAAGACCCACTCCGGCTTCGGAGGGTTATAGTCCTATAGGACGCAATGAGATGACGGTTCAGAGGAGGGCTTAAGCCCGACAAATTGCAGGCCGTAGGCACTACAGTAAACGCCATAAAGTTGGAAACCGGATTAATGCCAAATAGTGCTGGGATTCCATATACATTACTCTTAAGGATTGAGGCTATTGGGTTTCCAACTTTTTGGCTTCTACTGTAGGATGTACACAGGGGCCAGGGTTGGGGTGTTTCGGCTCGGACTTCGGGGCATTGTGCCGTTCTTTCCAGCTATGGAAAGAACGTGATTCGCTGGGTCTCCATCTGGATGTGTCCTCGAACAGCTTGACGGATCTGGCCCGAATGTTGTACAGTGTACAGGGGTCGCTGGGGTTCGGATGCTTGCTCTAGTGATGTTCTTGTCGCGGGCATTCGCGGTGTTATTGCCCCTTCCTGTTGTCAGTAGCTGTTGCTCATGCTGATGACGATGATGATGGTGATAGTGATGACGGTGATGATGATCATGATGATGATGATGATGATGGTGATAGTGATGACGGTGATGATGATCATGATAATGATGATGATGATGTTGATGGTGGCGATGATCACGGTGGTGGTGGGTGGTGAAGATGGTGGTGATGATGATGCTGGTGGTGGTGGGATGATGGTGATGATGCATGATGATGATTATGATGGTGATGCTGATGATGGTGAGGCTGATGCTGATGGTCATGATGGTGATGATGGTCAGAATGACGCGGAGGAGGAAGAGGACGGTGATTACTGCCTATGGTCAGCAGGAGGACAAACAAGAAGATGTTGATGACAATGGCGGAAAAGTGGAAAAGGGGCCATGACGATGATAGTGAGATAGTGATGATTGCAATGGCAGTGTCATTTCCATGTTGATGTTGATGTTGATGACCTTGCTGGCGATGAAAACTGCTATGGCGGGATGATGATGTGGTGATATTGATGCTTTCCGGCGATGACGGTGATAGCATCCTTTTGCTGTGCGCCTGCCGTCTTTACACCGGTTCGCTGTCATCATTCTACGAACTACTTAACCTCGGCTGGCTTCCGGGTGTTAACTCTTCAGCCGATCGAAAACCGAACCCTTGCATGAAGGTACAGGCTCTGTGGACAGTTTAAGACCACATCTGACCTTCCACCACGCAAGAAATGCATGCACCAGCCTTGAAGGAAGGGCCTACAGGATACACTGTTAGTTCGCCTACATCCACAGCTAGCAGGGTTTAGAGGTTTTGTGAGCTATAGGCTATAGTTGTGGTATGGTCATAAGACAATTAGGTCTTTGTAACCTGAGGCCCTCAACACCTTCAAAGCGTAAAGCTGAAACCCTAACGCCTACATCCTCAAAGATCCTCATGGATTTAACGCCTCTGCCTCTGATACCCTCATAAAGCCCAAACCTCTCAACGCTTCTTGCGCCTCGCCCCCCAGCCTAGTATGATGGTTACTTCAAATCCACTCACAAGGAGATGCCCCAGGTCCCTGTCCATGCTCTACTAATAGGGTTTAATGTTTAGAGATTCTAATATAGGTGCCTGAATAGTTTGTTTGAACTATCCCCTTAAGGTTCTGAAAATACTCGACCATAATGCAGGGGCCTGAACAATTGGAATACGTTTTTGGGGGTTCCTTATTATGGTTATGCTGTATATAATGTACCACAAAACCCTACCCTTATTATTAAGGCCTCTACAGTACCCGCCCAGTCATAAAGGCCCCTTAGGCCCGTATGGAGCCCATATAAAACCCCTAAAGCCACCATCTACCCCCCCCCCCCCCCCCCCCCCACCCTCTTCTAGCTGTTAATCACCCAAATGCATCTTGGTGCCCCTCGGAAACAACCAAAAAAAAAGCCCCCCGCCCGGGGAGTGGAGGCAACTCCATCGACCTTCTCCACTTTTCATAACANTTTTATCAAACCCCTCCCAGACCCCCCCCAGACAAAAAGGCCCCCTAAGCCCCGATGGAGCCCATATAAAACCCCCAAAGCCCCCCTCCCCCCCCCCCCCCCCCCCCCCCAAACTCCTTATTGCAATCATTAAGGCCCCTTAGATCCGTATGGAGCCCAGAAAGAAACCCTTTAAAGAATCCCTCAACCAAGGTGTATGGAGCCCAGATGCAGCCTTTAAAGAGCTTTAAACCCTGAATCCTCAACCCTAAACCCTAAACCCTGAATCCTCAACCAAGGTGGAGCTTGCCTCCAGGGTCACTGTTGGCGGGCTCATCCTCCATAGGTTTGCCGCAGCATCCGGGTTAAGGGTTTAGGGCTCTTAGGGTTCAGGGTTTAGGGTTCTTAGGGTTTAGGGTTCTTAAGGTTTAGGGTTTAGGGTTTAGGAGGAGGATGTGTATTTTTGTCTGAGTTGTTTAGAGGGTTTAGAGGGTTTAGGTTTCTCACGTTTCCGGTTTCGACTTCGGAATAGGGGTTCAGGTTAAGGGTTGCAAGGACTAGGATTGACGATAGGCTAGTTTAGGCTTGACGGGGCTCTGGGCACCCTAAACCCCAAGCTCTAAACCGTGGCTCTGTTCAGGGTTGGGAAGCCAGGTGTAAAGTCGACGATCTCGGTCATTTCGGCGAGGTTAGGATTGCGGCTTATCGATTCTGTTACTTTCTCGTGGACCCGTTCCCTTAAGGAACCCCTATGAACGAATAGTTTATACTGTTTTTTCTCCTTGGCACCTCAAAGCCCAAGATTTAAGAGTTTGCTGCAACAACTTTCCACATGTGAGTGGCACCTTTTCTGCACAGCAACCCCTAAACCCTAAACCCGAGTTTCCAGCTCGAGTGCCATGCAGTAATGTTTTTGCATCGATGTAATAAACCATCACTGTATAGCATTCCCCTAAACCTCAGGCAACCCTGCAATAAGGCTGGCGTGCATGAACGGCCGTTGGCAGATCGCATGCTTGCTTTTGTCGGCATTTGGGGAGCTCCCGTCGCAGAGGAGATCCGGAAGCCTGCCTGCACCTAGAGTGAAACCCGTGCGGTGTTTCCAGGGGAGATGCCATGCATGCCATCCTTTCTCGTCCCAATCTAGGCTCTAATCATCCCCTGCCACCTCCACCGCTGCCGCCATCTGCGCTGGGCGGCATCGACACCGGGACCCGAGGCGATCCCTTGGAGCAGTACAACTCCGCAAGAAGCACAGGGAGCTCGAAGTCCGCTTTATCTGCCCCGTGGACTCCGAATCCGGTTTCTGGCCCTGTGTGGCGTCGCGGTACCTTCCAAAAGAGGCGCCGGGGAGGTATCGCGCTCTACAGCAGCAGCGAGCAGCCCTTCGTCTCGCATCAAACCGCGTTCTTCTGTCTGGTGCTTAATAGGGAATGGGGGAATGGATCCCCATACTAGTCCCTATATAATTCCCAATAATAGTCTCCATAATCCATTCCCCCATTCCCTATTAAGAACCAGACAGCCTACTATAAGAACCCTGAACCCCTATGGTATAACTGTATAACCCTTAAAGGAACCCTTAAAGGAGCACTATTCCCCACTAAGAACCAGACAGTCTTCACACCCGAGATTCCGGCTCGGGGCTCTAAACCCTGAACCTTAAACCCGGTTTTGCTACCATTTCGAGGTTTCCCTAAACCCTAAACCCCTAAACCCTAAACCCTTAAACCCTAAACCCTAAAAACCAGGTGAAGCTTTCATCAGGAATGGTTCAAGGGGTACCTTTTCCCTTATAGTCCCTATACTCTTTACAGCCGTATATGTGTATATATATATATATCCCAAAAAGATGGCTATATTGCGCTGGAAACTCTTCGTCTAGAATTGTGGCCGTGACTAGACCTCGACTAGATAAAGATAGAACAAGCAGTAAGGCAGTAAGCTACATAGTCCATCCAGAATCACTGATGACCTGAGTTGAGTAAAGACATAAGCCCTAAACCTAAACCCTAAACCCTGAATCCTGAAGCCCTGAATCTGTTGAAATGAAGACTAAGTTCCTGGCCCTCAAACAGGTCCGAGGCGGGGTGTATTTTTTCGGGCTTTAGGGTTTTGGGGTTTAGGACTCTGGGTTTAGGGTTTCGGCTTAAACCGCCAAACCTTGAGCCCTGAAACCCAAACCGTATGATGTGGTGCTGAGGCGCTGGATACTAAACCCTAAACCCTAAACACGGTTCGGCCCTTCGTCCGTCCTAGCCAAACCTCGGAGCTAATGTAGGAACCTGATTAAGAAACCTTGGGCCTTTATTAGGGTTCTATAAGGGTTCCTTTAAAGGATACTATAAGGGTTTTGGGGGGGTTAATGTAGGAACCTGATTAAGGAACCTTGGTCCTTGATAAGGTATATGAAGCCTACTGTTTTGGTGTTATAGGCCCAGGGTTTCTTAATCAGGTTCCTACATTAGTCTTAACGCTCCGGAATAAGGTTTTGGGGTTTAGGGATGTAGGGTTTGGTAAGTTCAAACGGACCCCGGATTCATCAACAAGCCCTGAACTATCGTTTGCTGGATCGTTAGACTTTCGCATTTTTCAGAAATCCCCACCTTGATTTTCAGTTTGTTGCTTAAAGGCCCAGTAAACTAAGTTGTACGTTACTGGATTGTCGGTACTGTAAGGCTTTTTTCGGGCTTGAGGAGCAGTGCCACACTGCCACACTATATAGGTAGCTGAGCTTCTAAGAGTTAGCATGGGAAATACGACAGTCCTAGTGCAGTCCCAAATGCCTTCGCATGCCAGTGCTATGAAAAGCGGGCTTGGTGTCATCCACGACGTCAAGGCGGGCGGCTGAGATTTTTTCCTGAATCAAGCAGAAAAGCTTAAAACCCCGGGATACCCCCCTCCCTGTCCCGGCCACTCAGACCACATACTGGTTCGATGTCTTCCAGAATGCGGCGAGGATGAAGAAAGTCACGCCGGGAGCCCCTCCGGACGACTTGGGTTTGGAGTTTCGGTGTCAGGTACGGCTCCAGGGTTGAAGTTGTTGCAATAGACGCCTATGCAAGGTGCAGAATCAACTTGGGTAGGAAGCATGATTGCATGCATTTGCATTTGACGACGGCGGGAAATCAAATCAAGGAAATGTTCTCAGGATCTACTATAGGGGCCTAAAGAATTGCCAAGGTTTGACAAAGAATCGGAGTTCCAAGCTTAAGGTTGACCGTGGCTTTGACCCCAGGGTTGGAACCTGGATTTGACAAGGCTTTAGCTTGAGACTCGGCGGTTTAGGGTTTAGGGTTTAGGCCATTGTCAGGTCGGTTATCGGTATCGATGTCCTCAAGAGAGCAGGAGGAACTGTAGAAGGAGGTTTGTTACCAATCGTCGTCTTGAGCCAAAATGGCTACGGGGGGTACTTTAGGGTTTAGGGTTCGGGGTGTAGGGTTCCTGTAAAAGTTCTATACTTGTCTGAACGCCTGATAAAACTGAGCTGTTAGCCTCCTTTTCGTAGCTAATTAATGAAGGAACTCAACGAAAAGCTACAGTCCCAAGAGCCAAACTGAAAGAGAGCCAAGCTCCTTTACGGGTTCTACAGGGGTATGAGAAGGAGTCCCCGAATCCTAAACCCTCGTCCGTAAATGCAGGATACAGGAAGCCAAGCCAGTGCTCAGAAAGGTTCTCGTCATCTTTAAAGTACCTTTGACCACATCCTGCATAGCAAGAAGCATAGCCTGCTCAAGGTTTAGGGTGTAAGCTAGCTACTCTCAATGAGGGCCCTTGCAATGTATTGTGACCTGCCACCTCGACGCAACCCTCTTGGTTTCGATGTTGCAAGAGATGCACAGCATCACTTTCCCTTTGAAGCAGTCTTCTGCTGCAGCTGCGATCCCGGGCCGGGAGTCATTATGAAAGTAAGAGATGAGACAGGTGGCTTTTTGGAACCGATGGGGAATGTGCCTCGTCTCCTCGGCTGGGACGAAGACTGGCCGTTTACTCTCATGATCCCGGACAGCTTTGACAACTGTGGGCCATGAAACCCTAATCCCTCTAATTACCTAGTAGTAGAGTAGGTAACCTTTAACCTTTTGGGGTAGTATAATCCCTATATAGTCCCATATTATGAAAAAGGTTAACCTTTGGTTCCCCATGACACCCGACAAGCAGGATTAAGCCCAAACCTTAAAGCTCGCTGTTGGTTGCAAGGTCGCCGGTCTTCATCATTCACGGAACACACGACAACGAGGCGCAGAGACGTTTCCTCCTGTTAAGGAGCTTGACAAGGCTTCTGTGAAGGTTTCTTTGTCTACTGGGTTTTACTGCTAAGGAACTTAAGAAGGTTTCCGGTTAGGTTTCTGTAGGGCTTCATAGGCCAGGTTGCAGGAGCTCAATCTAAGTTCACTTCGTAGATGCCGAATGAACAACATGCTGTCCGTACGGCTGTCGGAGTTCGTTAAATTCCACAAGCACACCTTTGCCTTTGAAGTTTAGGAGTTAGGGTTTACGAGTTTACGGTCGAGGAGTTTACGGCTTAGGGGTTTAGGGTTCGTGGGTTTCGGGTGTAGGGTTTCAGGGATTTAGGGTGAATAGCGATGGTCGTAACAACTATATAATCGATGCGAAAAGCCAGTTAGCAGGGGGGTTTTCCATGTGTAGGGTCCTCATGATGCCATGCCATAAATTCGAAGGCTCTAAACTTGGTGACAGCACTGGATATTTTCTCGTATGGTTTTATGCAGGTATGCATTCACGAATAGTTTAGGGGGCTTCAAAGAGTAGCCACCAGTTCCCTAGACCCCGAAGCCCTAAAGCCCAAAACCCTACAGGCCTAAGCCTCCTCTTTGCCTCTGCCACAGATTCCGTTCGACCACGGCCTCACGCTCTTCGATGTCCCTTGCTGCATAGGTTTAGGGTTTCGGCGTTGGCGCATACGAAATCAGGGTGCTACAGAAGCCGGAATATTTGCCGACATTAGTCTTATGGGGCTCCTTATTGATTATAGTGAGAGTATAATGGGCCCCCAAATTCTACTCTAGTTCACCAGGCCCTTCAATTGTTAGAGTTTATAAGGATGTTTTTGACCAAGAGGCCTCTACCAGGTGGGATTTGGGAATCACGTGTAGGGTTTCCGGCGATTGGTGCTTGTTTTAAGGTTTGTTCATTTAGGGGTTCAGGAATGGGAGATTAGTTTTGATTTCGATTTTGGTTGCGGCTTTGTGCAGACATGTTGCCGTTTGCGGGACGTTTGCTGCGTTTTGGATTCAGTTTAGGCTGCAAGGTATACAAGCTAACAGAGCCTTTAATGCTTAACCCTAAACCCCAAAACCCCTAAACCTTAAACCTTAAACCCTAAACCTTACAGAAAGCCCTTACACCTTCAATCTGTTTGGTTTGCCATCGAGAGCTAGGCGTGTTGGCCACAGGGCCTTCCCTAAAAGCCCGGCTTCTACCAAAAATTGCTGTTACTATCACGAGTACCCTTTCTATCAATCTTGCTATTAAAATTTCGATGACTGCGACTGCAACTACTACTATGATTGTTATTACTATGGCTATTGCCATTCCTAGTAACCAGCAGCAGCCAAAGCAATCCCAGAGACGAGGACTAGCTGACCTGTAGCCCCCCCTGCTCACCGCAAACTTCCCGAGGACATCCACATAGCCTTGTCCTACCTTTGGTTAGTAGGGAATGGAAGAATGGTAGTAATAGTGGTTATAATTGTACCCCATTCCTCCATTCCCTACTAACCAAAGGTAAGTTGTGTGTGTGTGTGTGTGTGTAAGATCACCAAACCCTTAACCCTTTTCCCCTCAACCCCATAAGCCACAAACCTCAAACAACCCCTCAACCCCTCAACCCCTCAACCCCCAAACCCTCAAACCCCTCAACCCCCAAACCCCCAAACACCCCCAAACACCCCCGAAGCCCTGAACCCCCAGAAGCGTGCAGCCTCCAGGCTTGTCCCGAAGAGTACGGCTACGACCCCTGGTGGGTCAAAGAGGCCCCACAGGGCCTCAGTTTTAGGCTTTAAAGGGGTTTAGGATTGTTTTAAAATGTCGGATTTTTTCGGGTTTGGGGATTTGTCAGTTTAGGGACTCAGAGTTTGGGGGGTTTAGGGTTTCGTGATGCAGAGATTCAGGGTTTTTTTAGATTTAGGGATGTAGAGATTGAGAGTCGAGGGTTTAGGGAGTTAGGATTTAGGCATGTATGGGTGCAGGGTACAGGGATGTCGGGCTTAGGCGTTTGCTGCGTAGGGAGTGGGATTCAGGGGTTTCGGGACTTATGGGGCTAGGGTTTAGAGTTTCAAGTTTCGGATCCGGGCCGGGAAGTTAAAAGAAGCTGCTGTGAGATTCAGGAGCTTCAGTTTGGGGCTTCGGATGCAGGGTTTAAGGGTTAGGGTTCAGGGCTTTCGGCCAAGGTCTTCTGTGGTTTTATCCGGATTCTGTAGACGAATCTCAGTTTTAGATGTTTGGTTTAGGTGTCCCGCACAGTGAAGCGTAGTTTCGAGCAATTGGTTTGCTCTTGGAGCTCTGAACTCAAGATATCGAAGATGAACAGGTATTATATGCAGGTATGAACAGTCAGTAATCATAGTCTCTGTCAGCCAGTATATAAACTAGGTAACTAGGCTATGTGCATCCTCCAAAACCCCTTTTCCAATCATTATCATTAAGGTCCTTAAAAACCCAGAAAAATCCCAACCAGTCTTTTCATGCCAGCCCCTAAACCCCAAACCCTAAACCCTAAACTCCACACAGCTAGCAGTCCCAGCATGTCCCAGCCCTACATACCCAAGAGCCCAGAGAGCCCCACCACCCCTAAGAAGTAGGCTTGAAGTAGGCCTTGGGTTCGAGTATGACGCTCCTTATCATGCAAGTTACCCATATTTTGGGTACTGCCTCCATACAGTAGCAGTTTAGAATAGGGAACCTATGGCGAATGTATACCGACACTATAAATAATATTCAGCTGTTACCGAGTGGTGCAGAATCCAAACTATTCACTATAACTATACTGGATATCATTGGGCACTCTGGGCGCCGTGATAAGTAAGATAATCAAGGTCCAAGATGTTCGTGACCAGATCCACAGCCCATGCCGAAACCCGTGGGACCCTCGACCCAAAAGTCCCCGCATGCACGCGACACCTGGCAGGCTGGACATAACGATATCGAAGTGAATCACCGGTCCGGCGCGCAGCCGGCTCATCCCCTAAACCCTAAACCCCAAAGCTAACCTAAACCCTGGACACAAACCGTGAACCCAAGCGTAATGCGCTTAACTGGCTAAGCCTATTGTATGGAAGAGAGTAGACTATGTTTTATGTGCAGTCAAATGGCCTTATCATTAAGAGGAGTACGCAGTTGGCTACAAGGCTTAAAGATTAGGGGTTTAGGCCCTAAACCGTAAAGCCCTAGATTGCTGATGAGTGGAGGGCGTCGGCATTCACATGATCCAATGGAGAGGAGCACTGTGGCCCGCCAATGCCGGAATTTCAGCGCGTCCGTCTACTTGTCCTTTTCGGAATTCGGGCTCGGGTTTAGAGATTGGTGCTTAGGGCTTAAAGATTAGAGTCTTTTGGGGTGTAACAGTCTAGGGCAGTTGGGGTTTTGTGGTTTAGGGCTTTAGGCTTTAAGGTTTAGGGGTCGGGCTTTCGGTTTGGATGCCTTGGGATGTGGCGGTTCCCACTTGGCGCACCTCTGAATCGAGATGGTAGGCTCAGAAATCAAGGCACCCGCATATGTAGGATGCTTCAAAAACGAACACCAAGATAAGGAATAAACCTTAATACGCTTCAGGTTAAGGGTTAAACCACTCGTTTTTCGGGGGTTGCTGTTGTGAGGTTGGCCGGCTCTGGCACCCCACGAAGATAAGACGGGCTCATCCTCGCAAAAGCCGTCAAGGGTTTAGGGTTTAGGATCTAGGGTTTTGGGTTTAGGGGTCCGGCCGTCAGGATGACAATAGGGCCATTCGAGGAACACCGTTTCCAAAAATAGAGACCGACTGAGTCATTGCTCCCGCTAGCTTCTGTGCTTTATCTTGAACACTTCGACCCTAAGAACCCTAAATCCCAATACCCCGAAGCTCTCTCCCTAAACCCTAACCCCCAAAGCCCCTAAGGTCAGAATATTTCGACCAGCTCAGAAAGTTCTTGAAGTGGCTGGACCAAGCAGACAGGACGAAGCTCGCACAAGCAAAAACTTATAGGCTTAGGCGTAAGGGTTTAAGGCTTGGGGTAAATGGTGTAGGGTTTAGAGTTTAGGTTTAGGGATATGTTTCGACGCACGAAGAAGCCCACAGTATTGGGGCTTCAGAAACTCTGAGTCCCTTGTCCAGTGGTTCTTCTAAGAAAGATACCGTTTTTCTGGGCTCTATAGGATGGTTCATTGTTGTGTGAAGCTTTCATATGAACACTTAATGTCGATCCCTGCCCTTGTCTTCGGATTATACTTCTGCCCGTTACTGGAGGATGCGGGTTTGCTGAAATTTTCAAGTCGGGATTTGTGGTCTTGGGCTATTTGCAGCCGGAGCGTCAGAGAACGCCAGAATCCAAACCAAGAATCATATATCTGAGGCCGCTACATGCGCCCAGCCTCAGCAACATGCCTAGACTTCGGGCAAGTTTTCAAACAGAAAAGGACTGCGGACAACAACGACAGCCGTAACGACAGCAACACCAACGACATCATGATCAGAAATGTCACTGCAAGATTCTCACTGGAACTGCGCCCATGGAACAGCAACAACGACCTTTCTTCTAGTTGCAACAGCGTCCTCATGCTACGTGGCTACGTGGTACGGATCATCCAGCTGATAGCCTTCACCAGCAACGCACAGCCATCAGAACCAGCATCAAATCTGAACTTACTGCCACCACACGACTCGTCAAATCCTTGGTGCTTTAATTATCATCCTCGCATTGGTCGTTATCACCGTCATGACCAGTACCGTAGTGGTAGCAACGATTGTCGTCTTCGTCGTCGTCGCTCTCGTCGTCGTCTTCAGTAATAGTCGTTGTCACTGTTACTTCTGTCAATGCTGACGGGCGGATGATGTTGAGTGTGAGTCTGATGCAAACTGTTCGTGTTCTTGCTGCTGCCGCCCTGCTGCGACGTGTAAGTATACATACATAATATCAGTAGTAGAGCATGTAGCATTTAACTTCGGGGTATTGCAATCCCCATATAGTCCCGGAGGTTAACCTTTAGTTTCCCTATACTGGACAAGTAAGATATATACATACATCTTGAGTACTGCCCCATCTCTGTAACAGTTAGATTCAGTTAGATAACATTTTTAGATTTTTTATATATATAGCCCCTAACATGGAGGCAGTACCCAACACACCTCACTATCCAGCTGGCAAACCCCAGGGTCTCGACACCTCTCTGAATCAGACTGTAAATCGGAGGAGGGTTTAGGGTTTAGGGTAAGGTGAGATGAAGATAGGTAGGATTAAGAATCCCTGATGTAATATAGGATTACCCCACCTACCTTCATCTTACCCCTGGAGCTCTTTGAGTAAAACCACGTGGACGCTGCAAACGGCCTTCCAGCGCGACCTACCCAAAAGTTGAAGCGGTGCAAAACCCAGTGAAGCGCAAGCCCTCGTCACTTTTCATGAGTGCACCCTAAGACAGGAGAGCGGCGAAGGCTGCTAGCGGCTTTTCTGAGGATGTGCCGCGCCTCAAGGATTTGCAGGGTTTGTACCAGAATGGATCTTGAGCCCAGGCTCAACGGCGTTTCCTACTATAGGACGTTATGTGGTTTTGGGTTTTACATAGGTTTTTAAGGGGATGTAAAGGGTTTTATAGAGCTTGTGTGACGTATGTGGTTGTATGGGGCTTCATAGGGGCTCGGGGCTGGTCCCTGGTATCGCTTGGGGTGTAGGTGTCGGCTTCCGTCGTTTGCTCCCTCAACGCAGAGCCTAAGCTGCAAGACCCCACGTCTAAACGCCTGAAGACAGGATTTCAGGTTTATCAACGAAGGCGCAAGGCACCTCAACATTCAACAAGCCCTTCAAGCCCAAGCACTCAAAAGCTAGACTCACGACAGCCCTAAACACTAAACCGCACCCCTAGAGACTATACCCTCAAAAAACCCAACCCTGAGCTCTAAACCTTCAAAGCCTAAAGCCCTAAGCCCCAAGCCCTACAAAACTAGACNCCCCCCCCCACCACCTCCCCCACCCGCTCTGCCAGGCAACCTCTGAAATGGGCTGGCAGCCACTCTTGGGCTCCAGCAACAACGCAAGGTCGCACTTAGGGTTTGCTTTTGTTTTTTGAATTTCGATTTTGGAGAGTCTCTGCGCCGGGCTCGGGTGTTGGGTTTGGACTTTTGTAGCGGCGACATTGCTTAGTCACTACTGCACTATGGGCTTGCATTGAGGGCGCGTCGATTCTTCTGTGTTTTGCAGTCTGCCATAAAACGGTTGATACTTTGCTTGTGGCGATCCGGATACACTAGCAGCAGTTCTTAACCCACAGCCACAGCACAGACATTCATATAATATAAATAAGCATACACGCACATACAATACAAACACAAACGCTTACATGCACGTCTAAAGCGCGTAGATACACATTCACATTTACACACATATACACAAAGCCACACATGCATGGATGCGATCCATCCATCCATCCATCCGTCCATCCATCCATCCATCCATCCATCCATGCATTCATGCATCCATGCATGCATGCATGCATGCATGCATGCATTCACTCATTCACAATGCACAACAGTAGAAAGCATAGGCTTCTCAAGGTGCAGATAGGGTTTGGTTCTGAAGGTTTGGCGCTCGAGAGCTTTAGGGCTTTGGGATGTCGCGCGTCAGTGCTAAATTAGGGTTGAAGGCTTCAGGGTTTCAGGTTTCAAGGTTTAGGGTGTAATATTGGGTTTTGAGCAATCCCGGTCACGGATTTTTGTTTTGCAGGTCTGGGGTTGTTTTCGGGGTGTTTCAATTTCAGGATCTTTACGATTTATTCGGGCCTACATGAAGTCGCCCGGTTTCTAGACCCGCTACATGTCGGTACAGTTGCTTGTTCTTGTATTTTTTGGCTGCCAAGGTGCCCTGAACGACGCGTCGGCTGTATTGGACTTGTTTGCGTTCGAGATTCGACCTTTCTGATCGGACAGCTCTTGAATCTAATATCACCCCGTCCAAACACAGCCCCATCCAAACAAAGCCTGTAACGCCGGCGACCACCCCCGTCAAAACAAAACGTCTGCTTCAGACAACAGGTTATGCTTTGCACGGGCTTTCTGTTACAAGCTAGGCCTTGCAAGCTAGGCCTTGGGAAGATGTTTCTAAGGAATCAAGGCATTCCAGGACGTGTCTAGTTCGGGTTGGCTCCTGGGACGTTAATCTCTTGATCTGCATATTTCTCTTTCCTGAGGCTGAACATTTATTTCGTTAGCGAGGGTGTTCAGAAGTCAACCAAGAGAAGCAAAAACCTTCGAGGGCATAACCCTAAACCGGTAAACCCTCAACCCTAAACCCCTGACCCTAGACCCTAGCCCTAAACCGGAAACCTTACACCCTAACCCTCAAACTTGACGGCCAGTAAGTCCCGCAGTCCTCCAAGCGTGCCCCGACAGCAGGCGAATGGGCCTGGGAGGCACGATCTATGTGAGCACAATGTCTGTCTATCTATTCAGTTCTGTAACCTCATATTGCGTGTGTATGTGTATGTATATATATATATATATATATGCTACCCCCCCCCTCACGTACCCACGCTTTGTGCTTGAATTGTCTGGGATCGTCATCGTGTCCCTACAAATCTTTGCAATCTCCACTGTTCTTGGTCATATGTGAAGTACACTAAAGTACTAATATGTTCTTCTATGCCAGCGCCAAGTGTAGTTTCACTGTTACATTTACCAATCATGCTGTTGCCGTGCCCAGTGAATTTACTACGATGGTTATACCCACCGTTCTGATAGCTTCAGTAATACGAACCCAGCTACTTCTATATGTCCCCCTGTCTTACTATGTCTGAATTAAATCTTTCCTAGGTACATTATTCCTGTGGCTACTATTCACACTATTTTATACTAGCCCGACCTGTAAAAGTAAATGTAATAACTGTTGAGTCNTATGTCTGAATTAAATCTTTCCTAGGTACATTATTCCTGTGGCTACTATTCACACTATTTTATACTAGCCCGACCTGTAAAAGTAAATGTAATAACTGTTGAGTCCTACGTTTATTCACGTCTTGATAAAGTACACACCTACGAGCTATTACTTTTCGAAGATCCGCACCTGTGCTTGCACGGTTTACCAACATACACGAGCACTCTCACTGGACTGATGGCTTATTCTGCTGGCATAT